>CM061036.1:22258939-22303939 GCA_030763125.1 Hippophae gyantsensis | reverse complement strand
AGCTTTCCATTACAGCTACAAAACCAATTCTTTTATGATGGATTGACACTACAGAGTCAATACATGGTTGATAATGCTGCTGGAGGTGCTGTAGGAGAAAAGACCGCAGAGGAAACCTATAATCTTTATGAGCTGTTGGGTTCTAATTCCCAACAAAGAGGTGGTAGAAGGAAAGCAAGGGTCAATGAAGTTGGCTCTGATAATGAGATAACCTTGCAACTTGCTGAATTGACTAAACAAGTGCAATTCCTCACTACCCACCAAATTTCAAATCAAGAGGTATGTGAAGTGTGTTGTTCAATTGGGCATGGTACTCATAATTGTTCAAATACTTGTGATTCTAGTGTCGATGCCATAGAGGAAGTTCAATCTTTTCAAAGGTATCATCCAAACACCTATAATCACCCAACCTACACCCAATATCCAACACTAAGGTCAGATAACAACCACCCTTACCCACCAATCCAAGCTTTTAAGCCAACCTTAGAAGATAGCTTGAATGCTTTTATTCAAGTTAGTCGTGACAACCAATTAATGACTAATCAAAGGTTGAACACCATGGAGGCTTTGGTAAAAGGATTGAATCTAAAGTTGGGCAACCGGTGAACAAATGCAAAAGAAAGAACCAGGAAAGTTGCCTACCAACGAGAACAAGCAAAGGATGTACGAACCCTTCAAGTGGTAAGATAGTCAATACCGGTTTACACGAAATCTCTAACAATCTACCTTGTAGTTCGTGTAATGAGAAGGCCATACTCTAATCTCGCAAAAAGAAGAAACAAGTGTTAAACTTAACAAGCCTTCTGAAAAACTCATTGGGGGGTCATCTGACACCCCCAAAATTCAAAAGACAACAGAACCACACCAGATGCAAGTACCTTTTCCCCATCGGTTAAGAGAGTCCAAACAAGATAAGCAATTCAATGATCTTTTTAATATGCTCTCTAAAGTAAATATCAATTTACCATTATTAGAAGTGATCATGAATGTGCCCTCATATGCCAAGTTTTTCAAAGAGTTGAACACTAAGAAAAGGAGGTATGAATCGAATGAGCGAGTAGTAGTATCGAAATTTCTAGCAGATTTCTCAAAGACAAACTACCCCCTAAGTTGAAAGACCCTGGAAGTTTTATTATAAACATAACTATGGGGGATAAGAAGGTTGCTAAAGCAATGCTTGATTTAGGTGCTAGTATAAATTTGATGCCCTACTCTATATTCTTACAACTCAATCTAGGGTATTTAAAACCCACAACTATGTCCCTTCAACTTGCGCATGCGGATCTCTTAAATATCCAGAGGGAATAGTTGAGGATGTTTTGGTACAGGTAGACAAACCGATAATACTGTTGACTTTGTGGTTCTGGATATGCAAGAAAATCCAAAGATTGGACGTAGAGCACACAATATTGCTTGGTAGACCATTTATGGCAACTACTAAAACTATTATTGATGTCCAAGATGGAAATTTGACAATGACAGTCTTAGGAGAGACTGTTCATTTTAAAGTTTTTGATTCTTCACCTTTCCCTTCTATTTCTGCCATCGATGAAATATTCGATGTTGATCATTTGGATAATCTTGTCCAAAACACCTTTTTCCAAACCAGAATAGAAGACAAGCTTGAAACCGTTCTTACACTTGAAAAGGTTGAAGAAGATTTAGATGAAGAAATTAAGGGGTACCTTGAACAACTAGACAATAATGAAGTGATGACAAAATCTAGTACACTTTTTCTACCCAGTTCTTCATCTAGTAAAGAGGCCAATCCACCTGAACTTGAACTCAAAGACTTACCTGAGCACTTAAAATATGTGTTTTTGAGAGAAGACGAAACTTATCCAGTGATAATTTCTTCAACCTTGACCAAACCACAAGAAAAGGAACTCATCAAAGTGCTTAAACAGTTTAAGAAATCTATAGGTTGGAGTATAGGGGATATAAGAGGCATTAGTCCAACAATGTGTATGCACAAGATCAACTTGGAGGATGGTGCTAAACATGTACGAGGGGCCCAAAGAAGCCTAAACCCAAACATGCAAGAGGTAGTTAAAAGGAAATTCTTAAATTATTAGAAGAAGGGATTATCTATCCTATTGCGGATAGTAAGTGGGTTAGTCCAGTGCATGTGGTACCAAAGAAATCTGGGATACCAGTTGTTAAAAATGACAAAAGTGAATTAGTGCCCACTAGAATAATCTTGGATGGAGAATGTGTATAGATTTTAGGAAACTAAATTTATATACGAAAAAGGATCACTTTCCTCTTCCATTCATTGATCAAATGTTGGAAAAATTACCTGGGGAAGAATTTTACTGTTTTTTGGATGGACTGTCTGGATATTATCAAGTACCCATAGCACCAGAAGATCAGGAAAAGACCACATTTACATGTCCTTTTGGGACATTTGCTTTTCGCAGAATGCCATTTGGGTTATGCAATGCCCCTGCCACTTTCCAGAGATGCATGATATCTATTTTCTCAGACATGGTGGAAAAATTCATTGAGATTTTCATGGACGATTTCTCTGTCTTTGGGAACTCATTTGATGATTGCTTACATAAATTGACTTTGGTTTTAGAAAGATGCATTGAATGCAATCTCACCCTTAGTTGGGAGAAAAGTCATTTTATGGTTCAACAAGGGATAGTTTTAGGACATATAATTTCAAACAAGGGTATTGAAGTTGATAAGGCAAAAGTTGAATTGATATCCAAACTACCTCCCCCTACATCTGTGAAGGGGATAAGAAGCTTGTTGGGACATGCAGGATTTTACAGACGATTTATTAAAGATTTCTCTAAAATAAGTCGTCCCTTATGTAACTTGCTATCCAAAGATGCTGAATTTGACTTCAACAATGACCGCCTTTATTTCCTTTAATACCTTGAAAGATAAACTAACATCTACCCTGTTATTATGGCACCAAACTGGTCTTTACCTTTTGAAATAATGTGTGACGCTTCTGATTATGCAATAGGAGCAGTCCTGGGACAAAGAGTGGATAAGCGTTTGCATGTCATCTACTATGCTAGCAAAACACTCAATGATGCCCAAATGAATTATACCACCACTGAAAAGGAATTCTTGGCGATAGTATTCTCTTTAGACAAATTTCGGTCTTATTTAGTAGGATCTAAAGTGATTGTGTATTCGATCATGCCGCTTTAAGATACCTATTAAGTAAACCAAATGCCAAGCCAAGATTAATCGTGTGGTCTTACTCTTACAAGAATTTGACCTAGAAATCAAGGATAAGAAAGGCAGTGAAAACTTAGTAGCTGACCATTTGTCTAGGTTGATTTCTGACTTCAATTCTCTTAAAGATGAGAGTAATGAAGATATAGTTGAAACCTTTCCTGATGAACAGTTATTTTTCATAGGTCCGAACCCATGGTATGTTGATATTGTAAACTATCTTGCCACTGGTGTTTTGCGACCTAACACTTCATATCAGGACAAGAAAAGGTTTTTTAAAACTATTAAGGACTATTTCTGGGATGACCCTTATTTATATAAGATTGGTCAAGATCAAGTCATCTGGAGATGTGTACCTGAAGAAGAACATAAGAGCATTCTGACTTTTTGTCATGAACTTCATTGTGGGGGTCATTTTGGAGGTGAAAAGACAGCCCGTAAGATATTACAGTCTGGATTCTTTTGGCCCACTCTTTTTAAAGATGCTCATATGTTTTGTGCACAATGTGATAGATGTCAAAGAACAGGAAACATAAGCAAAAGAGATGAAATGCCTTTGACATCTAATTTAGTTGTTGAACTCTTTGATGTATGGGGGATCGAACTTATGGGTCCTTTTCCCCCATCTAATGGTTTTCAATACATTTTGGCTGCTGTGGATTATGTGTCCAAGTGCGTAGAAGCTATCCCCACCAAAACCAACGCTGCTAATGTTGTTGTGAAATTCTTGAAAGATTTCATATTAGTAGGTTCGGAACGCCTAGAGCTATAATAAGTGATGGAGGTAGCCATTTTTGTAACAAACTCTTTGATGGAGTACTAAACAAGTACAACATCACACATAAGGTAGCTACTCCATATCATCCTCAAACTTCCGGTTTAGTGGAAGTAAGTAATAGGCAAATTAAGGGAATATTGGAACGCACTGTGCGTCCTTCAAGGAAGGATTGGGCATTTAAGTTAAATGATGCCTTATGGGCATACCGCACCGCTTACAAAACACCTATTGGGATGAGCCCTTACCGGTTAATCTTTGGGAAAGCGTGCCACCTTCCGGTTGAACTTGAACATAAGGCTTCTTGGGCAATTAAAGAGCTAAACATGGATTTAGATAAAGCAGTGAAAAACGATTACTCCAGTTTCATGAGTTGGAAGAAATTAGGAATGAAGCTTATGAGAATGCCAAATTATACAAAGAGCGTACTAAGCGCTATCATGACAAGAGGCTAGTTCCTAAGACTTTTCACCCTGGAATGAAAGTTCTTTTATTTAACTCTCGTTTGAGAATTTTTCCAGGAAAGCTGAGATCAAGATGGGATGGACCATTCAAAATAGTTCAGGTATTTGAACATGGAGTGGTAGAACTATTGGACTCCAAGACACAAAAACGTTCAAAGTTAATGGCCATCGTGTCAAGCCTTATTTAGAAGAACCAAACAACATTCTTGAAATAGATTGCATTTGGTGAGTAATCCTTAGCACGAAAAAGATACGTCTTGATTAGACGTTAAACTAAGCGCTGGATGGGAGGCAACCCATCATTTTAGGTAATTTTTGTTATTTGTTTTATATACTTAATTTTATTGTTTATTTTAGTTTAATTATATGTGAATAAGTTTTAAATTGTTAAAACTAAAAATATTTGTTGAGTTGTTAGAAGTTCACAGCAATCTGTCTGTATACACTCTAATGATGAATATGATGAATGCACCTGCATTTCTCCATTACTACTTACACATTCTCAAGAAATAGGTAATCTTTCTTCTTCTTTTTTTCTCTTTATCTTTAATTTACAGTTGTTACATTGAGGACAATGTAAGTTCTAGGTTGGGGGTGGTGAAAAGTTACCATGCTTAATTAGAAAAAAAAAAGATTTAACAATAAAAAAAAAAAAAAAAAAATTATTAATTTTTTTTTTCTTTTCTTTTTTTTATGTTCACATCTTCATTTTTTTTTTTGTGTTTGGTTTTATTTTTGTGTGATTTAGTAATTTTTGGAATTAAAAAAAAACATTTCACAAAAATTTGTCATTTCTTTAAATCAAATTTAAGTAAATAGTTAAGTCTTTTGTACTGTTAGATTAATTTTTGAAAACATATCATGAAATATTTTGTAATTGTTTTTTTATAATTAGTTAGTTTTTGTCATAACTAGTATTTCTTGATAAGATGTAGAAATTATATTAAACCCAAAATCGGTGTATATGAATTTGTTTTAGTGGAGACTACCTTTGTGAGATATAATTTGAGCCTAATTTCCCTTATTCAGAGTGAAATATATATTTTTTCTACTCCAAACACATTTCTTATTTCTTCAAATTCTTAGATGATCTCTATAGGCATTAATATTGAATGTATGAATTTTTTCTCATCTTAATAGAGTGTCGTATATTTTTTATTATTATTTTTGCTTTGATTAAATGATTTGAGTAGAAATTGATAGTATATGCTTTTATCTCATTCGTGCATGACTGTTACAAAAAAAAAAGGACATATCTGGGGTTACCTAAACCAAGATCAAACAGAAAAGCCACAAAATTAACCACTCACCAAATTCCAAAAAAAAAAATGTACAATCTGTACATGGGTTGACTCTCTAAAATATACATATATTGAAAAAAAATAGAGAGATAAAAAAATATAGTATCATCTACATACTATGACCCACATTGCCTACAAAGTTGTGAGTAAAGGCTAAATACAAAAGAAAGATATAGGAAGTAATTCCCTAAAAAGTCATTGCAATTTCTTCATTTGTAAAAAGCATATATCTTGAAATTCTTTCTTAATGAGTTTGATTTATGCATGAAAATAATTTTTATATATGATATCTTTATAATTTATACATTTGATTCCTTCCATGAGATCAACGTCAAAATAACACTTTGAGCCTTTCTTCTTTATACATATGCGAACATATTAGTTCATTTCTATACATCAACTCTTTCGCATATAAATTAGTATGAGTGTTTGAACCCATAGGATTCAGTGTTTTGAGAGTATTGACTTGTGAGGAATAGAGTCGAAGCTTAATTCGGATTCATGACACCGAAATTGGGTGAAATTAAATTGATACATTTTTGATATGAAATATGAAAATGATTTTCAACTAATTATTATAATAAATCATGATTGTTTAAGAAGATTAAAATAACTTATGCTTGAGATTTTAATTATGATCTTAAAAGAGATTAAAAAGTATGAGACATTTTTGTGTTATGTTGTTTTCTTTTATTCTTAAAAGTTAATTTTTGATGTTGTTGTAATTTTAGTTTTTAAGTTGATTATTTTTATTTCTTTTGATTTTTACATTTAGTTCAATGTTTGTGGGTATCATTACTGAAAACCCTCACGAGACTCAAACTCGTCCACTAGGGCAACCTAGGGGTTTAAAGGCTTGTTGCATAGGCTAAATGCAACCGTGTCAATCTACGGAAGTGATTTAGGATAGTTTAATTTTTAGTTTTTATCGCTTCTCTTGCTAAGGGACTAGCAAGAAGCTGGTTGGGGGTTGTGATGAGTGCTCAAAAAGCACTAAAATTACCATGATTTTATGCACATTAATTGATTAAAAATATATATATTTATATGTTTTATCATATATTTATATAATTTTGTCTTTTTCGGAATCACGGGTGTTTTTATTGTTTTTCAGGTATTTTCACTTAAAAACGCAACTTAAAGACTCAAAGAGGAATACTGGAAGCAATACATCACAAATATATTAATAAATAAATGGGAAAGGTCAACAAATAAGGAAAAATTGGACAAAATGGGTCAAAAATGTCAAAAAGGAGAAAATCGTGCCGGCTATTGCCATATTAAGCTCCGCCCCAAGCTCGTGAAGGATCGTTGCATGCGCGAAATACTGTTCATGCGCGGTGATCGTTTCATGCGCGGTACTGTGCATGCGCGGGGTACTGTTCATCCGCGGTCTGCAGCCTGAATGGCCATCTTGACGTCATTAATGACATCAGCAATTCCAATACGCGTTTTTACATTTTTTAATATTTTTTTAACATTTTTTTACTCATTTTTTCTCTCCATCCTCACCTATAAATACCCCCCTTCCCTTCACTTCAAAACACACCTTAAAAACACACTTCTCTCTTCTTTCTTTCTCTCATTTCTTAGTTTTTGAGTTTTTCTTAGTTTCTCTCTTAGTTTCTAAGCTTTTCTTTGTTTTTCTCTTAGTTTTTAGTTCAATTCTCTTAGGTTTAGAGTTCTTCTCTTTTTGAGAGGAACTTGTAATGTTTTTGTAATAATTTAGATTTTTGATTCAATAAATGGGAGTGCAAATTCCGCTTGGAGGTTTTCCAACTACGGAATAGCGTCAAGTTCTGTAAGGATTTTATTTTCTTTGATTATTTTTATGCTTTATTCTTACATGTTATATTCAACTTTTTTGTGCTTAAATTTAAGTATACTTGGTGTTTAGTAAATATGATGTAATAATGACGTTGTTATGCTTGCGAAATATTAAATAGGTAAAAATCTCTAAAATAAATTGATTTTATTTTTATTCAAGATTTTATATTAAGAATGTTAGAGAGAAATATATTATTTTTCATTACAAACTTAAATCTGAAAATTAGATTTTAAGGTTTAGTTATCTGGTCTAATTTAGAGTAGTGCTCTTTTATTTGTTGGTACAATCGCCCGGTAGTTAGAGCGAAGCTCTATTTCAAAAGTTTTTATAAGAATTATTATCTGAAAATGTATTGACAACATGTTTTCAGTAGTGGTTTTAAAACTTGAAAGTTAGTACTCGGATAACTTAATTCTTAGGTTTAATTTGGACACCTTGAATAAAGTTTAAACTGTCTAACCCCACCAAAGGTGGCATTTAAATGGTTCATTTTCAATCTCTTAGAAAAAGGAATTAATTTAATTAATCAAATTAGTTATCAACCCCACCCATAGGTGTTAATTGATTTGTTTAGTTAACAAAGAATATCTAACCCCACCAAAGGTGGTATTCATATAAAAAAGAGGGAATCAATAAATATCAATTCATATCTTTAATAACCTAAATAATATGAGCAAGCATAATTAACTTAGTTATTATATCCATAAATACTCCGCTAATATAAATGATAAAAATTTGCATGAATATTTATTGAATCTGTATATATGTTTATTATTTATTGAATTTGTATATATGTTTATTAATTATTGAATTTGTATATATGTTTATTTATTTTATGTTATTAGATTAGGAACACAAAAACCAAACTATCGTGACAGGATGTTTAGGATTTAATTTCGTTTTTAAAAGTTTGAATAATAAATTAAAAACCACATACATTCCTTCCTTAGATCGACCTTGGGAGTATACTTATCATTTTCTACGAAATGATTCGTGCACTTGCGAGAGTTTTATAAATAGATAAAACTAAAGTAACGGGCAGGATCGGCGATGTCGGTTCTGCCCTATCAGATATTCTCAGCAAGTATGTTGTCACATGCACAACTTAAATTCAAATTATACTTCAATACCAAAAGATCATGCCCAACAAACGATACAATCGGGTTAATTTAAATATAAATCTCATGAAATATACATTTTTACCAAATTTTATTTTAGAATTTCCAAATAAAAAAAATATATTTTATTTTTTATTGAAGAAAAAACTTATTAGTAACAAAAAAATAAAATTACTTTTTGCTCTCGAAATCTCAACAACTTTCCCGATAACTTACTCATTTTCAATATTTATTATGTCCTTTAAAATCAAAACATGATTTTAATTTAAATGATAATAATTAAATTTTCTATTAAACAATAATCCTTCTTTTTTAATTCAAAATTAATATAAATTAAAATTATTAAAATTTAATTAAAAACCAAGTTTAAATGGTAAATCACATAATTTTAATTCTCGTAAATAAGTTGATTGAGTCTTATATAAATGAAAGTTTATAGTTTAGTATAATTTCTGATTTTATAAAACAATATATATCGATTCAAATAACATTTTAAACAAAAATTAATCATTCCCCACTCAAAGGTGTTTCATATTCAATCGAATTATATATTGGTGAAGGGAAGCTAAAATCATATAGTTTTAGTTAAAGCTGCACAAAAAGTCTATTATTATCAAATGAAGCATAAAAGCCATGTTGCTTAAAAAAATATAACACAAAAGATTATGCAAATAGTCAAACGATAAGCACATAACGAGATAAATAGATAATTTCTAGAAACATATATTATACATTAAGTGGAAAGCAAGTTAGGAATAGTGAAACTTCTAATTATACAGATATTCTAAGCAAGTATGTTGTCACATGCACAACTTAAATTCAAATTGTACTTGAATACCAAAAGATCATGCCCAACAAACGATACAATCAGGTTAATTTAAATATAAATCTCATGAAATATACATTTTTACCAAATTTTATTTTAGAATTTCCAAATAAAAAATATATATTTTATTTTTTATTAAAGAAAAAACTTATTAGTAATAAAAAAATAAAATTACTTTTTGTTCTCGAAATCTCAACAACTTTCCCGATAACTTACTCATTTTCAATATTTATTATGTCCTTTAAAATCAAAACATGATTTTAATTTAAATGATAATAATTAAATTTTCTATTAAACAATAATCCTTCTTTTTTAATTCAAAATTAACATAAATTAAAATTATTAAAATTTAATTAAAAACCAAGTTTAAATGGTAAATCACATAATTTTAATTCTCTTAAATAAGTTGATTGAGTCTTATATAAATGAAAGTTTATAGTTTAGTATAATTTCTGATTTTATAAAACAATATATATCGATTCAATTAACATTTTAAACAAAAATTGATCATTCCCCACTCAAAGGTGTTTCATATTCAATCGAATTATATATTGGTGAAGGGAAGCTAAAATCATATAGTTTTAATTAAAGCTACACAAAAAGTCTATTATTATCAAATGAAGCACAAAAGCCACGTTGCTTAAAAAAATATAACACAAAAGATTATGCAAATAGTCAAACGATAAGCACATAACGAGATAAATAGACAATTTTTAGATACATATATTATACATTAAGTGGAAAGCAAGTCAAGAATAGTGAAGCATCTAATTATACAGATATTCTAAGCAAGTATGTTGTCACATGCACAACTTAAATTCAAATTGTACTTGAATACCAAAAGATCATGCCCAAGAAACGATACAATCGGGTAAATTTAAATATACATCTCATGAAGTATACATTTTTACCAAATTTTATTTTAGAATTTCCAAATAAAAAAAATATATTTTATTTTTTATTGAAGAAAAAACTTATTAGTAATAAAAAATTAAAATTACTTTTTGTTCTCGAAATCTCAACAACTTTCCCGATAACTTACTCATTTTCAATATTTATTATGTACTTTAAAATCAAAACATGATTTTAATTTAAATGATAATAATTAAATTTTCTATTAAACAATAATCCTTCTTTTTTAATTCAAAATTAACATAAATTAAAATTATTAAAATTTAATTAAAAACCAAGTTTAAATGGTAAATCACAAAATTTTAATTTTGAATTTCCAAATAAAAAAAATATATTTTATTTTTTATTGAAGAAAAAACTTATTAGTAATAAAAAACTAAAATTACTTTTTGTTCTCGAAATCTCAACAACTTTCCCGATAACTTACTCATTTTCAATATTTATAATGTACTTTAAAATCAAAACATGATTTTCATTTAAATGATAATAATTAAATTTTCTATTAAACAATAATCCTTCTTTTTTAATTTAAAATTAACATAAATTAAAATTATTAAAATTTAATTAAAAACCAAGTTTAAATGGTAAATCACATAATTTTAATCCTCTTAAATAAGTTGATTGAGTCTTATATAAATGAAAGTTTATAGTTTAGTATAATTTCTGATTTTATAAAACAATATATATCGATTCAAATAACATTTTAAACAAAAATTAAACATTCCCCACTCAAAGGTGTTTCATATTCAATCGAATTATATACTGGTGAAGGGAAGCTAAAATCATATAGTTTTAGTTAAAGCTGCACAAAAAGTCTATTATTATCAAATGAAAGATAAAGGCCATGTAGCTTTAAAAAATATAACACAAAAGATTATGCAAATAGTCAAATGATAAGCACATAACGAGATAAATAGATAATTTTTAGAAACATATATTATACATTAAGTGGAAAGCAAGTTAGGAATAGTGAAACTTCTAATTATACAGATATTCTAAGCAAGTATGTTGTCACATGCACAACTTAAATTCAAATTATACTTGAATACCAAAAGATCATGCCCAACAAACGATACAATCGGGTTAATTTAAATATAAATCTCATGAAATATACATTTTTACCAAATTTTATTTTAGAATTTCCAAATAAAAAAAATATATTTTATTTTTTATTGAAGAAAAAACTTATTAGTAATAAAAAAATAAAATTACTTTTTGTTCTCGAAATCTCAACAACTTTCCCGATAACTTACTCATTTTCAATATTTATTATGTACTTTAAAATCAAAACATGATTTTCATTTAAATGATAATAATTAAATTTTCTATTAAACAATAATCCTTCTTTTTTAATTTAAAATTAACATAAATTAAAATTATTAAAATTTAATTAAAAAACAAGTTTAAATGGTAAATCACATAATTTTAATCCTCTTAAATAAGTTGATTGAGTCTTATATAAATGAAAGTTTATAGTTTAGTATAATTTCTGATTTTATAAATCAATATATATCGATTCAATTAACATTTTAAACAAAAATTGATCATTCCCCACTCAAAGGTGTTTCATATTCAATCGAATTATATATTGGTGAAGGGAAGCTAAAATCATATAGTTTTAGTTAAAGCTGCACAAAAAGTCTATTATTATCAAATGAAGAATAAAAGCCATGTTGCTTAAAAAAATATAACACAAAAGATTATGCAAATAGTCAAACGATAAGCACATAACGAGATAAATAGACAATTTTTAGAAACATATATTATACATTAAGTGGAAAGCAAGTTAGGAATAGTGAAACTTCTAATTATACAGATATTCTAAGCAAGTATGTTGTCACATGCACAACTTAAATTCAAATTATACTTGAATACCAAAAGATCATGCCCAACAAACGATACAATCGGGTTAATTTAAATATAAATCTCATGAAATATACATATTTACAAAATTTTATTTTTAATTTCCAAATAAAAAAAATATATTTTATTTTTTATTGAAGAAAAAACTTATTAGTAATAAAAAATTAAAATTACTTTTTGTTCTCGAAATCTCAACAACTTTCCCGATAACTTACTCATTTTCAATATTTATTATGTACTTTAAAATCAAAACATGATTTTAATTTAAATGATAATAATTAAATTTTCTATTAAACAATAATCCTTCTTTTTTAATTTAAAATTAACATAAATTAAAATTATTAAAATTATTAAAATTTAATTAAAAAACAAGTTTAAATGGTAAATCACATAATTTTAATCCTCTTAAATAAGTTGATTGAGTCTTATATAAATGAAAGTTTATAGTTTAGTATAATTTGTGAATTTGTAAATCAATATATATCGATTCAATTAACATTTTAAACAAAAATTGATCATTCCCCACTCAAAGGTGTTTCATATTCAATCGAATTATATATTGGTGAAGGGAAGCTAAAATCATATAGTTTTAGTTAAAGTTGCACAAAAAGTCTATTATTATCAAATGAAGCATAAAAGCCATGTTGCTTAAAAAAATATAACACAAAAGATTATGCAAATAGTCAAACGATAAGCACATAACGAGATAAATAGACAATTTTTAGAAACATATATTATACATTAAGTGGAAAGCAAGTTAGGAATTGTGAAACTTCTAATTATATAGTTATTCTAAGCAAGTATGTTGTCACATGCACAACTTAAATTCAAATTATACTTGAATACCAAAAGATCATGCCCAACAAACGATACAATCGGGTTAATTTAAATATAAATCTCATGAAATATACATATTTACAAAATTTTATTTTTGAATTTCCAAATAAAAAAAATATATTTTATTTTTTATTGAAGAAAAAACTTATTAGTAATAAAAAATTAAATTACTTTTTGTTCTCGAAATCTCAACAACTTTCTCGATAACTTACTCATTTTCAATATTTATTATCTACTTTAAAATCAAAACATGATTTTCATTTAAATGATAATAATTAAATTTTCTATGAAACAATAATCCTTCTTTTTTAATTTAAAATTAACCTAAATTAAAATTATTAAAATTTAATTAAAAAACAAGTTTAAATGGTAAATCGCATAATTTTAATCCTCTTAAATAAGTTGATTGAGTCTTATATAAATGAAAGTTTATAGTTTAGTATAATTTCTGATTTTATAAAACAATATATATCGATTCAAATAACATTTTAAACAAAAATTAATCATTCCCCACTCAAAGGTGTTTCATATTCAATCGAATTATATATTGGTGAAGGGAAGCTAAAATCATATAGTTTTAGTTAAAGTTGCACAAAAAGTCTATTATTATCAAATGAAAGATAAAGGCCATGTAGCTTAAAAAAATATAACACAAAAGATTATGCAAATAGTCAAACGATAAGCACATAACGAGATAAATAGATAATTTTTAGAAACATATATTATACATTAAGTGGAAAGCAAGTTAGGAATAGTGAAACTTCTAATTATACAGATATTCTAAGCAAGTATGTTGTCACATGCACAACTTAAATTCAAATTATACTTGAATACCAAAAGATCATGCCCAACAAACGATACAATCGGGTTAATTTAAATATAAATCTCATGAAATATACATTTTTACCAAATTTTATTTTAGAATTTCCAAATAAAAAAAATATATTTTATTTTTTATTGAAGAAAAAACTTATTAGTAATAAAAAAATAAAATTACTTTTTGTTCTCGAAATCTCAACAACTTTCCCGATAACTTACTCATTTTCAATATTTATTATGTACTTTAAAATCAAAACATGATTTTAATTTAAATGATAATAATTAAATTTTCTATGAAACAATAATCCTTCTTTTTTAATTTAAAATTAACATAAATTAAAATTATTAAAATTTAATTAAAAACCAAGTTTAAATGGTAAATCACATAATTTTAATCCTCTTAAATAAGTTGATTGAGTCTTATATAAATGAAAGTTTATAGTTTAGTATAATTTCTGATTTTATAAATCAATATATATCGATTCAATTAACATTTTAAACAAAAATTAATCATTCCCCACTCAAAGGTGTTTCATATTCAATCGAATTATATATTGGTGAAGGGAAGCTAAAATCATATAGTTTTAGTTAAAGCTGCACAAAAAGTCTATTATTATCAAATGAAGGATAAAGGCCATGTTGCTTAAAAAAATATAACACAAAAGATTATGCAAATAGTCAAATGATAAGCACATAACGAGATAAATAGATAATTTTTAGAAACATATATTATACATTAAGTGGAAAGCAAGTTAGGAATAGTGAAACTTCTAATTATACAGATATTCTAAGCAAGTATGTTGTCACATGCACAACTTAAATTCAAATTATACTTGAATACCAAAAGATCATGCCCAACAAACGATACAATCGGGTTAATTTAAATATAAATCTCATGAAATATACATATTTACAAAATTTTATTTTTAATTTCCAAATAAAAAAATATATTTTATTTTTTATTGAAGTAAAAACTTATTAGTAATAAAAAATTAAAATTACTTTTTGTTCTCGAAATCTCAACAACTTTCTCGATAACTTACTCATTTTCAATATTTATTATCTACTTTAAAATCAAAACATGATTTTCATTTAAATGATAATAATTAAATTTTCTATGAAACAATAATCCTTCTTTTTTAATTTAAAATTAACATAAATTAAAATTATTAAAATTTAATTAAAAAACAAGTTTAAATGGTAAATCGCATAATTTTAATCCTCTTAAATAAGTTGATTGAGTCTTATATAAATGAAAGTTTATAGTTTAGTATAATTTCTGATTTTATAAATCAATATATATCGATTCAATTAACATTTTAAACAAAAATTAATCATTCCCCACTCAAAGGTGTTTCATATTCAATCGAATTATATATTGGTGAAGGGAAGCTAAAATCATATAGTTTTAGTTAAAGCTGCACAAAAAGTCTATTATTATCAAATGAAGCATAAAAGCCATGTTGCTTAAAAAAATATAACACAAAAGATTATGCAAATAGTCAAATGATAAGCACATAACGAGATAAATAGACAATTTTTAGAAACATATATTATACATTAAGTGGAAAGCAAGTTAGGAATAGTGAAACTTCTAATTATACAGATATTCTAAGCAAGTATGTTGTCACATGCACAACTTAAATTCAAATTATACTTGAATACCAAAAGATCATGCCCAACAAACGATACAATCAGGTTAATTTAAATATAAATCTCATGAAATATACATTTTTACAAAATTTTATTTTTGAATTTCCAAATAAAAAAAATATATTTTATTTTTTATTGAAGAAAAAACTTATTAGTAATAAAAAAATAAAATTACTTTTTGTTCTCGAAATCTCAACAACTTTCCCGATAACTTACTCATTTTCAATATTTATTATGTACTTTAAAATCAAAACATGATTTTAATTTAAATGATAATAATTAAATTTTCTATTAAACAATAATCCTTCTTTTTTAATTTAAAATTAACATAAATTAAAATTATTAAAATTTAATTAAAAACCAAGTTTAAATGGTAAATCACATAATTTTAATCCTCTTAAATAAGTTGATTGAGTCTTATATAAATGAAAGTTTATAGTTTAGTATAATTTCTGATTTTATAAAACAATATATATCGATTCAAATAACATTTTAAACAAAAATTAATCATTCCCCACTCAAAGGTGTTTCATATTCAATCAAATTATATATTGGTGAAGAGAAGCTAAAATCATATAGTTTTAGTTAAAGCTGCACAAAAAGTCTATTATTATCAAATGAAAGATAAAGGCCATGTAGCTTAAAAAAATATAACACAAAAGATTATGCAAATAGTCAAACGATAAGCACATAACGAGATAAATAGATAATTTTTAGAAACATATATTATACATTAAGTGGAAAGCAAGTTAGGAATAGTGAAACTTCTAATTATACAGATATTCTAAGCAAGTATGTTGTCACATGCACAACTTAAATTCAAATTATACTTGAATACCAAAAGATCATGCCCAACAAACGATACAATCGGGTTAATTTAAATATAAATCTCATGAAATATACATTTTTACCAAATTTTATTTTAGAATTTCCAAATAAAAAAAATATATTTTATTTTTTATTGAAGAAAAAACTTATTAGTAATAAAAAAATAAAATTACTTTTTGTTCTCGAAATCTCAACAACTTTCCCGATAACTTACTCATTTTCAATATTTATTATGTCCTTTAAAATCAAAACATGATTTTAATTTAAATGATAATAATTAAATTTTCTATTAAACAATAATCCTTCTTTTTTAATTCAAAATTAACATAAATTAAAATTATTAAAATTTAATTAAAAACCAAGTTTAAATGGTAAATCACATAATTTTAATTCTCTTAAATAAGTTGATTGAGTCTTATATAAATGAAAGTTTATAGTTTAGTATAATTTCTGATTTTATAAATCAATATATATCGATTCAATTAACATTTTAAACAAAAATTAATCATTCCCCACTCAAAGGTGTTTCATATTCAATCGAATTATATATTGGTGAAGGGAAGCTAAAATCATATAGTTTTAGTTAAAGTTGCACAAAAAGTCTATTATTATCAAATGAAGGATAAAGGCCATGTTGCTTAAAAAAATATAACACAAAAGATTATGCAAATAGTCAAATGATAAGCACATAACGAGATAAATAGATAATTTTTAGAAACATATATTATACATTAAGTGGAAAGCAAGTTAGGAATAGTGAAACTTCTAATTATACAGATATTCTAAGCAAGTATGTTGTCACATGCACAACTTAAATTCAAATTGTACTTGAATACCAAAAGATCATGCCCAACAAACGATACAATCGGGTTAATTTAAATATAAATCTCATGAAATATACATTTTTACAAAATTTTATTTTTGAATTTCCAAATAAAAAAATATATTTTATTTTTTATTGAAGAAAAAACTTATTAGTAATAAAAAAATAAAATTACTTTTTGTTCTCGAAATCTCAACAACTTTCCCGATAACTTACTCATTTTCAATATTTATTATGTCCTTTAAAATCAAAACATGATTTTAATTTAAATGATAATAATTAAATTTTCTATTAAACAATAATCCTTCTTTTTTAATTTAAAATTAACATAAATTAAAATTATTAAAATTTAATTAAAAACCAAGTTTAAATGGTAAATCACATAATTTTAATTCTCTTAAATAAGTTGATTGAGTCTTATATAAATGAAAGTTTATAGTTTAGTATAATTTCTGATTTTATAAAACAATATATATCGATTCAAATAACATTTTAAACAAAAATTAATCATTCCCCACTCAAAGGTGTTTCATATTCAATCGAATTATATATTGGTGAATGGAAGCTAAAATCATATAGTTTTAGTTAAAGCTGCACAAAAAGTCTATTATTATCAAATGAAGCATAAAGGCCATGTAGCTTAAAAAAATATAACACAAAAGATTATGCAAATAGTCAAATGATAAGCACATAACGAGATAAATAGATAATTTTTAGAAACATATATTATACATTAAGTGGAAAGCAAGTTAGGAATAGTGAAACTTCTAATTATACAGATATTCTAAGCAAGTATGTTGTCACATGCACAACTTAAATTCAAATTGTACTTGAATACCAAAAGATCATGCCCAACAAACGATACAATCGGGTTAATTTAAATATAAATCTCATGAAATATACATATTTACAAAATTTTATTTTTGAATTTCCAAATAAAAAATATATATTTTATTTTTTATTGAAGAAAAAACTTATTAGTAATAAAAAAATAAAATTACTTTTTGTTCTCGAAATCTCAACAACTTTCCCGATAACTTACTCATTTTCAATATTTATTATGTACTTTAAAATCAAAACATGATTTTCATTTAAATGATAATAATTAAACTTTCTATTAAACAATAATCATTCTTTTTTAATTCAAAATTAACATAAATTAAAATTATTAAAATTTAATTAAAAACCAAGTTTAAATGGTAAATCACATAATTTTAATTCTCTTAAATAAGTTGATTGAGTCTTATATAAATGAAAGTTTATAGTTTAGTATAATTTCTGATTTTATAAAACAATATATATCGATTCAAATAACATTTTAAACAAAAATTAATCATTCCCCACTCAAAGGTGTTTCATATTCAATCGAATTATATATTGGTGAATGGAAGCTAAAATCATATAGTTTTAGTTAAAGCTGCACAAAAAGTCTATTATTATCAAATGAAAGATAAAGGCCATGTAGCTTAAAAAAATATAACACAAAAGATTATGCAAATAGTCAAACGATAAGCACATAACGAGATAAATAGACAATTTTTAGAAACATATATTATACATTAAGTGGAAAGCAAGTTAGGAATAGTGAAACTTCTAATTATACAGATATTCTAAGCAAGTATGTTGTCACATGCACAACTTAAATTCAAATTGTACTTGAATACCAAAAGATCATGCCCAACAAACGATACAATCAGGTTAATTTAAATATAAATCTCATGAAATATACATTTTTACAAAATTTTATTTTTGAATTTCCAAATAAAAAATATATATTTTATTTTTTATTGAAGAAAAAACTTATTAGTAATAAAAAAATAAAATTACTTTTTGTTCTCGAAATCTCAACAACTTTCCCGATAACTTACTCATTTTCAATATTTATTATGTACTTTAAAATCAAAACATGATTTTAATTTAAATGATAATAATTAAATTTTCTATTAAACAATAATCCTTCTTTTTTAATTTAAAATTAACATAAATTAAAATTATTAAAATTTAATTAAAAAACAAGTTTAAATGGTAAATCACATAATTTTAATCCTCTTAAATAAGTTGATTGAGTCTTATATAAATGAAAGTTTATAGTTTAGTATAATTTCTGATTTTATAAAACAATATATATCGATTCAGTTAACATTTTAAACAAAAATTAATCATTCCCCACTCAAAGGTGTTTCATATTCAATCGAATTATATATTGGTGAAGGGAAGCTAAAATCATATAGTTTTAGTTAAAGCTGCACAAAAAGTCTATTATTATCAAATGAAGCATAAAAGCCATGTTGCTTAAAAAAATATAACACAAAAGATTATGCAAATAGTCAAACGATAAGCACATAACGAGATAAATAGACAATTTTTAGAAACATATATTATACATTAAGTGGAAAGCAAGTTAGGAATAGTGAAACTTCTAATTATACAGATATTCTAAGCAAGTATGTTGTCACATGCACAACTTAAATTCAAATTATACTTGAATACCAAAAGATCATGCCCAACAAACGATACAATCGGGTTAATTTAAATATAAATCTCATGAAATATACATATTTACAAAATTTTATTTTTAATTTCCAAATAAAAAAAATATATTTTATTTTTTATTGAAGAAAAAACTTATTAGTAATAAAAAAATAAAATTACTTTTTGTTCTCGAAATCTCAACAACCTTTCCGATAATTTACTTATTTTCAATATTTATTATGTACTTTAAAATCAATACATGATTTTAATTTAAATGATAATAATTAAATTTTCTATTAAACAATAATCCTTCTTTTTTAATTCAAAATTAACATAAATTAAAATTATTAAAATTTAATTAAAAACCAAGTTTAAATGGTAAATCACAAAATTTTAATTTTGAATTTCCAAATAAAAAATATATATTTTATTTTTTATTGAAGAAAAAACTTATTAGTAATAAAAAACTAAAATTACTTTTTGTTCTCGAAATCTCAACAACTTTCCCGATAACTTACTCATTTTCAATATTTATAATGTACTTTAAAATCAAAACATGATTTTCATTTAAATGATAATAATTAAATTTTCTATTAAACAATAATCCTTCTTTTTTAATTTAAAATTAACATAAATTAAAATTATTAAAATTTAATTAAAAACCAAGTTTAAATGGTAAATCACATAATTTTAATCCTCTTAAATAAGTTGATTGAGTCTTATATAAATGAAAGTTTATAGTTTAGTATAATTTCTGATTTTGTAAATCAATATATATCGATTCAATTAACATTTTAAACAAAAATTAATCATTCCCCACTCAAAGGTGTTTCATATTCAATCGAATTATATATTGGTGAAGGGAAGCTAAAATCATATAGTTTTAGTTAAAGTTGCACAAAAAGTCTATTATTATCAAATGAAGCATAAAAGCCATGTTGCTTAAAAAAATATAACACAAAAGATTATGCAAATAGTCAAACGATAAGCACATAACGAGATAAATAGACAATTTTTAGAAACATATATTATACATTAAGTGGAAAGCAAGTTAGGAATAGTGAAACTTCTAATTATACAGATATTCTAAGCAAGTATGTTGTCACATGCACAACTTAAATTCAAATTGTACTTGAATACCAAAAGATCATGCCCAACAAACGATACAATCGGGTAAATTTAAATATAAATCTCATGAAATATACATATTTACAAAATTTTATTTTTAATTTCCAAATAAAAAAAATATATTTTATTTTTTATTGAAGAAAAAACTTATTAGTAATAAAAAATTAAAATTACTTTTTGTTCTCGAAATCTCAACAACTTTCCCGATAACTTACTCATTTTCAATATTTATTATGTACTTTAAAATCAAAACATGATTTTAATTTAAATGATAATAATTAAATTTTCTATTAAACAATAATCCTTCTTTTTTAATTTAAAATTAACATAAATTAAAATTATTAAAATTTAATTAAAAAACAAGTTTAAATGGTAAATCACATAATTTTAATCCTCTTAAATAAGTTGATTGAGTCTTATATAAATGAAAGTTTATAGTTTAGTATAATTTCTGATTTTATAAAACAATATATATCGATTCAAATAACATTTTAAACAAAAATTAATCATTCCCCACTCAAAGGTGTTTCATATTCAATCGAATTATATATTGGTGAAGGGAAGCTAAAATCATATAGTTTTAGTTAAAGCTGCACAAAAAGTCTATTATTATCAAATGAAGGATAAAGGCCATGTTGCTTAAAAAAATATAACACAAAAGATTATGCAAATAGTCAAACGATAAGCACATAACGAGATAAATAGACAATTTTTAGAAACATATATTATACATTAAGTGGAAAGCAAGTTAGGAATAGTGAAACTTCTAATTATACAGATATTCTAAGCAAGTATGTTGTCACATGCACAACTTAAATTCAAATTGTACTTGAATAACAAAAGATCATGCCCAACAAACGATACAATGAGGTTAATTTAAATATAAATCTCATGAATATACATATTTACAAAATTTTATTTTTAATTTCCAAATAAAAAAATATTTTTTATTTTTTATTGAAGAAAAAACTTATTAGTAATAAAAAATTAAAATTACTTTTTGTTCTCGAAATCTCAACAACTTTCCCGATAACTTACTCATTTTCAATATTTATTATGTACTTTAAAATCAAAACATGATTTTAATTTAAATGATAATAATTAAATTTTCTATTAAACAATAATCCTTCTTTTTTAATTTAAAATTAACATAAATTAAAATTATTAAAATTTAATTAAAAACCAAGTTTAAATGGTAAATCACATAATTTTAATTCTCTTAAATAAGTTGATTGAGTCTTATATAAATGAAAGTTTATAGTTTAGTATAATTTCTGATTTTATAAAACAATATATATCGATTCAAATAACATTTTAAACAAAAATTAATCATTCCCCACTCAAAGGTGTTTCATATTCAATCGAATTATATATTGGTGAAGGGAAGCTAAAATCATATAGTTTTAGTTAAAGCTGCACAAAAAGTCTATTATTATCAAATGAAATATAAAGGCCATGTAGCTTAAAAAAATATAGCACAAAAGATTATGCAAATAGTCAAACGATAAGCACATAACGAGATAAATAGACAATTTTTAGAAACATATATTATACATTAAGTAGAAAGCAAGTTAGGAATAGTGAAACTTCTAATTATACCGATATTCTAAGCAAGTATGTTGTCACATGCACAACTTAAATTCAAATTGTACTTGAATACCAAAAGATCATGCCCAACAAACGATACAATCCGGTTAATTTAAATATAAATCTCATGAAATATACATATTTACAAAATTTTATTTTTAATTTCCAAATAAAAAATATATATTTTATTTTTTATTGAAGAAAAAACTTATTAGTAATAAAAAAATAAAATTACTTTTTGTTCTCGAAATCTCAACAACTTTCCCGATAACTTACTCATTTTCAATATTTATTATGTACTTTAAAATCAAAACATGATTTTAATTTAAATGATAATAATTAAATTTTCTATTAAACAATAATCCTTCTTTTTAATTTAAAATTAACATAAATTAAAATTATTAAAATTTAATTAAAAAACAAGTTTAAATGGTAAATCACATAATTTTAATCCTCTTAAATAAGTTGATTGAGTCTTATATAAATGAAAGTTTATAGTTTAGTATAATTTCTGATTTTATAAAACAATATATATCGATTCAAATAACATTTTAAACAAAAATTAATCATTCCCCACTCAAAGGTGTTTCATATTCAATCGAATTATATATTGGTGAAGGGAAGCTAAAATCATATAGTTTTAGTTAAAGCTGCACAAAAAGTCTATTATTATCAAATGAAAGATAAAGGCCATGTAGCTTAAAAAAATATAACACAAAAGATTATGCAAATAGTCAAACGATAAGCACATAACGAGATAAATAGATAATCTTTAGAAACATATATTATACATTAAGTAGAAAGCAAGTTAGGAATAGTGAAACTTCTAATTATACCGATATTCTAAGCAAGTATGTTGTCACATGCACAACTTAAATTCAAATTGTACTTGAATACCAAAAGATCATGCCCAACAAACGATACAATCCGGTTAATTTAAATATAAATCTCATGAAATATGCATATTTACAAAATTTTACTTTTAATTTCCAAATAAAAAATATATATTTTATTTTTTTTTGAAGAAAAAACTTATTAGTAATAAAAAAATAAAATTACTTTTTGTTCTCGAAATCTCAACAACTTTCCCGATAACTTACTCATTTTCAATATTTATTATGTACTTTAAAATCAAAACATGATTTTAATTTAAATGATAATAATTAAATTTTCTATTAAACAATAATCCTTCTTTTTTAATTTAAAATTAACATAAATTAAAATTATTAAAATTTAATTAAAAAACAAGTTTAAATGGTAAATCACATAATTTTAATCCTCTTAAATAAGTTGATTGAGTCTTATATAAATGAAAGTTTATAGTTTAGTATAATTTCTGATTTTATAAATCAATATATATCGATTCAATTAACATTTTAAACAAAAATTAATCATTCCCCACTCAAAGGTGTTTCATATTCAATCGAATTATATATTGGTGAAGGGAAGCTAAAATCATATAGTTTTAGTTAAAGCTGCACAAAAAGTCTATTATTATCAAATGAAGCATAAAGGCCATGTTGCTTAAAAAAATATAACACAAAAGATTATGCAAATAGTCAAACGATAAGCACATAACGAGATAAATAGACAATTTTTAGAAACATATATTATACATTAAGTGGAAAGCAAGTTAGGAATAGTGAAACTTCTAATTATACAGATATTCTAAGCAAGTATGTTGTCACATGCACAACTTAAATTCAAATTGTACTTGAATACCAAAAGATCATGCCCAACAAACGATACAATCGGGTAAATTTAAATATAAATCTCATGAAATATACATATTTACAAAATTTTATTTTTAATTTCCAAATAAAAAATATTTTTTTTTATTGAAGAAAAAAGTTATTAGTAATAAAAAATTAAAATTACTTTTTGTTCTCGAAATCTCAACAACTTTCCCGATAACTTACTCATTTTCAATATTTATTATGTACTTTAAAATCAAAACATGATTTTAATTTAAATGATAATAATTAAATTTTCTATTAAACAATAATCCTTCTTTTTTAATTTAAAATTAACATAAATTAAAATTATTAAAATTTAATTAAAAAACAAGTTTAAATGGTAAATCACATAATTTTAATCCTCTTAAATAAGTTGATTGAGTCTTATATAAATGAAAGTTTATAGTTTAGTATAATTTCTGATTTTATAAAACAATATATATCGATTCAAATAACATTTTAAACAAAAATTAATCATTCCCCACTCAAAGGTGTTTCATATTCAATCGAATTATATATTGGTGAATGGAAGCTAAAATCATATAGTTTTAGTTAAAGCTGCACAAAAAGTCTATTATTATCAAATGAAAGATAAAGGCCATGTAGCTTAAAAAAATATAACACAAAAGATTATGCAAATAGTCAAACGATAAGCACATAACGAGATAAATAGACAATTTTTAGAAACATATATTATACATTAAGTGGAAAGCAAGTTAGGAATAGTGAAACTTCTAATTATACAGATATTCTAAGCAAGTATGTTGTCACATGCACAACTTAAATTCAAATTGTACTTGAATACCAAAAGATCATGCCCAACAAACGATACAATCATGTTAATTTAAATATAAATCTCATGAAATATACATATTTACAAAATTTTATTTTTAATTTCCAAATAAAAAATATATATTTTATTTTTTATTGAAGAAAAAACTTATTAGTAATAAAAAATTAAAATTACTTTTTGTTCTCGAAATCTCAACAACTTTTCCGATAACTTACTCATTTTCAATATTTATAATGTATTTTAAAATCAAAACATGATTTTAATTTAAATGATAATAATTAAATTTTCTATTAAACAATAATCCTTCTTTTCTAATTTAAAATTAACATAAATTAAAATTATTAAAATTTAATTAAAAAACAAGTTTAAATGGTAAATCACATAATTTTAATCCTCTTAAATAAGTTGATTGAGTCTTATATAAATGAAAGTTTATAGTTTAGTATAATTTCTGATTTTATAAAACAATATATATCGATTCAAATAACATTTTAAACAAAAATTAATCATTCCCCACTCAAAGGTGTTTCATATTCAATCGAATTATATATTGGTGAAGGGAAGCTAAAATCATATAGTTTTAGTTAAAGCTGCACAAAAAGTCTATTATTATCAAATGAAGCACAAAAGCCATGTTGCTTTAAAAAATATAACACAAAAGATTATGCAAATAGTCAAACGATAAGCACATAACGAGATAAATAGACAATTTTTAGAAACATATATTATACATTAAGTGTAAAGCAAGTTAGGAATAGTGAAACTTCTAATTATACAGATATTCTAAGCAAGTATGTTGTCACATGCACAACTTAAATTCAAATTGTACTTGAATACCAAAAGATCATGCCCAACAAACGATACAATCATGTTAATTTAAATATAAATCTCATGAAATATACATATTTACAAAATTTTATTTTTAATTTCCAAATAAAAAATATATATTTTATTTTTTATTGAAGAAAAAACTTATTAGTAATAAAAAATTAAAATTACTTTTTGTTCTCGAAATCTCAACAACTTTCCCGATAACTTACTCATTTTCAATATTTATTATGTACTTTAAAATCAAAACATGATTTTAATTTAAATGATAATAATTAAATTTTCTATTAAACAATAATCCTTCTTTTTTAATTTAAAATTAACATAAATTAAAATTATTAAAATTTAATTAAAAAACAAGTTTAAATGGTAAATCACATAATTTTAATCCTCTTAAATAAGTTGATTGAGTCTTATATAAATGAAAGTTTATAGTTTAGTATAATTTTTGATTTTATAAAACAATATATATCGATTCAAATAACATTTTAAACAAAAATTAATCATTCCCCACTCAAAGGTGTTTCATATTCAATCGAATTATATATTGGTGAAGGGAAGCTAAAATCATATAGTTTTAGTTAAAGCTGCACAAAAAGTCTATTATTATCAAATGAAGCATAAAAGCCATGTTGCTTAAAAAAATTTAACAGAAAAGATTATGCAAATAGTCAAACGATAAGCACATAACGAGATAAATAGACAATTTTTAGAAACATATATTATACATTAAGTAGAAAGCAAGTTAGGAATAGTGAAACTTCTAATTATACCGATATTCTAAGCAAGTATGTTGTCACATGCACAACTTAAATTCAAATTGTACTTGAATACCAAAAGATCATGCCCAACAAACGATACAATCATGTTAATTTAAATATAAATCTCATGAAATATACATATTTACAAAATTTTATTTTTAATTTCCAAATAAAAAATATATATTTTATTTTTTATTGAAGAAAAAACTTATTAGTAATAAAAAATTAAAATTACTTTTTGTTCTCGAAATCTCAACAACTTTCCCGATAACTTACTCATTTTCAATATTTATTATGTACTTTAAAATCAAAACATGATTTTAATTTAAATGATAATAATTAAATTTTCTATGAAACAATAATCCTTCTTTTTTAATTTAAAATTAACATAAATTAAAATTATTAAAATTTAATTAAAAAACAAGTTTAAATGGTAAATCGCATAATTTTAATCCTCTTAAATAAGTTGATTGAGTCTTATATAAATGAAAGTTTATAGTTTAGTATAATTTCTGATTTTATAAATCAATATATATCGATTCAATTAACATTTTAAACAAAAATTAATCATTCCCCACTCAAAGGTGTTTCATATTCAATCGAATTATATATTGGTGAAGGGAAGCTAAAATCATATAGTTTTAGTTAAAGCTGCACAAAAAGTCTATTATTATCAAATGAAGGATAAAGGCCATGTTGCTTAAAAAAATATAACACAAAAGATTATGCAAATAGTCAAACGATAAGCACATAACGAGATAAATAGACAATTTTTAGAAACATATATTATACATTAAGTGGAAAGCAAGTTAGGAATAGTGAAACTTCTAATTATACAGATATTCTAAGCAAGTATGTTGTCACATGCACAACTTAAATTCAAATTGTACTTGAATACCAAAAGATCATGCCCAACAAACGATACAATCGGGTTAATTTAAATATAAATCTCATGAAATATACATATTTACAAAATTTTATTTTTAATTTCCAAATAAAAAATATATATTTTATTTTTTATTGAAGAAAAAACTTATTAGTAATAAAAAAATAAAATTACTTTTTGTTCTCGAAATCTCAACAACTTTCCCGATAACTTACTCATTTTCAATATTTATTATGTACTTTAAAATCAAAACATGATTTTAATTTAAATGATAATAATTAAATTTTCTATTAAACAATAATCCTTCTTTTTTAATTTAAAATTAACATAAATTAAAATTATTAAAATTTAATTAAAAAACAAGTTTAAATGGTAAATCACATAATTTTAATCCTCTTAAATAAGTTGATTGAGTCTTATATAAATGAAAGTTTATAGTTTAGTATAATTTCGGATTTTATAAAACAATATATATCGATTCAATTAACATTTTAAACAAAAATTAATCATTCCCCACTCAAAGGTGTTTCATATTCAATCGAATTATATATTGGTGAAGGGAAGCTAAAATCATATAGTTTTAGTTAAAGCTGCACAAAAAGTCTATTATTATCAAATGAAAGATAAAGGCCATGTAGCTTAAAAAAATATAACACAAAAGATTATGCAAATAGTCAAACGATAAGCACATAACGAGATAAATAGACAATTTTTAGAAACATATATTATACATTAAGTGGAAAGCAAGTTAGGAATAGTGAAACTTCTAATTATACAGATATTCTAAGCAAGTATGTTGTCACATGCACAACTTAAATTCAAATTGTACTTGAATACCAAAAGATCATGCCCAACAAACGATACAATCATGTTAATTTAAATATAAATCTCATGAAATATACATATTTACAAAATTTTATTTTTAATTTCCAAATAAAAAATATATATTTTATTTTTTATTGAAGAAAAAACTTATTAGTAATAAAAAATTAAAATTACTTTTTGTTCTCGAAATCTCAACAACTTTCCCGATAACTTACTCATTTTCAAAATTTATTATGTACTTTAAAATCAAAACTTGATTTTAATTTAAATGATAATAATTAAATTTTCTATTAAACAATAATCCTTCTTTTCTAATTTAAAATTAACATAAATTAAAATTATTAAAATTTAATTAAAAAACAAGTTTAAATGGTAAATCACATGATTTTAATCCTCTTAAATAAGTTGATTGAGTCTTATATAAATGAAAGTTTATAGTTTAGTATAATTTCTGATTTTATAAAACAATATATATCGATTCAGTTAACATTTTAAACAAAAATTGATCATTCCCCACTCAAAGGTGTTTCATATTCAATCGAATTATATATTGGTGAAGGGAAGCTAAAATCATATAGTTTTAGTTAAAGCTGCACAAAAAGTCTATTATTATCAAATGAAGGATAAAGGCCATGTTGCTTAAAAAAATATAACACAAAAGATTATGCAAATAGTCAAACGATAAGCACATAACGAGATAAATAGACAATTTTTAGAAACATATATTATACATTAAGTAGAAAGCAAGTTAGGAATAGTGAAACTTCTAATTATACAGATATTCTAAGCAAGTATGTTGTCACATGCACAACTTAAATTCAAATTGTACTTGAATAACAAAAGATCATGCCCAACAAACGATACAATGAGGTTAATTTAAATATAAATCTCATGAATATACATATTTACAAAATTTTATTTTTAATTTCCAAATAAAAAAAATATATTTTATTTTTTATTGAAGAAAAAACTTATTAGTAATAAAAAATTAAAATTACTTTTTGTTCTCGAAATCTCAACAACTTTCTCGATAACTTACTCATTTTCAATATTTATTATGTACTTTAAAATCAAAACATGATTTTAATTTAAATGATAATAATTAAATTTTCTATGAAACAATAATCCTTCTTTTTTAATTTAAAATTAACATAAATTAAAATTATTAAAATTTAATTAAAAAACAAGTTTAAATGGTAAATCGCATAATTTTAATCCTCTTAAATAAGTTGATTGAGTCTTATATAAATGAAAGTTTATAGTTTAGTATAATTTCTGATTTTATAAATCAATATATATCGATTCAATTAACATTTTAAACAAAAATTAATCATTCCCCACTCAAAGGTGTTTCATATTCAATCGAATTATATATTGGTGAAGGGAAGCTAAAATCATATAGTTTTAGTTAAAGCTGCACAAAAAGTCTATTATTATCAAATGAAAGATAAAGGCCATGTTGCTTAAAAAAATATAACACAAAAGATTATGCAAATAGTCAAACGATAAGCACATAACGAGATAAATAGACAATTTTTAGAAACATATATTATACATTAAGTGGAAAGCAAGTTAGGAATAGTGAAACTTCTAATTATACAGATATTCTAAGCAAGTATGTTGTCACATGCACAACTTAAATTCAAATTGTACTTGAATACCAAAAGATCATGCCCAACAAACGATACAATCGGGTAAATTTAAATATAAATCTCATGAAATATACATATTTACAAAATTTTATTTTTAATTTCCAAATAAAAAATATATATTTTATTTTTTATTGAAGAAAAAACTTATTAGTAATAAAAAATTAAAATTACTTTTTGTTCTCGAAATCTCAACAACTTTCCCGATAACTTACTCATTTTCAATATTTATTATGTACTTTAAAATCAAAACATGATTTTAATTTAAATGATAATAATTAAATTTTCTATTAAACAATAATCCTTCTTTTTAATTTAAAATTAACATAAATTAAAATTATTAAAATTTAATTAAAAAACAAGTTTAAATGGTAAATCACATAATTTTAATCCTCTTAAATAAGTTGATTGAGTCTTATATAAATGAAAGTTTATAGTTTAGTATAATTTCTGATTTTATAAATCAATATATATCGATTCAATTAACATTTTAAACAAAAATTAATCATTCCCCACTCAAAGGTGTTTCATATTCAATCGAATTATATATTGGTGAAGGGAAGCTAAAATCATATAGTTTTAGTTAAAGCTGCACAAAAAGTCTATTATTATCAAATGAAGGATAAAGGCCATGTTGCTTAAAAAAATATAACACAAAAGATTATGCAAATAGTCAAACGATAAGCACATAACGAGATAAATAGACAATTTTTAGAAACATATATTATACATTAAGTGGAAAGCAAGTTAGGAATAGTGAAACTTCTAATTATACAGATATTCTAAGCAAGTATGTTGTCACATGCACAACTTAAATTCAAATTGTACTTGAATACCAAAAGATCATGCCCAACAAACGATACAATGAGGTTAATTTAAATATAAATCTCATGAAATATACATATTTACAAAATTTTATTTTTAATTTCCAAATAAAAAAAATATATTTTATTTTTTATTGAAGAAAAAACTTATTAGTAATAAAAAATTAAAATTACTTTTTGTTCTCGAAATCTCAACAACTTTCCCGATAACTTACTCATTTTCAATATTTATAATGTACTTTAAAATCAAAACATGATTTTAATTTAAATGATAATAATTAAATTTTCTATTAAACAATAATCCTTCTTTTTTAATTTAAAATTAACATAAATTAAAATTATTAAAATTTAATTAAAAAACAAGTTTAAATGGTAAATCACATAATTTTAATCCTCTTAAATAAGTTGATTGAGTCTTATATAAATGAAAGTTTATAGTTTAGTATAATTTCTTATTTTATAAATCAATATATATCGATTCAAATAACATTTTAAACAAAAATTAATCATTCCCCACTCAAAGGTGTTTCATATCCAATCGAATTATATATAGGTGAAGGGAAGCTAAAATCATATAGTTTTAGTTAAAGCTGCACAAAAAGTCTATTATTATCAAATGAATGATAAAGGCCATGTTGCTTAAAAAAATATAACACAAAAGATTATGCAAATAGTCAAACGATAAGCACATAACGAGATAAATAGACAATTTTTAGAAACATATATTATACATTAAGTAGAAAGCAAGTTAGGAATAGTGAAACTTCTAATTATACAGATATTCTAAGCAAGTATGTTGTCACATGCACAACTTAAATTCAAATTGTACTTGAATACCAAAAGATCATGCCCAACAAACGATACAATCAGGTTAATTTAAATATAAATCTCATGAAATATACATATTTACAAAATTTTATTTTTAATTTCCAAATAAAAAATATATATTTTATTTTTTATTGAAGAAAAAACTTATTAGTAATAAAAAAAATAAAATTACTTTTTGTTCTCGAAATCTCAACAACTTTCCCGATAACTTACTCATTTTCAATATTTATAATGTACTTTAAAATCAAAACATGATTTTAATTTAAATGATAATAATTAAATTTTCTATTAAACAATAATCCTTCTTTTTAATTTAAAATTAACATAAATTAAAATTATTAAAATTTAATTAAAAAACAAGTTTAAATGGTAAATCGCATAATTTTAATCCTCTTAAATAAGTTGATTGAGTCTTATATAAATGAAAGTTTATAGTTTAGTATAATTTCTGATTTTATAAATCAATATATATCGATTCAATTAACATTTTAAACAAAAATTAATCATTCCCCACTCAAAGGTGTTTCATATTCAATCGAATTATATATTGGTGAAGGGAAGCTAAAATCATATAGTTTTAGTTAAAGGTGCACAAAAAGTCTATTATTATCAAATGAAGGATAAAGGCCATGTTGCTTAAAAAAATATAACACAAAAGATTATGCAAATAGTCAAACGATAAGCACATAACGAGATAAATAGACAATTTTTAGAAACATATATTATACATTAAGTGGAAAGCAAGTTAGGAATAGTGAAACTTCTAATTATACAGATATTCTAAGCAAGTATGTTGTCACATGCACAACTTAAATTCAAATTGTACTTGAATACCAAAAGATCATGCCCAACAAACGATACAATCGGGTTAATTTAAATATAAATCTCATAAAATATACATATTTACAAAATTTTATTTTTAATTTCCAAATAAAAAATATTTGTTTTTATTGAAGAAAAAAGTTATTAGTAACTAAAAATTAAAATTACTTTTTGTTCTCGAAATCTCAACAACTTTCCCGATAACTTACTCATTTTCAATATTTATTATGTACTTTAAAATCAAAACATGATTTTAATTTAAATGATAATAATTAAATTTTCTATTAAACAATAATCCTTCTTTTTTAATTTAAAATTAACATAAATTAAAATTATTAAAATTTAATTAAAAAACAAGTTTAAATGGTAAATCACATAATTTTAATCCTCTTAAATAAGTTGATTGAGTCTTATATAAATGAAAGTTTATAGTTTAGTATAATTTCTGATTTTATAAAACAATATATATCGATTCAATTAACATTTTAAACAAAAATTAATCATTTACCACTCAAAGGTGTTTCATATTCAATCGAATTATATATTGGTGAAGGGAAGCTAAAATCATATAGTTTTAGTTAAAGCTGCACAAAAAGTCTATTATTATCAAATGAAGGATAAAGGCCATGTTGCTTAAAAAAATATAACACAAAAGATTATGCAAATAGTCAAACGATAAGCACATAACGAGATAAATAGACAATTTTTAGAAACATATATTATACATTAAGTAGAAAGCAAGTTAGGAATAGTGAAACTTCTAATTATACAGATATTCTAAGCAAGTATGTTGTCACATGCACAACTTAAATTCAAATTGTACTTGAATACCAAAAGATCATGCCCAACAAACGATACAATCGGGTTAATTTAAATATAAATCTCATGAAATATACATATTTACAAAATTTTATTTTTAATTTCCAAATAAAAAAAATATATTTTATTTTTTATTGAAGAAAAAACTTATTAGTAATAAAAAATTAAAATTACTTTTTGTTCTCGAAATCTCAACAACTTTCCCGATAACTTACTCATTTTCAATATTTATTATGTACTTTAAAATCAAAACATGATTTTAATTTAAATGATAATAATTAAATTTTCTATTAAACAATAATCCTTCTTTTTTAATTTAAAATTAACATAAATTAAAATTATTAAAATTTAATTAAAAAACAAGTTTAAATGGTAAATCACATAATTTTAATCCTCTTAAATAAGTTGATTGAGTCTTATATAAATGAAAGTTTATAGTTTAGTATAATTTCTGATTTTATAAATCAATATATATCGATTCAATTGACATTTTAAACAAAAATTGATCATTCCCCACTCAAAGGTGTTTCATATTCAATCGAATTATATATTGGTGAAGGGAAGCTAAAATCATATAGTTTTAGTTAAAGCTGCACAAAAAGTCTATTATTATCAAATGAAGGATAAAGGCCATGTTGCTTAAAAAATATAACACAAAAGATTATGCAAATAGTCAAACGATAAGCACATAACGAGATAAATAGACAATTTTTAGAAACATATATTATACATTAAGTGGAAAGCAAGTTAGGAATAGTGAAACTTCTAATTATACAGATATTCTAAGCAAGTATGTTGTCACATGCACAACTTAAATTCAAATTGTACTTGAATACCAAAAGATCATGCCCAACAAACGATACAATCAGGTTAATTTAAATATAAATCTCATGAAATATACATATTTACAAAATTTTATTTTTAATTTCCAAATAAAAAATATATATTTTATTTTTTATTGAAGAAAAAACTTATTAGTAATAAAAATTAAAATTACTTTTTGTTCTCGAAATCTCAACAACTTTCCCGATAACTTACTCATTTTCAATATTTATTATGTACTTTAAAATCAAAACATGATTTTAATTTAAATGATAATAATTAAATTTTCTATTAAACAATAATCCTTCTTTTTTAATTTAAAATTAACATAAATTAAAATTATTAAAATTTAATTAAAAAACAAGTTTAAATGGTAAATCACATAATTTTAATCCTCTTAAATAAGTTGATTGAGTCTTATATAAATGAAAGTTTATAGTTTAGTATAATTTTTGATTTTATAAAACAATATATATCGATTCAATTAACATTTTAAACAAAAATTAATCATTCCCCACTCAAAGGTGTTTCATATTCAATCGAATTATATATTGGTGAAGGGAAGCTAAAATCATATAGTTTTAGTTAAAGTTGCACAAAAAGTCTATTATTATCAAATGAAGGATAAAGGCCATGTTGCTTAAAAAAATATAACACAAAAGATTATGCAAATAGTCAAACGATAAGCACATAACGAGATAAATAGACAATTTTTAGAAACATATATTATACATTAAGTAGAAAGCAAGTTAGGAATAGTGAAACTTCTAATTATACCGATATTCTAAGCAAGTATGTTGTCACATGCACAACTTAAATTCAAATTGTACTTGAATACCAAAAGATCATGCCCAACAAACGATACAATCCGGTTAATTTAAATATAAATCTCATGAAATATACATATTTACAAAATTTTATTTTTAATTTCCAAATAAAAAATATATATTTTATTTTTTATTGAAGAAAAAACTTATTAGTAATAAAAAAATAAAATTACTTTTTGTTCTCGAAATCTCAACAACTTTCCCGATAACTTACTCATTTTCAATATTTATAATGTACTTTAAAATCAAAACATGATTTTAATTTAAATGATAATAATTAAATTTTCTATTAAACAATAATCCTTCTTTTTTAATTTAAAATTAACATAAATTAAAATTATTAAAATTTAATTAAAAAACAAGTTTAAATGGTAAATCACATAATTTTAATCCTCTTAAATAAGTTGATTGAGTCTTATATAAATGAAAGTTTATAGTTTAGTATAATTTCTGATTTTATAAAACAATATATATCGATTCAAATAACATTTTAAACAAAAATTAATCATTCCCCACTCAAAGGTGTTTCATATTCAATCGAATTATATATTGGTGAAGGGAAGCTAAAATCATATAGTTTTAGTTAAAGCTGCACAAAAAGTCTATTATTATCAAATGAAAGATAAAGGCCATGTAGCTTAAAAAAATATAACACAAAAGATTATGCAAATAGTCAAACGATAAGCACATAACGAGATAAATAGACAATTTTTAGAAACATATATTATACATTAAGTAGAAAGCAAGTTAGGAATAGTGAAACTTCTAATTATACCGATATTCTAAGCAAGTATGTTGTCACATGCACAACTTAAATTCAAATTGTACTTGAATACCAAAAGATCATGCCCAACAAACGATACAATCCGGTTAATTTAAATATAAATCTCATGAAATATACATATTTACAAAATTTTATTTTTAATTTCCAAATAAAAAATATATATTTTATTTTTTGTTGAAGAAAAAACTTATTAGTAATAAAAAAATAAAATTACTTTTTGTTCTCGAAATCTCAACAACTTTCCCGATACCTTACTCATTTTCAATATTTATAATGTACTTTAAAATCAAAACATGATTTTAATTTAAATGATAATAATTAAATTTTCTATTAAACAATAATCCTTCTTTTTAATTTAAAATTAACATAAATTAAAATTATTAAAATTTAATTAAAAAACAAGTTTAAATGGTAAATCACATAATTTTAATCCTCTTAAATAAGTTGATTGAGTCTTATATAAATGAAAGTTTATAGTTTAGTATAATTTCTGATTTTATAAAACAATATATATCGATTCAAATAACATTTTAAACAAAAATTAATCATTCCCCACTCAAAGGTGTTTCATATTCAATCGAATTATATATTGGTGAAGGGAAGCTAAAATCATATAGTTTTAGTTAAAGCTGCACAAAAAGTCTATTATTATCAAATGAATGATAAAGGCCATGTTGCTTAAAAAAATATAACACAAAAGATTATGCAAATAGTCAAACGATAAGCACATAACGAGATAAATAGACAATTTTTAGAAACATATATTATACATTAAGTGGAAAGCAAGTTAGGAATAGTGAAACTTCTAATTATACAGATATTCTAAGCAAGTATGTTGTCACATGCACAACTTAAATTCAAATTGTACTTGAATACCAAAAGATCATGCCCAACAAACGATACAATCATGTTAATTTAAATATAAATCTCATGAAATATACATATTTACAAAATTTTATTTTTAATTTCCAAATAAAAAATATATATTTTATTTTTTATTGAAGAAAAAACTTATTAGTAATAAAAAATTAAAATTACTTTTTGTTCTCAAAATCTCAACAACTTTCCCGATAACTTACTCATTTTCAATATTTATTATGTACTTTAAAATCAAAACATGATTTTAATTTAAATGATAATAATTAAATTTTCTATTAAACAATAATCCTTCTTTTTTAATTTAAAATTAACATAAATTAAAATTATTAAAATTTAATTAAAAAACAAGTTTAAATGGTAAATCACATAATTTTAATCCTCTTAAATAAGTTGATTGAGTCTTATATAAATGAAAGTTTATAGTTTAGTATAATTTCTGATTTTATAAAACAATATATATCGATTCAAATAACATTTTAAACAAAAATTAATCATTCCCCACTCAAAGGTGTTTCATATTCAATCGAATTATATATTGGTGAAGGGAAGCTAAAATCATATAGTTTTAGTTAAAGCTGCACAAAAAGTCTATTATTATCAAATGAAGGATAAAGGCCATGTTGCTTAAAAAAATATAACACAAAAGATTATGCAAATAGTCAAACGATAAGCACATAACGAGATAAATAGACAATTTTTAGAAACATATATTATACATTAAGTAGAAAGCAAGTTAGGAATAGTGAAACTTCTAATTATACCGATATTCTAAGCAAGTATGTTGTCACATGCACAACTTAAATTCAAATTGTACTTGAATACCAAAAGATCATGCCCAACAAACGATACAATCCGGTTAATTTAAATATAAATCTCATGAAATATACATATTTACAAAATTTTATTTTTAATTTCCAAATAAAAAATATATATTTTATTTTTTATTGAAGAAAAAACTTATTAGTAATAAAAAAATAAAATTACTTTTTGTTCTCGAAATCTCAACAACTTTCCCGATACCTTACTCATTTTCAATATTTATAATGTACTTTAAAATCAAAACATGATTTTAATTTAAATGATAATAATTAAATTTTCTATTAAACAATAATCCTTCTTTTTTAATTTAAAATTAACATAAATTAAAATTATTAAAATTTAATTAAAAAACAAGTTTAAATGGTAAATCACATAATTTTAATCCTCTTAAATAAGTTGATTGAGTCTTATATAAATGAAAGTTTATAGTTTAGTATAATTTCTGATTTTATAAAACAATATATATCGATTCAAATAACATTTTAAACAAAAATTAATCATTCCCCACTCAAAGGTGTTTCATATTCAATCGAATTATATATTGGTGAAGGGAAGCTAAAATCATATAGTTTTAGTTAAAGCTGCACAAAAAGTCTATTATTATCAAATGAAGGATAAAGGCCATGTTGCTTAAAAAATATAACACAAAAGATTATGCAAATAGTCAAACGATAAGCACATAACGAGATAAATAGACAATTTTTAGAAACATATATTATACATTAAGTGGAAAGCAAGTTAGGAATAGTGAAACTTCTAATTATACAGATATTCTAAGCAAGTATGTTGTCACATGCACAACTTAAATTCAAATTGTACTTGAATAACAAAAGATCATGCCCAACAAACGATACAATGAGGTTAATTTAAATATAAATCTCATGAATATACATATTTACAAAATTTTATTTTTAATTTCCAAATAAAAAAAATATTTTTTATTTTTTATTGAAGAAAAAACTTATTAGTAATAAAAAATTAAAATTACTTTTTGTTCTCGAAATCTCAACAACTTTCATGATAACTTACTCATTTTCAATATTTATTATGTACTTTAAAATCAAAACATGATTTTAATTTAAATGATAATAATTAAATTTTCTATTAAACAATAATCCTTCTTTTTTAATTTAAAATTAACATAAATTAAAATTATTAAAATTTAATTAAAAAACAAGTTTAAATGGTAAATCGCATAATTTTAATCCTCTTAAATAAGTTGATTGAGTCTTATATAAATGAAAGTTTATAGTTTAGTATATATTGATTTTATAAAACAATATATATCGATTCAAATAACATTTTAAACAAAAATTAATCATTCCCCACTCAAAGGTGTTTCATATTCAATCGAATTATATATTGGTGAAGGGAAGCTAAAATCATATAGTTTTAGTTAAAGCTGCACAAAAAGTCTATTATTATCAAATGAATGATAAAGGCCATGTAGCTTAAAAAAATATAACACAAAAGATTATGCAAATAGTCAAACGATAAGCACATAACGAGATAAATAGACAATTTTTAGAAACATATATTATACATTAAGTAGAAAGCAAGTTAGGAATAGTGAAACTTCTAATTATACCGATATTCTAAGCAAGTATGTTGTCACATGCACAACTTAAATTCAAATTGTACTTGAATACCAAAAGATCATGCCCAACAAATGATACAATCCGGTTAATTTAAATATAAATCTCATGAAATATACATATTTACAAAATTTTATTTTTAATTTCCAAATAAAAAATATATATTTTATTTTTTATTGAAGAAAAAACTTATTAGTAATAAAAAAATAAAATTACTTTTTGTTCTCGAAATCTCAACAACTTTCCCGATAACTTACTCATTTTCAATATTTATAATGTACTTTAAAATCAAAACATGATTTTAATTTAAATGATAATAATTAAATTTTCTATTAAACAATAATCCTTCTTTTTTAATTTAAAATTAACATAAATTAAAATTATTAAAATTTAATTAAAAAACAAGTTTAAATGGTAAATCACATAATTTTAATCCTCTTAAATAAGTTGATTGAGTCTTATATAAATGAAAGTTTATAGTTTAGTATAATTTCTGATTTTGTAAATCAATATATATCGATTCAATTAACATTTTAAACAAAAATTGATCATTCCCCACTCAAAGGTGTTTCATATTCAATCGAATTATATATTGGTGAAGGGAAGCTAAAATCATATAGTTTTAGTTAAAGCTGCACAAAAAGTCTATTATTATCAAATGAAGCATAAAAGCCATGTTGCTTAAAAAAATATAACACAAAAGATTATGCAAATAGTCAAACGATAAGCACATAACGAGATAAATAGACAATTTTTAGAAACATATATTATACATTAAGTGGAAAGCAAGTTAGGAATAGTGAAACTTCTAATTATACAGATATTCTAAGCAAGTATGTTGTCACATGCACAACTTAAATTCAAATTGTACTTGAATACCAAAAGATCATGCCCAACAAACGATACAATCGGGTAAATTTAAATATAAATCTCATGAAATATACATATTTACAAAATTTTATTTTTTATTGAAGAAAAAACTTATTAGTAATAAAAAATTAAAATTACTTTTTGTTCTCGAAATCTCAACAACTTTCCCGATAACTTACTCATTTTCAATATTTATTATGTACTTTAAAATCAAAACATGATTTTAATTTAAATGATAATAATTAAATTTTCTATTAAACAATAATCCTTCTTTTTTAATTTAAAATTAACATAAATTAAAATTATTAAAATTTAATTAAAAAACAAGTTTAAATGGTAAATCACATAATTTTAATCCTCTTAAATAAGTTGATTGAGTCTTATATAAATGAAAGTTTATAGTTTAGTATAATTTCTGATTTTATAAAACAATATATATCGATTCAAATAACATTTTAAACAAAAATTAATCATTCCCCACTCAAAGGTGTTTCATATTCAATCGAATTATATATTGGTGAAGGGAAGCTAAAATCATATAGTTTTAGTTAAAGCTGCACAAAAAGTCTATTATTATCAAATGAAATATAAAGGCCATGTAGCTTAAAAAAATATAGCACAAAAGATTATGCAAATAGTCAAACGATAAGCACATAACGAGATAAATAGACAATTTTTAGAAACATATATTATACATTAAGTAGAAAGCAAGTTAGGAATAGTGAAACTTCTAATTATACCGATATTCTAAGCAAGTATGTTGTCACATGCACAACTTAAATTCAAATTGTACTTGAATACCAAAAGATCATGCCCAACAAACGATACAATCCGGTTAATTTAAATATAAATCTCATGAAATATACATATTTACAAAATTTTATTTTTAATTTCCAAATAAAAAATATATATTTTATTTTTTATTGAAGAAAAAACTTATTAGTAATAAAAAAATAAAATTACTTTTTGTTCTCGAAATCTCAACAACTTTCCAGATACCTTACTCATTTTCAATTTTTATAATGTACTTTAAAATCAAAACATGATTTTAATTTAAATGATAATAATTAAATTTTCTATTAAACAATAATCCTTCTTTTTTAATTTAAAATTAACATAAATTAAAATTATTAAAATTTAATTAAAAAACAAGTTTAAATGGGAAATCACATAATTTTAATCCTCTTAAATAAGTTGATTGAGTCTTATATAAATGAAAGTTTATAGTTTAGTATAATTTCTGATTTTATAAAACAATATATATCGATTCAAATAACATTTTAAACAAAAATTAATCATTCCCCACTCAAAGGTGTTTCATATTCAATCGAATTATATATTGGTGAAGGGAAGCTAAAATCATATAGTTTTAGTTAAAGCTGCACAAAAAGTCTATTATTATCAAATGAAAGATAAAGGCCATGTAGCTTAAAAAAATATAACACAAAAGATTATGCAAATAGTCAAACGATAAGCACATAACGAGATAAATAGACAATTTTTAGAAACATATATTATACATTAAGTAGAAAGCAAGTTAGGAATAGTGAAACTTCTAATTATACCGATATTCTAAGCAAGTATGTTGTCACATGCACAACTTAAATTCAAATTGTACTTGAATACCAAAAGATCATGCCCAACAAACGATACAATCCGGTTAATTTAAATATAAATCTCATGAAATATACATATTTACAAAATTTTATTTTTAATTTCCAAATAAAAAATATATATTTTATTTTTTATTGAAGAAAAAACTTATTAGTAATAAAAAAATAAAATTACTTTTTGTTCTCGAAATCTCAACAACTTTCCCGATACCTTACTCATTTTCAATATTTATAATGTACTTTAAAATCAAAACATGATTTTAATTTAAATGATAATAATTAAATTTTCTATTAAACAATAATCCTTCTTTTTTAATTTAAAATTAACATAAATTAAAATTATTAAAATTTAATTAAAAAAACAAGTTTAAATGGTAAATCACATAATTTTAATCCTCTTAAATAAGTTGATTGAGTCTTATATAAATGAAAGTTATAGTTTAGTATAATTTCTGATTTTGTAAATCAATATATATCGATTCAATTAACATTTTAAACAAAAAATAATCATTCCCCACTCAAAGGTGTTTCATATTCAATCGAATTATATATTGGTGAAGGGAACCTAAAATCATATAGTTTTAGTTAAAGCTGGACAAAAAGTCTATTATTATCAAATGAAGCATAAAAGCCAAGTTGCTTTAAAAAATATAACACAAAAGATTATGCAAATAGTCAAATGATAAGCACATAACGAGATAAATAGACAATTTTTAGAAACATATATTATACATTAAGTGGAAAGCAAGTTAGGAATAGTGAAACTTCTAATTATACAGATATTCTAAGCAAGTATGTTGTCACATGCACAACTTAAATTCAAATTGTACTTGAATACCAAAAGATCATGCCCAACAAACGATACAATCCGGTTAATTTAAATATAAATCTCATGAAATATACATATTTACAAAATTTTATTTTTTATTGAAGAAAAAACTTATTAGTAATAAAAAAATAAAATTACTTTTTGTTCTCGAAATCTCAACAACTTTCCAGATACCTTACTCATTTTCAATTTTTATAATGTACTTTAAAATCAAAACATGATTTTAATTTAAATGATAATAATTAAATTTTCTATTAAACAATAATCCTTCTTTTTTAATTTAAAATTAACATAAATTAAAATTATTAAAATTTAATTAAAAAACAAGTTTAAATGGGAAATCACATAATTTTAATCCTCTTAAATAAGTTGATTGAGTCTTATATAAATGAAAGTTTATAGTTTAGTATAATTTCTTATTTTAGAAAACAATATATATCGATTCAAATAACATTTTAAACAAAAATTAATCATTCCCCACTCAAAGGTGTTTCATATTCAATCGAATTATATATTGGTGAAGGGAAGCTAAAATCATATAGTTTTAGTTAAAACTGCACAAAAAGTCTATTATTATCAAATGAAATATAAAGGCCATGTAGCTTAAAAAAATATAGCACAAAAGATTATGCAAATAGTCAAACGATAAGCACATAACGAGATAAATAGACAATTTTTAGAAACATATATTATACATTAAGTAGAAAGCAAGTTAGGAATAGTGAAACTTCTAATTATACCGATATTCTAAGCAAGTATGTTGTCACATGCACAACTTAAATTCAAATTGTACTTGAATACCAAAAGATCATACCCAACAAATGATACAATCCGGTTAATTTAAATATAAATCTCATGAAATATACATATTTACAAAATTTTATTTTTTATTGAAGAAAAAACTTATTAGTAATAAAAAAATAAAATTACTTTTTGTTCTCGAAATCTCAACAACTTTCCAGATACCTTACTCATTTTCAATTTTTATATTGTACTTTAAAATCAAAACATGATTTTAATTTAAATGATAATAATTAAATTTTCTATTAAACAATAATCCTTCTTTTTTAATTTAAAATTAACATAAATTAAAATTATTAAAATTTAATTAAAAAACAAGTTTAAATGGGAAATCACATAATTTTAATCCTCTTAAATAAGTTGATTGAGTCTTATATAAATGAAAGTTTATAGTTTAGTATAATTTCCGATTTTATAAAACAATATATATCGATTCAAATAACATTTTAAACAAAAATTAATCATTCCCCACTCAAAGGTGTTTCATATTCAATCGAATTATATATTGGGGAAGGGAAGCTAAAATCATATAGTTTTAGTTAAAGCTGCACAAAAAGTCTATTATTTTCAAATGAAAGATAAAGGCCATGTAGCTTAAAAAAATATAACACAAAAGATTATGCAAATAGTCAAACGATAAGCACATAACGAGATAAATAGACAATTTTTAGAAACATATATTATACATTAAGTAGAAAGCAAGTTAGGAATAGTGAAACTTCTAATTATACCGATATTCTAAGCAAGTATGTGATGAGTGCCCAAAAAGCACTAAAATAACCATGATTTTATGTACATTAATTGATTAAAAATACATATATTTATATGTTTTATCATATATTTATATAAATTTGTCTTTTTCGGAATCACGGGTTTTTTTTATTGTTTTTCAGGTATTTTGGCTTAAAAACGCAATTTAAAGACTCAAAGAGGAATACTTGAAGCAATACATCACAAATATATTAATAAATAAGTGGGAAAAGGTCAACAAACATGGAAAAATTGGACAAAATGGGTCGAAAAGGTCAAAAATGTCAAAAAGACGGAAATCGCGCCCCGCTGCCCAGCCGCGCGCGCAGCCCAGCGCCCCAGCGCCCCATGCCGCGCGCGCCCGCGCGCACTGGCCTGCCCATCCGCGCGCGCCCCATCGCGCGGGCACTGTTCACGCGCGCCGACCTGCGCGCAGCGCCCAGCAGCCCTCCGCGCGCCCAACGCCTTTTCGCCCCATTTTTCACGTGCAGCCGCCCTGTGACGTCATGCTGACGTCATTAATGACATCAGCAATTCCAATACGCGTTTTTACATTTTTAAATATTTTTTTAACATTTTTTTTACTCATTTTTTCTCTCCATCCTCACCTATAAATACCCCCCTTCCCTTCACTTCAAACACACCTTAAAAACACACTTCTCTCTTCTTTCTTTCTCTCTTTTATTAGATTTTTAGGTTTCTTTAGTTTTTCTTAGTTTTTAGCTTTTCTTAGTTAATTTCTCTTAGTTTTAGAGTTCTTCCTTTTTGGGAAGAACTAGTTATGTTTTTGTAATTTATTAGCTTTTTGATTCAATAAATGGAGTGCAAATTCATTGAGGTTTTCTCTCAAAGAACCCGGAATAGCGTCAAGTTCTCGTAAGGATTTTATTTTCTTTACGCTTATTTTTTATGCTTTATTCTTATACATGTTATATTTAATTTGTCCTGGTGATTAAATTTAACTTTGGCCGGGCCGTTTATAAACATGATGTAATAATAATCGCGTTGTTTACATGCTAAATATTAAATAGGTAAAAATCTCTAAAATGAATTGATTTTATTTTTTATTCAAGATTTTATATTAAGAATGTTAGAGAGAAATATATTATTTTTCATTACAAACTTAAACCCGAAAAATTAGATTTTAAGGTTTAGTTATCCTGCCCGATTTAGAGTAGTGCTTCTTTTATTTGATGGTACAATCGCCC
>CM061036.1:22058391-22258839 GCA_030763125.1 Hippophae gyantsensis | reverse complement strand
TTCTTATTTATTTATTAATTTAATTTAAAATTTATTTACTTTTTTTTTTACTTCAAATTTCAAAATGCAAAATTATTTTATTATTCATGCTATTTTTTTTATTTATTACGAAATTGAAATTTGAATTTTTTTTTTTTTTTTTTTTTCACAAACAAAATTTTTTTTTTTTTTTAATTTTTTAATAAAAAAAAATCACAATTATTTACAACACAAAAAGTTTTTAAAATTTTGATAAATAATTTAAAAACGCTATTCCATCCCCGGCAACGGCGCCAAAAACTTGATACCATCCCCGGCAATGGCGCCAAAAACTTGATAGCCATCCCCGGCAACGGCGCCAAAAACTTGATCGGGGCAGAACCGACATCGCCGATCCTGCCCGTTACTTTGGTTTTATCTATTTATAAAACTCTCGCAAGTGCACGAATCATTTCGTAGAAAATGATAAGTATACTCCCAAGGTCGATCTAAGGAAGGAATGTATGTGGTTTTTAATTTATTATTCAAACTTTTAAAAACGAAATTAAATCCTAAACATCCTGTCACGATAGTTTGGTTTTTGTGTTCCTAATCTAATAACATAAAATAAATAAACATATATACAAATTCAATAATTAATAAACATATATACAAATTCAATAAATAATAAACATATATACAGATTCAATAAATAATAAACATATATACAGATTCAATAAATATTCATGCAAATTTTTATCATTTATATTAGCGGAGTATTTATGGATATAATAACTAAGTTAATTATGCTTGCTCATATTATTTAGGTTATTAAAGATATGAATTGATATTTATTGATTCTCTCTTTTTTATATGAATACCACCTTTGGTGGGGTTAGATATTCTTTGTTAACTAAACAAATCAATTAACACCTATGGGTGGGGTTGATAACTAATTTGATTAATTAAATTAATTCCTTTTTCTAAGAGATTGAAAATGAACCATTTAAATGCCACCTTTGGTGGGTTAGACGATTTAAACTTTATTCAATGTCTTCAAATTAAACCTAAGAATTTATTTATTCGACTACTAACTTTGTAGTTTTAAAACCACTACTGAAAATATGTTCTCAATACATTTTCAGATAATAATTCTTATAAAAACTTTTGAAATAGAGCTTCGCTCTAACTACCGGGCGATTGTACCAACAAATAAAAGAGCACTACTCTAAATTAGACCAGATAACTAAACCTTAAAATCTAATTTTCAGATTTAAGTTTGTAATGAAAAATAATATATTTCTCTCTAACATTCTTAATATAAAATCTTGAATAAAAATAAAATCAATTTATTTTAGAGATTTTTACCTATTTAATATTTCGCAAGCATAACAACGTCATTATTACATCATATTTACTAAACAGCCAGCATAGTTAAATTTAACCACAGACAAGTTGAATATAACATGTAAGAATAAAGCATAAAAATAACTGTAAAGAAAATAAAATCCTTACAGAACTTCGACGCTATTCCCATAGCTGGAAAACCTCCAAGCGGAATTTGCACTCCCATTTATTGAATCAAAAATCTAAATTATTACAAAAACATTACAAGTTCCTCTCAAAAAGAGAAGAACTCTAAACCTCAGAGAATTGAACTAAAAACTAAGAGAAAAACAAAGAAAAGCTTAGAAACTAAGAGAGAAACTAAGAAAAACTCAAAAACTAAGAAATGAGAGAAAGAAAGAAGAGAGAAGTGTGTTTTGAAGGTGTGTTTTGAAGTGAAGGGAAGGGGGGTATTTATAGGTGAGGATGGAGAGAAAAAATGAGTAAAAAAATATTTAAAAATGTAAAAACGCGTATTGGAATTGCTGATGTCATTAATGACGTCAGCATGACGTCACAGGGGCGGCTGCACGTGAAAAATGGGGCGAAAAGGCGTTGGGCGCGCGGGGAGGGGCTGCTGGGCGCTGCGCGCGCGCGCGGGGGGCTGTCGCTGCGATGGGGCGCGCGCGGATGGGCAGGCTGCCAGCGCGGTAGACGCGCATGTGGCGCCGGGCGGGCCGGGTCACAAGGCGGCGGCCAGGGCAAATGGGGCGCGATTTCCGTCTTTTTGACATTTTTGACCTTTTCGACCCATTTTGTCCAATTTTTCCATGTTTGTTGACCTTTTCCCACTTATTTATTAATATATTTGTGATGTATTGCTTCAAGTATTCCTCTTTGAGTCTTTAAATTGCGTTTTTAAGCCAAAATACCTGAAAAACAATAAAAATACCCGTGATTCCGAAAAAGACAAATTTATATAAATATATGATAAAACATATAAATATATGTATTTTTAATCAATTAATGTACATAAAATCATGGTTATTTTAGTGCTTTTTGGGCACTCATCACTTATCCACACGAAAGTTTATAGATTATTATAATTTCTAATTTTGCAAATTAATACATATCAATTCAATTAACATTTTAAATAAAAATTATTCATTCGCCACTCAAAGAAGTGACATATTCGAGCGAATTATTTATTGGTGTTGAGAAGCTAAAATCATATAGCTTTAATTAAAGGAGCACAAAAGTCATATTATTATCAAATAGAGCTTAAAAGGCATGTTTCTTTCAAAAGAATGGCACAAAAGATTATGGAAATAGTCCAACCATAAGCACATAACCAGATAAATAGACAACCTTTAGCAACATATATTATACATTAAATAGTATGCAAGTAAAGAATACTGAAACATCTAATTAAATTAAAGCAAATATGTTGTAACATGCACACCTTAAATTCAAATTATACTGGAACCGCAAAAGATCATGCACAAGAAATGATACAATCGGGTAAATTTAAATAAATCTCTTATGTAATATCACTATTTACAAAATTTTATTTTTGATTTCCATATGAAAAATATATATATTATGTTTTATTAAAAAAAATTATTACTTATGTAAAATTAAAATTACTTTTTGTTCTCGAAACCTAACAAATTTCTCAATAACGTACTCATTTTCAATATTTATTATTTCTTGAAATTCGATACATAATTATAATTTAAATAATAATATATAAATTGTTTGTAGGAAAATAAACCTTATTTATTAATTTACTATTAACATAAAGTCAAATAATTAAAATTTACTTAAAAAACAAGTTTAAATCGTAAATCACAAAATTTAAATCGCCTTATATAAGTTGATTGAATCTTACTACACGAAAGTTTATAGATTATTATAATTTCTGATTTTACAAATCAATACATATCGATTGAATTAACATTTCAAAAAAATTTATTCATTCCCCACTCCAAGAAGTATCATATTCGAGCGAATTATTTATTCGTGTTGAGAAGCTAAAATCATATTGCTTTAATTAAAAGAGCACAAAAGTCATATTATAATCAAATAGAGCTTAAAAGGCATGTTTCTTTCAACAGATCGGCACAAAAGATTATGGAAATAGTCCAACCATAAGCACATAACCAGATAAATAGACAACCTTTAGCAACATATATTATACATTAAATAGTATGCAAGTAAAGAATACTGAAGCATCTAATTAAATTAAAGCATATATGCTGTAACAAGCACACCATAAATTCAAATTGTTCTGGAAAAGCAAAAGATCATGCACAACAAATGATACAATCGGGTAAACTTACATAGATCTCTTATGAAATATCACTATTTACAAAATTTTATTTTTGATTTCCTTATGAAAAATATATATATTATGTTTTATTAAAAAAAATTATTACTTATGTAAAATTAAAACTACTTTTTTGTTCTCGAAATCTAAACAAATTTCTCAATAACGTACTCATTTTCAATATTTATTATTTCTTGAAATTCGATACATAATTATAATTTAAATAATAATATATAAATTGTTTATAGGAAAATAAACCTTATTTATTAATTTACTATTAACATAAAGTCAAATAATTAAAATTTACTTAAAAAACAAGTCTAAATCGTAAATCACAAAATTTAAATCGTCTTATATAAGTTGATTGAATCTTATCTACACAAAATTTTATATATTATTATAATTTCTGATTTTACAAATCAATACATATCGATTGAATTAACATTTCAAAAAAATTTATTCATTCCCCACTCCAAGAAGTATCATATTCGAGCGAATTATTTATTGGTGTTGAGAAGCAAAAATCGTATAGCTTTAATTAAAGGAGCACAAAAGTCATATTATTATCAAATAGAGCTTAAAAGGCATATTTCTTTCCAAAGAATGGCACAAAAGATTATGTAAATAGTCCAACCATAAGCACATAACCAGATAAATAGACAACCTTTAGCAACATATATTATACATTAAATAGAATGCAAGTAAAGAATACGGAAGCATCTAATTAAATTAAAGTAAATATGTTGTAACAAGCACACCTTAAATTCAAATTGTTCGAGAAAAGTAAAAAATCATGCACAACAAATGATACAATCGGGTAAACTTAAACAGATCTCTTATGAAATATCACTATTTACAAAATTTTATTTTTGATTTCCTTATGAAAAATATATATATTATGTTTTATTAAAAAAATTATTACTTATGTAAAATTAAAATTACTTTTTGTTCTCAAAATCTAAACAAATTTCTCAATAACGTACTCATTTTCAATATTTATTATTTCTTGAAATTCGATACATAATTATAATTTAAATAATAATATATAAATTGTTTATAGGAAAATAAACCTTATTTATAAATTTACTATTAACATAAAGTCAAATAATTAAAATTTTCTTAAAAAACAAGTTTGAATCGTAAATCGCAAAATTTAAATCGTCTTATATAAGTTGATTGAATCTTATCTACACGAAAGTTTATAGATTATTATAATTTCTGATTTTGCAAATCAATACATATCGATTGAATTAACATTTTAAAAAAATTTATTCATTCCCCACTCAAAGAAGTACATTATTCGAGCGAATTATTTATCGGTGTTGAGAAGCTAAAATCATATAGCTTTAATTAAAGGAGCACAAAAGTCATATTATTATCAAATAGAGCTTAAAAGGCATGTTTCTTTCAAAAGAATGGCACAAAAGATTATGGAAATAGTCCAACCATAAGCACATAACGTGATAAATAGACAACTTTTAGCAACATATATTATACATTAAATAGAATGCAAGTAAAGAATACTGAAGCATCTAATTAAATTAAAGCAAATATGCTGTAACAAGCACACCTTAAATTCAAATTGTTCTGGAAAAGCAAAAGATCATGCACAACAAATGATACAATCGGGTAAACTTAAATAGATCTCTTATGAAATATCACTATTTACAAAATTTTATTTTTGATTTCCTTATGAAAAATATATATATTATGTTTTATTAAAAAAATTATTACTTATGTAAAATTAAAATTACTTTTTGTTCTCAAAATCTAAACAAATTTCTCAATAACGTACTCATTTTCAATATTTATTATTTCTTGAAATTCGATACATAATTATAATTTAAATAATAATATATAAATTGTTTATAGGAAAATAAACCTTATTTATAAATTTACTATTAACATAAAGTCAAATAATTAAAATTTTCTTAAAAAACAAGTTTGAATCGTAAATCGCAAAATTTAAATCGTCTTATATAAGTTGATTGAATCTTATCTACACGAAAGTTTATAGATTATTATAATTTCTGATTTTGCAAATCAATACATATCGATTGAATTAACATTTTAAAAAAATTTATTCATTCCCCACTCCAAGAAGTATCATATTCGAGCGAATTATTTATTGGTGTTGAGAAGCTAAAATCATATAGCTTTAATTAAAGGAGCACAAAAGTCATATTATTATCAAATAGAGCTTAAAAGGCATGTTTCTTTCAAAAGAATGGCACAAAAGATTATGGAAATAGTCCAACCATAAGCACATAACGTGATAAATAGACAACTTTTAGCAACATTTATTATACATTAAATAGAATGCAAGTAAAGAATACTGAAGCATCTAATTAAATTAAAGCAAATATGTTGTAACAAGCACATCTTAAATTCAAATTGTTTAGGAAAAGCAAAATATCATGCACAACAAATGATACAATCGGGTAAACTTAAATAGATCTCTTATGAAATATCACTATTTACAAAATTTTATTTTTGATTTCCTTATGAAAAATATATATATTATGTTTTATTAAAAAAACTTATTACTTATGTAAAATTAAAATTACTTTTTGTTCTCAAAATCTAAACAAATTTCTCAATAACGTACTCATTTTCAATATTTATTATTTCTTGAAATTCGATACATAATTATAATTTAAATAATAATATATAAATTGTTTATAGGAAAATAAACCTTATTTATAAATTTACTATTAACATAAAGTCAAATAATTAAAATTTTCTTAAAAAACAAGTTTAAATCGTAAATCGCAAAATTTAAATCATCTTATATAGGTTGATTGAATCTTATCTACACGAAAGTTTATATATTATTATAATTTCTGATTTTGCAAATCAATACATATCGATTCAATTAACATTTTAAAAAATTTTATTCATTCCTCACTCAAAGAAGTATCATATTCGAGCGTATTATTTATTAGTGTTGAGAAGCAAAAATCATATAGCTTTAATTAAAGGAGCACAAAAGTCATATTATTATCAAATAGAGCTTAAAAGGCATGTTTCTTTCAAAAGAATGGCACAAAAGATTATGGAAATAGTCCAACCATAAGCACATAACGTGATAAATAGACAACTTTTAGCAACATTTATTATACATTAAATAGAATGCAAGTAAAGAATACTGAAGCATCTAATTAAATTAAAGCAAATATGCTGTAACAAGCACACCTTAAATTCAAATTGTTCTAGAAAAGCAAAAGATCATGCACAACAAATGATACAATCGGGTAAACTTAAATAGATCTCTTATGAAATATCACTATTTACAAAATTTTATTTTTGATTTCCTTATGAAAAATATATATATTATGTTTTATTAAAAAAATTATTACTTATGTAAAATTAAAATTACTTTTTGTTCTCAAAATCAAAACAAATTTCTCAATAACGTACTCATTTTCAATATTTATTATTTCTTGAAATTCGATACATAATTATAATTTCAATAATAATATATAAATTGTTTATAGGAAAATAAACCTTATTTATAAATTTACTATTAACATAAAGTTAAATAATTAAAATTTTCTTAAAAAACAAGTTTAAATCGTAAATCGCAAAATTTAAATCGTCTTGTATAAGGTGATTGAATCCAATCTACACGAAAGTTTATATATTATTATAATTTCTGATTTTGCAAATTAATACATATCGATTCAATTAAAATTTTAAAAAAATTTATTCATTCCCCACTCAAAGAAGTATCATATACGAGCGTATTATTTATTAGTGTTGAGAAGCAAAAATCATATACCTTTAATAAAAAGGAGCACAAAAGTCATATTATTATCAAATAGAGCTTAAAGGGCATGTTTCTTTCAAAAGAAAGGCACAAAAGATTATGGAAATAATCCAACCATAAGCACATAACGTGATAAATAGACAACTTTTAGCAACATTTATTATACATTAAATAGAATGCAAGTAAAGAATACTGAAGCATCTAATTAAATTAAAGCAAATATGCTGTAACAAGCACACCTTAAATTCAACTTGTTCTGGAAAAGCAAAAGATCATGCACAACAAATGATACAATCGGGTAAACTTAAATAGATCTCTTATGAAATATCACTATTTACAAAATTTTATTTTTGATTTCCTTATGAAAATAATATATATTATGTTTTATTAAAAAAATTATTACTTATGTAAAATTAAAATTACTTTTTGTTCTCAAAATCTAAATAAATTTCTTAATAACGTATTCATTTTCAATATTTATTGTTTCTTGAAATTCGATACATAATTATAATTTAAATAATAATATATAAATTGTTTATAGGAAAATAAACCTTATTTATAAATTTACTATTAACATAAAGTCAAATAATTAAAATTTTCTTAAAAAACAAGTTTAAATCGTAAATCGCAAAATTTAAATCGTCTTATATAAGGTGATTGAATCTAATCTACACGAAAGTTTATATATTATTATAATTTCTGATTTTGCAAATCAATACATATCGATTCAATTAACATTTTAAAAAATTTTATTCATTCCCCACTCAAAGAAGTATCATATTCGAGCGAATTATTTATCGGTGTTGAGAAGCAAAAATCATATAGCTTTAATTAAAGGAGCACAAAAGTCATATTATTATCAAATAGAGCTTAAAAGGCATGTTTCTTTCAAAAGAATGGCACAAAAGATTATGGAAATAGTCCAACCATAAGCACATAACGTGATAAATAGACAACTTTTAGCAACATTTATTATACATTAAATAGAATGCAAGTAAAGAATACTAAAGCATCTAATTAAATTTTAAAAAAATATGCTGTAACAAGCACACCTTAAATTCAAATTATCCTAGAAAAGTAAAAGATCATGCACAACAAATGATACAATCGGGTAAACTTACATAGATATCTTATGAAATATCACTATTTACAAAATTTTATTTTTGATTTCCTTATGAAAATAATATATATTATGTTTTATTAAAAAAATTATTACTTATGTAAAATTAAAATTACTTTTTGTTCTCAAAATCTAAATAAATTTCTTAATAATGTATTCATTTTCAATATTAATTGTTTCTTGAAATTCGATACATAATTATAATTTCAATAATAATATATAAATTGTTTATAGGAAAATAAACCATATTTATAAATTTACTATTAACATAAAGTTAAATAATTAAAATTTTCTTAAAAAACAAGTTTAAATCGTAAATCGCAAAATTTAAATCGTCTTGTATAAGGTGATTGAATCCAATCTACACGAAAGTTTATATATTATTATAATTTCTGATTTTGCAAATTAATACATATCGATTCAATTAACATTTTAAAAAAATTTATTCATTCCCCACTCAAAGAAGTATCATATACGAGCGTATTATTTATTAGTATTGAGAAGCAAAAATCATATTGCTTTAATTAAAGGAGCACAAAAGTCATATTATTATCAAATAGAGCTTAAAAGGCATGTTTCTTTCAAAAGAATGGCACAAAAGATTATGGAAATAGTCCAACCATAAGCACATAACGTGATAAATAGACAACTTTTAGCAACATTTATTATACATTAAATAGAATGCAAATAAAGAATACGGAAGCATCTAATTAAATTAAAGCAAATATGCTGTAACAAGCACACCTTAAATTCAAATTATCCTAGAAAAGCAAAAGATCATGCACAACAAATGATACAATCGGGTAAACTTAAATAGATCTCTTATGAAATATCACTATTTACAAAATTTTATTTTTGATTTCCTTATGAAAAATATATATATTATGTTTTATTAAAAAAATTATTACTTATGTAAAATTAAAATTACTTTTTGTTCTCAAAATCTAAATAAATTTCTTAATAACGTATTCATTTTCAATATTTATTGTTTCTTGAAATTCGATACATAATTATAATTTAAATAATAATATATAAATTGTTTATAGGAAAATAAACCTTATTTATAAATTTACTATTAACATAAAGTCAAATAATTAAAATTTTCTTAAAAAACAAGTTTAAATCGTAAATCGCAAAATTTAAATCGTCTTATATAAGGTGATTGAATCCAATCTACACGAAAGTTTATATATTATTATAATTTCTGATTTTGCAAATTAATACATATCGATTCAATTAACATTTTAAAAAATTTTATCCATTCCCCAATCAAAGAAGTATCATATTCGAGCGAATTATTTATCGGTGTTGAGAAGCAAAAATCATATAGCTTTAATTAAAGGAGCACAAAAGTCATATTATTATCAAATAGAGCTTAAAAGGCATGTTTCTTTCAAAAGAATGGCACAAAAGATTATGGAAATAGTCCAACCATAAGCACATAACGTGATAAATAGACAACTTTTAGCAACATTTATTATACATTAAATAGAATGCAAGTAAAGAATACTGAAGCATCTAATTAAATTAAAGAAAATATGTTATAACAAGCACACCTTAAATTCAAATTGTTCTGGAAAAGCAAAAGATCATGCACAACAAATGATACAATCGGGTAAACTTAAATAGATCTCTTATGAAATATCACTATTTACAAAATTTTATTTTTGATTTCCTTATGAAAAATATATATATTATGTTTTATTAAAAAAATTATTACTTATGTAAAATTAAAATTACTTTTTGTTCTCAAAATCTAAACAAATTTCTTAATAACGTATTCATTTTCAATATTTATTATTTCTTGAAATTCGATACATAATTATAATTTAAATAATAATATATAAATTGTTTATAGGAAAATAAACCTTATTTATAAATTTACTATTAACATAAAGTCAAATAATTAAAATTTTCTTAAAAAACAAGTTTAAATCGTAAATCGCAAAATTTAAATCGTCTTATATAAGGTGATTGAATCTAATCTACACGAAAGTTTATATATTATTATAATTTCTGATTTTGCAAATCAATACATATCGATTCAATTAACATTTTAAAAAATTTTATTCATTCCCCACTCAAAGAAGTATCATATTCGAGCGAATTATTTATCGGTGTTGAGAAGCAAAAATCATATAGCTTTAATTAAAGGAGCACAAAAGTCATATTATTATCAAATAGAGCTTAAAAGGCATGTTTCTTTCAAAAGAATGGCACAAAAGATTATGGAAATAGTCCAACCATAAGCACATAACGTGATAAATAGACAACTTTTAGCAACATTTATTATACATTAAATAGAATGCAAGTAAAGAATACTGAAGCATCTAATTAAATTAAAGCAAATATGCTGTAACAAGCACACCTTAAATTCAAATTGTCCTAGAAAAGCAAAAGATCATGCACAACAAATGATACAATCGGGTAAACTTAAATAGATCTCTTATGAAATATCACTATTTACAAAATTTTATTTTTGATTTCCTTATGAAAAATATATATATTATGTTTTATTAAAAAATTATTACTTATGTAAAATTAAAATTACTTTTTGTTCTCAAAATCTAAATAAATTTCTTAATAACGTATTCATTTTCAATATTTATTGTTTCTTGAAATTCGATACATAATTATAATTTAAATAATAATATATAAATTGTTTATAGGAAAATAAACCTTATTTATAAATTTACTATTAACATAAAGTCAAATAATTAAAATTTTCTTAAAAAACAAGTTTAAATCGTAAATCGCAAAATTTAAATCGTCTTATATAAGGTGATTGAATCCAATCTACACGAAAGTTTATATATTATTATAATTTCTGATTTTGCAAATTAATACATATCGATTCAATTAACATTTTAAAAAATTTTATTCATTCCCCACTCAAAGAAGTATCATATTCGAGCGAATTATTTATCGGTGTTGAGAAGCAAAAATCATATAGCTTTAATTAAAGGAGCACAAAAGTCATATTATTATCAAATAGAGCTTAAAAGGCATGTTTCTTTCAAAAGAATGGCACAAAAGATTATGGAAATAGTCCAACCATAAGCACATAACGTGATAAATAGACAACTTTTAGCAACATTTATTATACATTAAATAGAATGCAAGTAAAGAATACTGAAGCATCTAATTAAATTAAAGCAAATATGCTGTAACAAGCACACCTTAAATTCAAATTGTCCTAGAAAAGCAAAAGATCATGCACAACAAATGATACAATCGGGTAAACTTAAATAGATCTCTTATGAAATATCACTATTTACAAAATTTTATTTTTGATTTCCTTATGAAAAATATATATATTATGTTTTATTAAAAAAAATTATTACTTATGTAAAATTAAAATTACTTTTTGTTCTCAAAATCTAAACAAATTTCGCAATAACGTATTCATTTTCAATATTTATTATTTCTTGAAATTCGATACATAATTATAATTTAAATAATAATATATAAATTGTTTATAGGAAAATAAACCTTATTTATAAATTTACTATTAACATAAAGTCAAATAATTAAAATTTTCTTAAAAAACAAGTTTAAATCGTAAATCGCAAAATTTAAATCGTCTTATATAAGGTGATTGAATCTAATCTACACGAAAGTTTATATATTATTATAATTTCTGATTTTCCAAATCAATACATATCGATTCAATTAACATTTTAAAAAATTTTATTCATTCCCCACTCAAAGAAGTATCATATTCGAGCGAATTATTTATCGGTGTTGAGAAGCAAAAATCATATAGCTTTAATTAAAGGAGCACAAAAGTCATATTATTATCAAATAGAGCTTAAAAGGCATGTTTCTTTCAAAAGAATGGCACAAAAGATTATGGAAATAATCCAACCATAAGCACATAACGTGATAAATAGACAACTTTTACCAACATTTATTATACATTAAATAGAATGCAAGTAAAAAATACTGAAGCATCTAATTAAATTAAAGATAATATGCTGTAACAAGCACACCTTAAAATCAAATTGCTTAGAAAAGCAAAAGAGCATGCACAACAAATGATAAAATCGGGTAAACTTAAATAGATCTCTTATGAAATATCACTATTTACAAAATTTTATTTTTGATTTCCTTATGAAAAATATATATATTATGTTTTATTAAAAAAATTATTACTTATGTAAAATTAAAATTACTTTTTGTTCTCAAAATCTAAACAAATTTCTCAATAACGTATTCATTTTCAATATTTATTATTTCTTGAAATTCGATACATAATTATAATTTAAATAATAATATATAAATTGTTTATAGGAAAATAAACCTTATTTATAAATTTACTATTAACATAAAGTCAAATAATTAAAATTTTCTTAAAAAACAAGTTTAAATCGTAAATCGCAAAATTTAAATCGTCTTATATAAGGTGATTGAATCTAATCTACACGAAAGTTTATATATTATTATAATTTCTGATTTTCCAAATCAATACATATCGATTCAATTAACATTTTAAAAAATTTTATTCATTCCCCACTCAAAGAAGTATCATATTCGAGCGAATTATTTATCGGTGTTGAGAAGCAAAAATCATATAGCTTTAATTAAAGGAGCACAAAAGTCATATTATTATCAAATAGAGCTTAAAAGGCATGTTTCTTTCAAAAGAATGGCACAAAAGATTATGGAAATAGTCCAACCATAAGCACATAACGTGATAAATAGACAACTTTTAGCAACATTTATTATACATTAAATAGAATGCAAGTAAAGAATAATGAAGCATCTAATTAAATTAAAGCAAATATGTTGTAATAAGCACATCTTAAATTCAAATTGTTTAGGAAAAGCAAAAGAGCATGCATAACAAATGATACAATCGGGTAAACTTAAATAGATCTCTTATGAAATATCACTATTTACAAAATTTTATTTTTGATTTCCTTATGAAAAATATATATATTATGTTTTATTAAAAAAATTATTACTTATGTAAAATTAAAATTACTTTTTGTTCTCAAAATCTAAACAAATTTCTCAATAACGTACTCATTTTCAATATTTATTATTTCTTGAAATTCGATACATAATTATAATTTAAATAATAATATATAAATTGTTTATAGGAAAATAAACCTTATTTATAAATTTACTATTAACATAAAGTCAAATAATTAAAATTTTCTTAAAAAACAAGTTTAAATCGTAAATCGCAAAATTTAAATCGTCTTATATAAGGTGATTGAATCTAATCTACACGAAAGTTTATATATTATTATAATTTCTGATTTTCCAAATCAATACATATCGATTCAATTAACATTTTAAAAAATTTTATTCATTCCCCACTCAAAGAAGTATCATATTCGAGCGAATTATTTATCGGTGTTGAGAAGCAAAAATCATATAGCTTTAATTAAAGGAGCACAAAAGTCATATTATTATCAAATAGAGCTTAAAAGGCATGTTTCTTTCAAAAGAATGGCACAAAAGATTATGGAAATAATCCAACCATAAGCACATAACGTGGTAAATAGACAACTTTTAGCAACATTTATTATACATTAAATAGAATGCAAGTAAAAAATACTGAAGCATCTAATTAAATTAAAGCAAATATGCTGTAACAAGCACACCTTAAATTCAAATTATCCTAGAAAAGTAAAAGATCATGCACAACAAATGATACAATCGGGTAAACTTACATAGATCTCTTATGAAATATCACTATTTACAAAATTTTATTTTTGATTTCCTTATGAAAAATATATATATTATGTTTTATTAAAAAATTATTACTTATGTAAAATTAAAATTACTTTTTGTTCTCAAAATCTAAACAAATTTCGCAATAACGTATTCATTTTCAATATTTATTATTTCTTGAAATTCGATACATAATTATAATTTAAATAATAATATATAAATTGTTTATAGGAAAATAAACCTTATTTATAAATTTACTATTAACATAAAGTCAAATAATTAAAATTTTCTTAAAAAACAAGTTTAAATCGTAAATCGCAAAATTTAAATCGTCTTATATAAGGTGATTGAATCTAATCTACACGAAAGTTTATATATTATTATAATTTCTGATTTTCCAAATCAATACATATCGATTCAATTAACATTTTAAAAAATTTTATTCATTCCCCACTCAAAGAAGTATCATATTCGAGCGAATTATTTATCGGTGTTGAGAAGCAAAAATCATATAGCTTTAATTAAAGGAGCACAAAAGTCATATTATTATCAAATAGAGCTTAAAAGGCATGTTTCTTTCAAAAGAATGGCACAAAAGATTATGGAAATAATCCAACCATAAGCACATAACGTGATAAATAGACAACTTTTAGCAACATTTATTATACATTAAATAGAATGCAAGTAAAAAATACTGAAGCATCTAATTAAATTAAAGCAAATATGCTGTAACAAGCACACCTTAAATTCAAATTATCCTAGAAAAGCAAAAGATCATGCACAACAAATGATACAATCGGGTAAACTTAAATAGATCTCTTATGAAATATCACTATTTACAAAATTTTATTTTTGATTTCCTTATGAAAAATATATATATTATGTTTTATTAAAAAAATTATTACTTATGTAAAATTAAAATTACTTTTTGTTCTCAAAATCAAAACAAATTTCTCAATAACGTATTCATTTTCAATATTTATTATTTCTTGAAATTCGATACATAATTATAATTTAAATAATAATATATAAATTGTTTATAGGAAAATAAACCTTATTTATAAATTTACTATTAACATAAAGTCAAATAATTAAAATTTTCTTAAAAAACAAGTTTAAATCGTAAATCGCAAAATTTAAATCGTCTTATATAAGGTGATTGAATCTAATCTACACGAAAGTTTATATATTATTATAATTTCTGATTTTCCAAATCAATACATATCGATTCAATTAACATTTTAAAAAATTTTATTCATTCCCCACTCAAAGAAGTATCATATTCGAGCGAATTATTTATCGGTGTTGAGAAGCAAAAATCATATAGCTTTAATTAAAGGAGCACAAAAGTCATATTATTATCAAATAGAGCTTAAAAGGCATGTTTCTTTCAAAAGAATGGCACAAAAGATTATGGAAATAATCCAACCATAAGCACATAACGTGATAAATAGACAACTTTTAGCAACATTTATTATACATTAAATAGAATGCAAGTAAAGAATAATGAAGCATCTAATTAAATTAAAGCAAATATGCTGTAACAAGCACACCTTAAATTCAAATTGTTCTAGAAAAGCAAAAGATCATGCACAACAAATGATACAATCGGGTAAACTTAAATAGATCTCTTATGAAATATCACTATTTACAAAATTTTATTTTTGATTTCCTTATGAAAAATATATATATTATGTTTTATTAAAAAAATTATTACTTATGTAAAATTAAAATTACTTTTTGTTCTCAAAATCTAAACAAATTTCGCAATAACGTACTCATTTTCAATATTTATTATTTCTTGAAATTCGATACATAATTATAATTTCAATAATAATATATAAATTGTTTATAGGAAAATAAACCTTATTTATAAATTTACTATTAACATAAAATCAAATAATTAAAATTTTCTTAAAAAACAAGTTTAAATCGTAAATCGCAAAATTTAAATCGCCTTAAATGAGTTGATTGAATCTAATCTACACGAAAGTTTATATATTATTATAATTTCTGATTTTCCAAAGCAATACATATCGATTCAATTAACATTTTAAAAAATTTTATTCATTCCCCACTCAAAGAAGTATCATATTCGAGCGAATTATTTATTAGTGTTGAGAAGCAAAAATTATATAGCTTTAATTAAAGGAGCACAAAAGTCATATTATTATCAAATAGAGCTTAAAAGGTATGTTTCTTTCAAAAGAATGGCACAAAAGATTATGGAAATAATCCAACCATAAGCACATAACGTGATAAATAGACAACTTTTAGCAACATTTATTATACATTAAATAGAATGCAAGTAAAGAATACTGAAGCATCTAATTAAATTAAAGCAAATATGCTGTAACAAGCACACCTTAAATTCAAATTGTTCTGGAAAAGCAAAAGATCATGCACAACAAATGATACAATCGGGTAAACTTAAATAGATCTCTTATGAAATATCACTATTTACAAAATTTTATTTTTGATTTCCTTATGAAAAATATATATATTATGTTTTATTAAAAAATTATTACTTATGTAAAATTAAAATTACTTTTTGTTCTCAAAATCTAAACAAATTTCGCAATAACGTATTCATTTTCAATATTTATTATTTCTTGAAATTCGATACATAATTATAATTTAAATAATAATATATAAATTGTTTATAGGAAAATAAACCTTATTTATAAATTTACTATTAACATAAAGTCAAATAATTAAAATTTTCTTAAAAAACAAGTTTAAATCGTAAATCGCAAAATTTAAATCGTCTTATATAAGGTGATTGAATCTAATCTACACGAAAGTTTATATATTATTATAATTTCTGATTTTCCAAATCAATACATATCGATTCAATTAACATTTTAAAAAATTTTATTCATTCCCCACTCAAAGAAGTATCATATTCGAGCGAATTATTTATCGGTGTTGAGAAGCAAAAATCATATAGCTTTAATTAAAGGAGCACAAAAGTCATATTATTATCAAATAGAGCTTAAAAGGCATGTTTCTTTCAAAAGAATGGCACAAAAGATTATGGAAATAATCCAACCATAAGCACATAACGTGATAAATAGACAACTTTTAGCAACATTTATTATACATTAAATAGAATGCAAGTAAAGAATAGTGAAGCATCTAATTAAATTAAAGCAAATATGTTGTAACAAGCACACCTTAAATTCAAATTGTTCTGGAAAAGCAAAAGATCATGCACAACAAATGATACAATCGGGTAAACTTAAATAGATCTCTTATGAAATATCACTATTTACAAAATTTTATTTTTGATTTCCTTATGAAAAATATATATATTATGTTTTATTAAAAAATTATTACTTATGTAAAATTAAAATTACTTTTTGTTCTCAAAATCTAAACAAATTTCGCAATAACGTATTCATTTTCAATATTTATTATTTCTTGAAATTCGATACATAATTATAATTTAAATAATAATATATAAATTGTTTATAGGAAAATAAACCTTATTTATAAATTTACTATTAACATAAAGTCAAATAATTAAAATTTTCTTAAAAAACAAGTTTAAATCGTAAATCGCAAAATTTAAATCGTCTTATATAAGGTGATTGAATCTAATCTACACGAAAGTTTATATATTATTATAATTTATGATTTTCTAAATCAATACATATCGATTCAATTAACATTTTAAAAAATTTTATTCATTCCCCACTCAATGAAGTATCATATTCGAGCGAATTATTTATCGGTGTTGAGAAGCAAAAATCATATAGCTTTAATTAAAGGAGCACAAAAGTCATATTATTATCAAATAGAGCTTAAAAGGCATGTTTCTTTCAAAAGAATGGCAGAAAAGATTACGGAAATAGTCCAAACATAAGCACATAACGTGATAAATAGACAACTTTTAGCAGCATTTGTTATACATTAAATAGAATGCAAGTAAAGAATACTGAAGCATCTAATTAAATTAAAGAAAATATGCTGTAACAAGCACACCTTAAATTCAAATTGTTCGGGAAAAGCAAAAGTCATGCACAACAAATGATACAATCGGGTAAACTTAAATAGATCTCTTATGAAATATCACTATTTACAAAATTTTATTTTTGATTTCCTTATGAAAAATATATATATTATGTTTTATTAAAAAAATTATTACTTAGGTAAAATTAAAATTACTTTTTGTTCTCAAAATCAAAACAAATTTCTCAATAACGTACTCATTTTCAATATTTATTATTTCTTGAAATTCGATACATAATTATAATTTAAATTATAATATATAAATTGTTTATAGGAAAATAAACCTTATTTATAAATTTACTATTAACATAAAGCCAAATAATTAAAAGTTTCTTAAAAAACAAGTTTAAATCGTAAATCGCAAAATTTAAATCGTCTTATATAAGGTGATTGAATCTAATCTACACGAAAGTTTATATATTATTATAATTTCTGATTTTCCAAATCAATACATATCGATTCAATTAACATTTTAAAAAATTTTATTCATTCCCCACTCAAAGAAGTATCATATTCGAGCGAATTATTTATCGGTGTTGAGAAGCAAAAATCATATAGCTTTAATTAAAGGAGCACAAAAGTCATATTATTATCAAATAGAGCTTAAAATGCATGTTTCTTTCAAAAGAATGGCACAAAAGATTATGGAAATAATCCAATCATAAGCACATAACGTGATAAATAGACAACTTTTAGCAACATTTATTATACATTAAATAGAATGCAAGTAAAGAATACTGAAGCATCTAATTAAATTAAAGCAAATATGCTGTAACAAGCACACCTTAAATTCAAATTATCCTAGAAAAGCAAAAGATCATGCACAACAAATGATACAATCGGGTAAACTTAAATAGATCTCTTATGAAATATCACTATTTACAAAATTTTATTTTTGATTTCCTTATGAAAAATATATATATTATGTTTTATTAAAAAAATTATTACTTGTGTAAAATTAAAATTACTTTTTGTTCTCAAAATCAAAACAAATTTCTCAATAACGTACTCATTTTCAATATTTATTATTTCTTGAAATTCGATACATAATTATAATTTAAATAATAATATATAAATTGTTTATAGGAAAATAAACCTTATTTATAAATTTACTATTAACATAAAGTCAAATAATTAAAATTTTCTTAAAAAACAAGTTTAAATCGTAAATCGCAAAATTTAAATCGTCTTATATAAGGTGATTGAATCTAATCTACACGAAAGTTTATATATTATTATAATTTCTGATTTTCCAAATCAATACATATCGATTCAATTAACATTTTAAAAAATTTTATTCATTCCCCACTCAAAGAAGTATCATATTCGAGCGAATTATTTATCGGTGTTGAGAAGCAAAAATCATATAGCTTTAATTAAAGGAGCACAAAAGTCATATTATTATCAAATAGAGCTTAAAAGGCATGTTTCTTTCAAAAGAATGGCACAAAAGATTATGGAAATAATCCAACCATAAGCACATAACGTGATAAATAGACAACTTTTAGCAACATTTATTATACATTAAATAGAATGCAAGTAAAGAATACTAAAGCATCTAATTAAATTAAAGTAAATATGCTGTAACAAGCACACCTTAAATTCAAATTGTTCGAGAAAAGCAAAAGATCATGCACAACAAATGATACAATCGGGTAAACTTAAATAGATCTCTTATGAAATATCACTATTTACAAAATTTTATTTTTGATTTCCTTATGAAAAATATATATATTATGTTTTATTAAAAAAATTATTACTTATGTAAAATTAAAATTACTTTTTGTTCTCAAAATCTAAACAAATTTCGCAATAACGTATTCATTTTCAATATTTATTATTTCTTGAAATTCGATACATAATTATAATTTAAATAATAATATATAAATTGTTTATAGGAAAATAAACCTTATTTATAAATTTACTATTAACATAAAGTCAAATAATTAAAATTTTCTTAAAAAACAAGTTTAAATCGTAAATCGCAAAATTTAAATCGTCTTATATAAGGTGATTGAATCTAATCTACACGAAAGTTTATATATTATTATAATTTCTGATTTTCCAAATCAATACATATCGATTCAATTAACATTTTAAAAAATTTTATTCATTCCCCACTCAAAGAAGTATCATATTCGAGCGAATTATTTATCGGTGTTGAGAAGCAAAAATCATATAGCTTTAATTAAAGGAGCACAAAAGTCATATTATTATCAAATAGAGCTTAAAAGGCATGTTTCTTTCAAAAGAATGACACAAAAGATTATGGAAATAGTCCAACCATAAGCACATAACGTGATAAATAGACAACTTTTAGCAACATTTATTAAACATTAAATAGAATGCAAGTAAAAAATACTGAAGCATCTAATTAAATTAAAGCAAATATGTTGTAATAAGCACACCTAAAATTCAAATTGTTCTCGAAAAGCAAAAGATCATGCACAACAAATGATACAATCGGGTAAACTTAAATAGATCTCTTATGAAATATCACTATTTACAAAATTTTGTTATTGATTTCCTTATGAAAAATATATATATTATGTTTTATTAAAAAAAATTATTACTTGTGTAAAATTAAAATTACTCTTTGTTCTCAAAATCTAAACAAATTTCTCAATAACGTATTCATTTTCAATATTTATTATTTCTTGAAATTCGATACATAATTATAATTTAAATAATAATATATAAATTGTTTATAGGAAAATAAACCTTATTTATAAATTTACTATTAACATAAAGTCAAATAATTAAAATTTTCTTAAAAAACAAGTTTAAATCGTAAATCGCAAAATTTAAATCGTCTTATATAAGGTGATTGAATCTAATCTACACGGAAGTTTATATATTATTATAATTTCTGATTTTCCAAATCAATACATATCGATTTAATTAACATTTTAAAAAATTTTATTCATTCCCCACTCAAAGAAGTATCATATTCGAGCGAATTATTTATTACTGTTGAGAAGCAAAAATCATATACCTTTAATAAAAAGGAGCACAAAAGTCATATTATTATCAAATAGAGCTTAAAGGGCATGTTTCTTTCAAAAGAAAGGCACAAAAGATTATGGAAATAATCCAACCATAAGCACATAACGTGGAAAATAGACAACTTTTAGCAACATTTATTATACATTAAATAGAATGCAAGTAAAAAATACTGAAGCATCTAATTAAATTAAAGCAAATATGCTGTAACAAGCACACCTTAAATTCAAATTATCCTAGAAAAGTAAAAGATCATGCACAACAAATGATACAATCGGGTAAACTTACGTAGATCTCTTATGAAATATCACTATTTACAAAATTTTATTTTTGATTTCCTTATGAAAATAATATATATTATGTTTTATTAAAAAAATTATTACTTATGTAAAATTAAAATTACTTTTTGTTCTCAAAATCTAAACAAATTTCTTAATAACGTATTCATTTTCAATATTTATTATTTCTTGAAATTTGATACATAATTATAACTTAAATAATAATATATAAATTGTTTGTAGGAAAATAAACCTTATTTATAAATTTACTATTAACATAAAGTCAAATAATTAAATTTTTTTAAAAAAACAAGTTTAAATCGTAAATCGCAAAATTTAAATCGTCTTATATAAGGTTATTGAATCTAATCTACACGAAAGTTTATATATTATTATAATTTCTGATTTTCCAAATCAATACATATCGATTTAATTAACATTTTAAAAAAAGTTTCTTCATTCCCCACTCAAAGAAGTATCATATTCGAGCGAATTATTTATTACTGTTAAGAAGCAAAAATCATATAGCGTTAATTAAAGGAGCACAAAAGTCATAATATTAACAAATAGAGCTTAAAAGGCAAGTTTCTTTCAAAAGAATGGCACAAAAGATTATGGAATAGTCCAACCATAAGCACATAACCTGATAAATAGACAACATTTAGCTACATTTATTATACATTAAATAGAATGCAAGTAAAGAATACTGAAGCATCTAATTAAATTAATGCAAATATTCTGTAACAAGCACACCGTAAATTCAAATTGTCCTAGAAAAGCAAATGATCATGCACAACAAATAATACAATCGGGTAAACTTAAATAGATCTCTTATGAAATATCACTATTTACAAAATTTTATTTTTGATTTCCTTATGAAAAATATATATATTATGTTTTATTAAAAAAAATTATTACTTATGTAAAATTAAAATTACTTTTTGTTCTCAAAATCTAAATAAATTTCTTAATAACGTATTCATTTTCAATATTTATTGTTTCTTGAAATTCGATACATAATTATAATTTAAATAATAATATATAAATTGTTTATAGGAAAATAAACCTTATTTATAAATTTACTATTAACATAAAGTCAAATAATTAAAATTTTCTTAAAAAACAAGTTTAAATCGTAAATCACAAAATTTAAATCGTCTTATATAAGGTGATTGAATCTAATCTACACGAAAGTTTATATATTATTATAATTTCTGATTTTCCAAATCAATACATATCGATTCAATTAACATTTTAAAAAATTTTATTCATTCCCCACTCAAAGAAGTATCATATTCGAGCGAATTATTTATCGGTGTTGAGAAGCAAAAATCATATAGCTTTAATTAAAGGAGCACAAAAGTCATATTATTATCAAATAGAGCTTAAACTGCATGTTTCTTTCAAAAGAATGGCACAAAAGATTTTGGAAATAATCCAACCATAAGCACATAACGTGATAAATAGACAACTTTTAACAACATTTATTATACATTAAATAGAATGCAAGTAAAGAATACTGAAGCATCTAATTAAATTAAAGCAAATATGCTGTAACAAGCACACCTTAAATTCAACTTGTTCTGGAAAAGCAAAAGATCATGCACAACAAATGATACAATCGGGTAAACTTAAATAGATCTCTTATGAAATATCACTATTTACAAAATTTTATTTTTGATTTCCTTATGAAAATAATATATATTATGTTTTATTAAAAAAATTATTACTTATGTAAAATTAAAATTACTTTTTGTTCTCAAAATCTAAATAAATTTCTTAATAACGTATTCATTTTCAATATTTATTGTTTCTTGAAATTCGATACATAATTATAATTTAAATAATAATATATAAATTGTTTATAGGAAAATAAACCTTATTTATAAATTTACTATTAACATAAAGTCAAATAATTAAAATTTTCTTAAAAAACAAGTTTAAATCGTAAATCGCAAAATTTAAATCGTCTTATATAAGGTGATTGAATCTAATCTACACGAAAGTTTATATATTATTATAATTTCTGATTTTCCAAATCAATACATATCGATTCAATTAACATTTTAAAAAATTTTATTCATTCCCCACTCAAAGAAGTATCATATTCGAGCGAATTATTTATCGGTGTTGAGAAGCAAAAATCATATAGCTTTAATTAAAGGAGCACAAAAGTCATATTATTATCAAATAGAGCTTAAACTGCATGTTTCTTTCAAAAGAATGGCACAAAAGATTTTGGAAATAATCTAACCATAAGCACATAACGTGATAAATAGACAACTTTTAACAACATTTATTATACATTAAATAGAATGCAAGTAAAGATACTGAAGCATCTAATTAAATTAAAGCAAATATGTTGTAACAAGCACACCTTAAATTCAAATTAGCCTAGAAAAGCAAAAGATCATGCACAACAAATGATACAATCGGGTAAACTTAAATAGATCTCTTATAAAATATCACTATTTACAAAATTTTATTTTTGATTTCCTTATGAAAAATATATATATTATGTTTTATTAAAAAAATTATTACTTATGTAAAATTAAAATTACTTTTTGTTCTCAAAATCTAAACAAATTTCTCAATAACGTATTCATTTTCAATATTTATTATTTCTTGAAATTCGATACATAATTATAATTTAAATAATAATATATAAATTGTTTATAGGAAAATAAACCTTATTTATAAATTTACTATTAACATAAAGTCAAATAATTAAAATTTTCTTAAAAAACAAGTTTAAATCGTAAATCGCAAAATTTAAATCGTCTTATATAAGGTGATTGAATCTAATCTACACGAAAGTTTATATATTATTATAATTTCTGATTTTCCAAATCAATACATATCGATTCAATTAACATTTTAAAAAATTTTATTCATTCCCCACTCAAAGAAGTATCATATTCGAGTGAATTATTTATCGGTGTTGAGAAGCAAAAATCATATAGCTTTAATTAAAGGAGCACAAAAGTCATATTATTATCAAATAGAGCTTAAAATGCATGTTTCTTTCAAAAGAATGGCACAAAAGATTATGGAAATAATCCAACCATAAGCACATAACGTGATAAATAGACAACTTTTAGCTACATTTATTATACATTAAATAGAATGCAAGTAAAGAATGCTGAAGCATCTAATTAAATTAAAGAAAATATGCTGTAACAAGCACACCTTAAATTCAAATTGTTCGGGAAAAGCAAAAGTCATGCACAACAAATGATACAATCGGGTAAACTTAAATAGATCTCTTATGAAATATCACTATTTACAAAATTTTATTTTTGATTTCCTTATGAAAAATATATATATTATGTTATATTAAAAAAATTATTACTTAGGTAAAATTAAAATTACTTTTTGTTCTCAAAATCAAAACAAATTTCTCAATAACGTACTCATTTTCAATATTTATTATTTCTTGAAATTCGATACATAATTATAATTTAAATTATAATATATAAATTGTTTATAGGAAAATAAACCTTATTTATAAATTTACTATTAACATAAAGCCAAATAATTAAAAGTTTCTTAAAAAACAAGTTTAAATCGTAAATCGCAAAATTTAAATCGTCTTATATAAGGTGATTGAATCTAATCTACACGAAAGTTTATATATTATTATAATTTCTGATTTTCCAAATCAATACATATCGATTCAATTAACATTTTAAAAAATTTTATTCATTCCCCACTCAAAGAAGTATCATATTCGAGCGAATTATTTATCGGTGTTGAGAAGCAAAAATCATATAGCTTTAATTAAAGGAGCACAAAAGTCATATTATTATCAAATAGAGCTTAAAAGGCATGTTTCTTTCAAAAGAATGGCACAAAAGATTATGGAAATAGTCCAACCATAAGCACATAACGTGATAAATAGACAACTTTTAGCAACATTTATTATACATTAAATAGAATGCAAGTAAAGAATACTGAAGCATCTAATTAAATTAAAGAAAATATGCTGTAACAAGCACACCTTAAATTCAAATTGTTCGGGAAAAGCAAAAGTCATGCACAACAAATGATACAATCGGGTAAACTTAAATAGATCTCTTATGAAATATCACTATTTACAAAATTTTATTTTTGATTTCCTTATGAAAAATATATATATTATGTTATATTAAAAAATTATTACTTAGGTAAAATTAAAATTACTTTTTGTTCTCAAAATCAAAACAAATTTCTCAATAACGTACTCATTTTCAATATTTATTATTTCTTGAAATTCGATACATAATTATAATTTAAATAATAATATATAAATTGTTTATAGGAAAATAAACCTTATTTATAAATTTACTATTAACATAAAGTCAAATAATTAAAATTTTCTTAAAAAACAAGTTTAAATCGTAAATCGCAAAATTTAAATCGTCTTATATAAGGTGATTGACTCTAATCTACACGAAAGTTTATATATTATTATAATTTTTGATTTTCCAAATCAATACATATCGATTTAATTAACATTTTAAAAAATTTTATTCATTCCCAATCAAAGAAATATCATATTCGAGCGAATTATTTATCGGTGTTAAGAAGCTAAAATCATATACCTTTAATTAAAGGAGCACAAAAGTCATATTATTATCAAATAGAGCTTAAAAGGCATGTTTCTTTCAAAAGAATGGCACAAAAGATTATGGAAATAATCCAACCATAAGCACATAACGTGATAAATAGACAACTTTTAGCAACATTTATTATACATTAAATAGAATGCAAGTAAAGAATACTGAAGCATCTAATTAAATTAAAGCAAATATGCTGTAACAAGCACACCTTAAATTCAAATTGTTCTGGAAAAGCAAAAGATCATGCACAACAAATGATACAATCGGGTAAACTTAAATAGATCTCTTATGAAATATCACTATTTACAAAATTTTATTTTTGATTTCCTTATGAAAAATATATATATTATGTTTTATTAAAAAAATTATTACTTATGTAAAATTAAAATTACTTTTTGTTCTCAAAATCTAAACAAATTTCTCAATAACGTACTCATTTTCAATATTTATTATTTCTTGAAATTCGATACATAATTATAATTTAAATAATAATATATAAATTGTTTATAGGAAAATAAACCTTATTTATAAATTTACTATTAACATAAAGTCAAATAATTAAAATTTTCTTAAAAAACAAGTTTAAATCGTAAATCGCAAAATTTAAATCGTCTTATATAAGGTGATTGAATCTAATCTACACGAAAGTTTATATATTATTATAATTTCTGATTTTCCAAATCAATACATATCGATTCAATTAACATTTTAAAAAATTTATTCATTCCCCACTCAAAGAAGTATCATATTCGAGCGAATTATTTATCGGTGTTGAGAAGCAAAAATCATATAGCTTTAATTAAAGGAGCACAAAAGTCATATTATTATCAAATAGAGCTTAAAAGGCATGTTTCTTTCAAAAGAAAGGCACAAAAGATTATGGAAATAGTCCAACCATAAGCACATAACCTGATAAATAGACAACTTTTAGCAACATATATTATACATTAAATAGAATGCAAGTAAAGAATAATGAAGCTTCTAATTAAATTAAAGCAAATATGCTGTAACAAGCACACCTTAAATTCAAATTGTTCTTGGAAAAGCAAAAGATCATGCACAACAAATGATACAATCGGGTAAACTTAAATAGATCTCTTATGAAATATCACTATTTACACAATTTTATTTTTGATTTCCTTTTGAAAAATATATATATTATGTTTTATTAAAAAACTTATTACTTATGTAAAATTAAAATTACTTTTTGTTCTCAAAATCTAAACAAATTTCGCAATAACGTATTCATTTTCAATATTTATTATTTCTTGAAATTCGATACATAATTATAATTTAAATAATAATATATAAATTGTTTATAGGAAAATAAACCTTATTTATAAATTTACTATTAACATAAAGTCAAATAATTAAAATTTTCTTAAAAAACAAGTTTAAATCGTAAATCGCAAAATTTAAATCGTCTTATATAAGGTGATTGAATCTAATCTACACGAAAGTTTATATATTATTACAATTTCTGATTTTCCAAATCAATACATATCGATTCAATTAACATTTTAAAAAATTTTATTCATTCCTCACTCAAAGAAGTATCATATTCGACCGTATTATTTATTAGTGTTGAGAAGCAAAAATCATATTTCTTTAATTAAAGGAGCACAAAAGTCATATTATTATCAAATAGAGCTTAAAAGGCATGTTTTTTTCAAAAGAATGGCACAAAAGATTACGGAAATAGTCCAAACATAAGCACATAACGTGATAAATAGACAACTTTTAGCAGCATTTATTATACATTAAATAGAATGCAAGTAAAGAATACTGAAGCATCTAATTAAATTAAAGAAAATATGCTGTAACAAGCACACCTTAAATTCAAATTGTTCTGGAAAAGCAAAAGTCATGCACAACAAATGATACAATCGGGTAAACTTAAATAGATCTCTTATGAAATATCACTATTTACAAAATTTTATTTTTGATTTCCTTATGAAAAATATATATTATGTTTTATTAAAAAAATTATTACTTATGTAAAATTAAAATTACTTTTTGTTCTCAAAATCAAAACAAATTTCTCAATAACGTACTCATTTTCAATATTTATTATTTCTTGAAATTCGATACATAATTATAATTTAAATTATAATATATAAATTGTTTATAGGAAAATAAACCTTATTTATAAATTTACTATTAACATAAAGCCAAATAATTAAAAGTTTCTTAAAAAACAAGTTTAAATCGTAAATCGCAAAATTTAAATCGTCTTATATAAGGTGATTGAATCTAATCTACACGAAAGTTTATATATTATTATAATTTCTGATTTTCCAAATCAATACATATCGATTCAATTAACATTTTAAAAAATTTTATTCATTCCCCACTCAAAGAAGTATCATATTCGAGCGAATTATTTATCGGTGTTGAGAAGCAAAAATCATATAGCTTTAATTAAAGGAGCACAAAAGTCATATTATTATCAAATAGAGCTTAAAATGCATGTTTCTTTCAAAAGAATGGCACAAAAGATTATGGAAATAATCCAACCATAAGCACATAACGTGATAAATAGACAACTTTTAGCTACATTTATTATACATTAAATAGAATGCAAGTAAAGAATACTGAAGCATCTAATTAAATTAAAGAAAATATGCTGTAACAAGCACACCTTAAATTCAAATTGTTCGGGAAAAGCAAAAGTCATGCACAACAAATGATACAATCGGGTAAACTTAAATAGATCTCTTATGAAATATCACTATTTACAAAATTTTATTTTTGATTTCCTTATGAAAAATATATATATTATGTTATATTAAAAAAATTATTACTTAGGTAAAATTAAAATTACTTTTTGTTCTCAAAATCAAAACAAATTTCTCAATAACGTACTCATTTTCAATATTTATTATTTCTTGAAATTCGATACATAATTATAATTTAAATTATAATATATAAATTGTTTATAGGAAAATAAACCTTATTTATAAATTTACTATTAACATAAAGCCAAATAATTAAAAGTTTCTTAAAAAACAAGTTTAAATCGTAAATCGCAAAATTTAAATCGTCTTATATAAGGTGATTGAATCTAATCTACACGAAAGTTTATATATTATTATAATTTCTGATTTTCCAAATCAATACATATCGATTCAATTAACATTTTAAAAAAATTATTCATTCCCCACTCAAAGAAGTATCATATTCGAGCGAATTATTTATCGGTGTTGAGAAGCAAAAATCACATAGCTTTAATTAAAGGAGCACAAAAGTCATATTATTATCAAATAGAGCTTAAAATGCATGTTTCTTTCAAAAGAATGGCACAAAAGATTATGGAAATAATCCAACCATAAGCACATAACGTGATAAATAGACAACTTTTAGCTACATTTATTATACATTAAATAGAATGCAAGTAAAGAATACTGAAGCATCTAATTAAATTAAAGAAAATATGCTGTAACAAGCACACCTTAAATTCAAATTGTTCGGGAAAAGCAAAAGTCATGCACAACAAATGATACAATCGGGTAAACTTAAATAGATCTCTTATGAAATATCACTATTTACAAAATTTTATTTTTGATTTCCTTATGAAAAATATATATATTATGTTATATTAAAAAAATTATTACTTAGGTAAAATTAAAATTACTTTTTGTTCTCAAAATCAAAACAAATTTCTCAATAACGTACTCATTTTCAATATTTATTATTTCTTGAAATTCGATACATAATTATAATTTAAATTATAATATATAAATTGTTTATAGGAAAATAAACCTTATTTATAAATTTACTATTAACATAAAGTCAAATAATTAAAATTTTCTTAAAAAACAAGTTTAAATCGTAAATCGCAAAATTTAAATCGTCTTGTATAAGGTGATTGAATCCAATCTACACGAAAGTTTATATATTATTATAATTTCTGATTTTGCAAATTAATACATATCGATTCAATTAAAATTTTAAAAAAATTTATTCATTCCCCACTCAAAGAAGTATCATATACGAGCGTATTATTTATTAGTGTTGAGAAGCAAAAATCATATACCTTTAATTAAAGGAGCACAAAAGTCATATTATTATCAAATAGAGCTTAAAAGCATGTTTCTTTCAAAAGAAAGGCACAAAAGATTATGGAAATAATCCAACCATAAACACATATCGTGATAAATAGACAACTTTTAGCAACATTTATTATACATTAAATAGAATGCAAGTAAAGAATACTGAAGCATCTAATTAAATTAAAGCAAATATGCTGTAACAAGCACACCTTAAATTCAACTTGTTCTGGAAAAGCAAAAGATCATGCACAACAAATGATACAATCGGGTAAACTTAAATAGATCTCTTATGAAATATCACTATTTACAAAATTTTATTTTTGATTTCCTTATGAAAAATATATATATTATGTTTTATTAAAAAAATTATTACTTATGTAAAATTAAAATTACTTTTTGTTCTCAAAATCTAAACAAATTTCTCAATAACGTATTCATTTTCAATATTTATTATTTCTTGAAATTCGATACATAATTATAATTTAAATAATAATATATAAATTGTTTATAGGAAAATAAACCTTATTTATAAATTTACTATTAACATAAAGTCAAATAATTAAAATTTTCTTAAAAAACAAGTTTAAATCGTAAATCGCAAAATTTAAATCGTCTTATATAAGTGGATTGAATCTTATCTAAACGAAAGTTTATAGATTATTAAAATTTCTGATTTTGCAAATCAATACATATCGATTCAATTAACATTTTAAATAAAAATTATTCATTCCCCACTCAATGAAGTATCATATTCGAGCAAATTATTTATTGGTATTGAGAAGCTAAAATCATATAGCTTTAATTAAAGTAGCATAAAACTCATATTATTATCAAATAGAGCTTAAAAGGCAAGTTTCTTTCAAAAGAATGGCACAAAAGATTATGGAAATAGTCCAACCCTAAGCACATAACCAGATAAATAGACAACTTTTAGCAACATATATTATAAATTAAATAGAATGCAAGTAAAGAATACAGAAGCATCTAATTAAATTTAAGCAAATATGTTGTAACAAGCACACCTTAAATTCAAATTGTTCTGGAAAAGCAAAAGATCATGCACAACAAATGATACAATCGGGTAAACTTAAATAGATCTCTTATGAAATATCACTATTTACAAAATTTTATTTTTGATTTCCTTATGAAAAATATATATATTATGTTTTATTAAAAAAATTATTACTTATGTAAAATTAAAATTACTTTTTGTTCTCAAAATCTAAACAAATTTCGCAATAACGTATTCATTTTCAATATTTATTATTTCTTGAAATTCGATACATAATTATAATTTAAATAATAATATATAAATTGTTTATAGGAAAATAAACCTTATTTATAAATTTACTATTAACATAAAGTCAAATAATTAAAATTTTCTTAAAAAACAAGTTTAAATCGTAAATCGCAAAATTTAAATCGTCTTATATAAGGTGATTGAATCTAATCTACACGAAAGTTTATATATTATTATAATTTCTAATTTTTCAAATCAACACATACCGATTTAATTAACAATTTAAAAAATTTTATTCATTCTCCACTCAAAGAAGTATCATATCTGAGAGAATTATATGTCGGTGTTGAGAAGCAAAAATCATATACCTTTAATTAAAGGAGCACAAAAGTTATATTATTATCAAATAGAGCTTGAAAGGCATGTTTCTTTCAAAAGAATGGCTCAAAAGATTATGGAAATAGTCTAACCATAAGCACATAACGTGATAAATAGACAACTTTTAGCAACATATATTATACATTAAATAGAATGCAAGTAAAAAATACTGAAGCATCTAATTAAATTAAAGCAAATATGCTGTAACAAGCACACCTTAAATTTATCTTGTTTTGGAAAAGCAAAAGATCATGCACAACAAATGATACAATCGGGTAAACTTAAATAGATCTCTTATGAAATATCACTATTTACAAAATTTTATTTTTGATTTCCTTATGAAAAATATATATATTATGTTTTATTAAAAAAATTATTACTTATGTAAAATTAAAATTACTTTTTGTTCTCAAAATGTAAACAAATTTCGCAATCACGTATTAATTTTCAATATTTATTATTTCTTGAAATTCGATACATAATTATAATTTAAATAATAATATATAAATTGTTTATAGGAAAATAAACCTTATTTATAAATTTACTATTAACATAAAGCCAAATAATTAAAAGTTTCTTAAAAAACAAGTTTAAATCGTAAATCGCAAAATTTAAATCGTCTTATATAAGGTGATTGAATCTAATCTACACGAAAGTTTATATATTATTATAATTTCTGATTTTCCAAATCAATACATATCGATTCAATTAACATTTTAAAAAATTTTATTCATTCCCCACTCAAAGAAGTATCATATTCGAGCGAATTATTTATCGGTGTTGAGAAGCAAAAATCATATAGCTTTAATTAAAGGAGCACAAAAGTCATATTATTATCAAATAGAGCTTAAAATGCATGTTTCTTTCAAAAGAATGGCACAAAAGATTTTGGAAATAATCCAACCATAAGCACATAACGTGATAAATAGACAACTTTTAGCTACATTTATTATACATTAAATAGAATGCAAGTAAAGAATGCTGAAGCATCTAATTAAATTAAAGAAAATATGCTGTAACAAGCACACCTTAAATTCAAATTGTTCGGGAAAAGCAAAAGTCATGCACAACAAATGATACAATCGGGTAAACTTAAATAGATCTCTTATGAAATATCACTATTTACAAAATTTTATTTTTGATTTCCTTATGAAAAATATATATATTATGTTTTATTAAAAAAATTATTACTTAGGTAAAATTAAAATTACTTTTTGTTCTCAAAATGTAAACAAATTTCGCAATCACGTATTAATTTTCAATATTTATTATTTCTTGAAATTCGATACATAATTATAATTTAAATAATAATATATAAATTGTTTATAGGAAAATAAACCTTATTTATAAATTTACTATTAACATAAAGCCAAATAATTAAAAGTTTCTTAAAAAACAAGTTTAAATCGTAAATCGCAAAATTTAAATCGTCTTATATAAGGTGATTGAATCTAATCTACACGAAAGTTTATATATTATTATAATTTCTGATTTTCCAAATCAATACATATCGATTCAATTAACATTTTAAAAATTTTATTCATTCCCCACTCAAAGAAGTATCATATTCGAGCGAATTATTTATCGGTGTTGAGAAGCAAAAATCATATAGCTTTAATTAAAGGAGCACAAAAGTCATATTATTATCAAATAGAGCTTAAAATGCATGTTTCTTTCAAAAGAATGGCACAAAAGATTATGGAAATAATCCAACCATAAGCACATAACGTGATAAATAGACAACTTTTAGCTACATTTATTATACATTAAATAGAATGCAAGTAAAGAATACCTGCAGCATCTAATTAAATTAAAGAAAAGTTGCTGTAACAAGCACACCTTAAATTCAAATTGTTCGGGAAAAGCAAAAGTCATGCACAACAAATGATACAATCGGGTAAACTTAAATAGATCTCTTATGAAATATCACTATTTACAAAATTTTATTTTTGATTTCCTTATGAAAAATATATATATTATGTTTTATTAAAAAAATTATTACTTAGGTAAAATTAAAATTACTTTTTGTTCTCAAAATCAAAACAAATTTCGCAATCACGTATTAATTTTCAATATTTATTATTTCTTGAAATTCGATACATAATTATAATTTAAATTATAATATATAAATTGTTTATAGGAAAATAAACCTTATTTATAAATTTACTATTAACATAAAGCCAAATAATTAAAAGTTTCTTAAAAAACAAGTTTAAATCGTAAATCGCAAAATTTAAATCGTCTTATATAAGGTGATTGAATCTAATCTACACGAAAGTTTATATATTATTATAATTTCTGATTTTCCAAATCAATACATATCGATTCAATTAACATTTTAAAAAATTTTATTCATTCCCCACTCAAAGAAGTATCATATTCGAGCGAATTATTTATCGGTGTTGAGAAGCAAAAATCATATAGCTTTAATTAAAGGAGCACAAAAGTCATATTATTATCAAATAGAGCTTAAAATGCATGTTTCTTTCAAAAGAATGGCACAAAAGATTATGGAAATAATCCAACCATAAGCACATAACGTGATAAATAGACAACTTTTAGCTACATTTATTATACATTAAATAGAATGCAAGTAAAGAATACTGAAGCATCTAATTAAATTAAAGAAAATATGCTGTATAAAGCACACCTTAAATTCAAATTGTTCTGGAAAAGCAAAAGTCATGCACAACAAATGATACAATCGGGTAAACTTAAATAGATCTCTTATGAAATATCACTATTTACAAAATTTTATTTTTGATTTCCTTATGAAAAATATATATATTATGTTTTATTAAAAAATTATTACTTATGTAAAATTAAAATTACTTTTTGTTCTCAAAATGTAAACAAATTTCGCAATAACGTATTCATTTTCAATATTTATTATTTCTTGAAATTCGATACATAATTATAATTTAAATAATAATATATAAATTGTTTATAGGAAAATAAACCTTATTTATAAATTTACTATTAACATAAAGTCAAATAATTAAAATTTTCTTAAAAAACAAGTTTAAATCGTAAATCACAAAATTTAAATCGTCTTATATAAGGTGATTGAATCCAATTTACACGAAAGTTTATATATTATTATAATTTCTGATTTTCCAAATCAATACATATCGATTCAATTAGCATTTTAAAAATATTTATTCATTCCCCACTCAAAGAAGTATCATATACGAGCGTATTATTTATCGGTATTGAGAAGCAAAAATCATATAGCTTTAATTAAAGGAGCACAAAAGTCATATTATTATCAAATAGAGCTTAAAAGGCATGTTTCTTTCAAAAGAATAGCACAAAAAGTTATGGAAATAATCCAACCATAAGCACATAACGTGATAAATAGACAACTTTTAGCAACATTTATTATACATTAAATAGAATGCAAGTAAAGAATACTGAAGCATCTAATTAAATTAAAGAAAATATGCTGTAACAAGCACACCTTAAATTCAAATTGTTCGGGAAAAGCAAAAGTCATGCACAACAAATGATACAATCGGGTAAACTTAAATAGATCTCTTATGAAATATCACTATTTACAAAATTTTATTTTTGATTTCCTTATGAAAAATATATATATTATGTTTTATTAAAAAAATTATTACTTATGTAAAATTAAAATTACTTTTTGTTCTCAAAATGTAAACAAATTTCGCAATCACGTATTAATTTTCAATATTTATTATTTCTTGAAATTCGATACATAATTATAATTTAAATAATAATATATAAATTGTTTATAGGAAAATAAACCTTATTTATAAATTTACTATTAACATAAAGCCAAATAATTAAAAGTTTCTTAAAAAACAAGTTTAAATCGTAAATCGCAAAATTTAAATCGTCTTATATAAGGTGATTGAATCTAATCTACACGAAAGTTTATATATTATTATAATTTCTGATTTTCCAAATCAATACATATCGATTCAATTAACATTTTAAAAATTTTATTCATTCCCCACTCAAAGAAGTATCATATTCGAGCGAATTATTTATCGGTGTTGAGAAGCAAAAATCATATAGCTTTAATTAAAGGAGCACAAAAGTCATATTATTATCAAATAGAGCTTAAAATGCATGTTTCTTTCAAAAGAATGGCACAAAAGATTATGGAAATAATCCAACCATAAGCACATAACGTGATAAATAGACAACTTTTAGCTACATTTATTATACATTAAATAGAATGCAAGTAAAGAATACTGAAGCATCTAATTAAATTAAAGAAAATATGTTGTAACAAGCACACCTTAAATTCAAATTGTTCGGGAAAAGCAAAAGATCATGCACAACAAATGATACAATCGGGTAAACTTAAATAGATCTCTTATGAAATATCACTATTTACAAAATTTTATTTTTGATTTCCTTATGAAAAATATATATATTATGTTTTATTAAAAAAATTATTACTTAGGTAAAATTAAAATTACTTTTTGTTCTCAAAATGTAAACAAATTTCGCAATCACGTATTAATTTTCAATATTTATTATTTCTTGAAATTCGATACATAATTATAATTTAAATTATAATATATAAATTGTTTATAGGAAAATAAACCTTATTTATAAATTTACTATTAACATAAAGCCAAATAATTAAAAGTTTCTTAAAAAACAAGTTTAAATCGTAAATCGCAAAATTTAAATCGTCTTATATAAGGTGATTGAATCTAATCTACACGAAAGTTTATATATTATTATAATTTCTGATTTTCCAAATCAATACATATCGATTCAATTAACATTTTAAAAAATTTTATTCATTCCCCACTCAAAGAAGTATCATATTCGAGCGAATTATTTATCGGTGTTGAGAAGCAAAAATCATATAGCTTTAATTAAAGGAGCACAAAAGTCATATTATTATCAAATAGAGCTTAAAATGCATGTTTCTTTCAAAAGAATGGCACAAAAGATTATGGAAATAATCCAACCATAAGCACATAACGTGATAAATAGACAACTTTTAGCTACATTTATTATACATTAAATAGAATGCAAGTAAAGAATACTGAAGCATCTAATTAAATTAAAGAAAATATCCTGTAACAAGCACACCTTAAATTCAAATTGTTCGGGAAAAGCAAAAGTCATGCACAACAAATGATACAATCGGGTAAACTTAAATAGATCTCTTATGAAATATCACTATTTACAAAATTTTATTTTTGATTTCCTTATGAAAAATATATATATTATGTTATATTAAAAAAATTATTACTTAGGTAAAATTAAAATTACTTTTTGTTCTCAAAATCAAAACAAATTTCTCAATAACGTACTCATTTTCAATATTTATTATTTCTTGAAATTCGATACATAATTATAATTTAAATTATAATATATAAATTGTTTATAGGAAAATAAACCTTATTTATAAATTTACTATTAACATAAAGCCAAATAATTAAAAGTTTCTTAAAAAACAAGTTTAAATCGTAAATCGCAAAATTTAAATCGTCTTATATAAGGTGATTGAATCTAATCTACACGAAAGTTTATATATTATTATAATTTCTGATTTTCCAAATCAATACATATCGATTCAATTAACATTTTAAAAAATTTTATTCATTCCCCACTCAAAGAAGTATCATATTCGAGCGAATTATTTATCGGTGTTGAGAAGCAAAAATCATATAGCTTTAATTAAAGGAGCACAAAAGTCATATTATTATCAAATAGAGCTTAAAATGCATGTTTCTTTCAAAAGAATGGCACAAAAGATTATGGAAATAATCCAACCATAAGCACATAACGTGATAAATAGACAACTTTTAGCTACATTTATTATACATTAAATAGAATGCAAGTAAAGAATACTGAAGCATCTAATTAAATTAAAGCAAATATGCTGTAACAAGCACACCTTAAATTCAACTTGTTCTGGAAAAGCAAAAGATCATGCACAACAAATGATACAATCGGGTAAACTTAAATAGATCTCTTATGAAATATCACTATTTACAAAATTTTATTTTTGATTTCCTTATGAAAAATATATATATTATGTTTTATTAAAAAAATTATTACTTAGGTAAAATTAAAATTACTTTTTGTTCTCAAAATCAAAACAAATTTCTCAATAACGTATTAATTTTCAATATTTATTATTTCTTGAAATTCGATACATAATTATAATTTAAATTATAATATATAAATTGTTTATAGGAAAATAAACCTTATTTATAAATTTACTATTAACATAAAGCCAAATAATTAAAAGTTTCTTAAAAAACAAGTTTAAATCGTAAATCGCAAAATTTAAATCGTCTTATATAAGGTGATTGAATCTAATCTACACGAAAGTTTATATATTATTATAATTTCTGATTTTCCAAATCAATACATATCGATTCAATTAACATTTTAAAAAATTTTATTCATTCCCCACTCAAAGAAGTATCATATTCGAGCGAATTATTTATCGGTGTTGAGAAGCAAAAATCATATAGCTTTAATTAAAGGAGCACAAAAGTCATATTATTATCAAATAGAGCTTAAAATGCATGTTTCTTTCAAAAGAATGGCACAAAAGATTATGGAAATAATCCAACCATAAGCACATAACGTGATAAATAGACAACTTTTAGCTACATTTATTATACATTAAATAGAATGCAAGTAAAGAATACTGAAGCATCTAATTAAATTAAAGCAAATATGCTGTAACAAGCACACCTTAAATTCAAATTATCCTAGAAATGCAAAAGATCATGCAAAACAAATGATACAATCGGGTAAACTTAAATAGATCTCTTATGAAATATCACTATTTACAAAATTTTGTTTTTGATTTCCTTATGAAAAATATATATATTATGTTTTATTAAAAAAATTATTACTTAGGTAAAATTAAAATTACTTTTTGTTCTCAAAATCAAAACAAATTTCTCAATAACGTACTCATTTTCAATATTTATTATTTCTTGAAATTCGATACATAATTATAATTTAAATAATAATATATAAATTGTTTATAGGAAAATAAACCTTATTTATAAATTTACTATTAACATAAAGTCAAATAATTAAAATTTTCTTAAAAAACAAGTTTAAATCGTAAATCGCAAAATTTAAATCGTCTTATATAAGGTGATTGAATCTAATCTACACGAAAGTTTATATATTATTATAATTTCTGATTTTCCAAATCAATACATATCGATTCAATTAACATTTTAAAAAATTTTATTCATTCCCCACTCAAAGAAGTATCATATTCGAGCGAATTATTTATCGGTGTTGAGAAGCAAAAATCATATAGCTTTAATTAAAGGAGCACAAAAGTCATATTATTATCAAATAGAGCTTAAAAGGCATGTTTCTTTCAAAAGAATGGCACAAAAGATTATGGAAATAGTCCAACCATAAGCACATAACGTGATAAATAGACAACTTTTAGCAACATTTATTATACATTAAATAGAATGCAAGTAAAGAATTTTAAAGCATGTAATTAAATTAAAGAAAAAAATGTTGTAACATGGACACCTTAAATTCAAATTGTTTAGGAAAAGCAAAATATCATGCACAACAAATGATACAATCGGGTAAACTTAAATAGATCTCTTATGAAATATCACTATTTACAAAATTTTATTTTTGATTTCCTTATGAAAAATATATATATTATGTTTTATTAAAAAAACTTATTACTTATGTAAAATTAAAATTACTTTTTGTTCTCAAAATCTAAACAAATTTCTCAATAACGTATTCATTTTCAATATTTATTATTTCTTGAAATTCGATACATAATTATAATTTAAATAATAATATATAAATTGTTTATAGGAAAATAAACCTTATTTATAAATTTACTATTAACATAAAGTCAAATAATTAAAATTTTCTTAAAAAACAAGTTTAAATCGTAAATCGCAAAATTTAAATCGTCTTATATAAGGTGATTGAATCTAATCTACACGAAAGTTTATATATTATTATAATTTCTGATTTTCCAAATCAATACATATCGATTCAATTAACATTTTAAAAAATTTTATTCATTCCCCACTCAAAGAAGTATCATATTCGAGCGAATTATTTATCGGTGTTGAGAAGCAAAAATCATATAGCTTTAATTAAAGGAGCACAAAAGTCATATTATTATCAAATAGAGCTTAAAAGGCATGTTTCTTTCAAAAGAATGGCACAAAAGATTATGGAAATAATCCAACCATAAGCACATAACGTGATAAATAGACAACTTTTAGCAACATTTATTATACATTAAATAGAATGCAAGTAAAGAATACTGAAGCATCTAATTAAATTAAAGCAAATATGCTGTAACAAGCACACCTTAAATTCAACTTGTTCTGGAAAAGCAAAAGATCATGCACAACAAATGATACAATCGGGTAAACTTAAATAGATCTCTTATGAAATATCACTATTTACAAAATTTTATTTTCGATTTCCTTATGAAAAATATATATATATTATGTTTTATTAAAAAATTCTTACTTATATAAAATTAAAATTACTTTTTGTTATCAAATTCAATACAAATTTCTCAATAACGTACTCATTTTCAATATTTATTGTTTCTTGAAATTCGATACATAATTATAATTTAAATAATAATATATAAATTGTTTATAGGAAAATAAACCTTATTTATAAATTTACTATTAACATAAAGTCAAATAATTAAAATTTTCTTAAAAAACAAGTTTAAATCGTAAATCGCAAAATTTAAATCGTCTTATATAAGGTGATTGAATCTAATCTACACGAAAGTTTATATATTATTATAATTTTGATTTTCCAAATCAATACATATCGATTCAATTAACATTTTAAAAAATTTTATTCATTCCCCACTCAAAGAAGTATCATATTCGAGCGAATTATTTATCGGTGTTGAGAAGCAAAAATCATATAGCTTTAATTAAAGGAGCACAAAAGTCATATTATTATCAAATAGAGCTTAAAAGCATGTTTCTTTCAAAAGAATGGCACAAAAGATTATGGAAATAATCCAACCATAAGCACATAACGTGATAAATAGACAACTTTGAGCAACATTTATTATACATTAAATAGAATGCAAGTAAAGAATACTGAAGCATCTAATTAAATTAAAGAAAATATGCTGTAACAAGCACACCTTAAATTTAACTTGTTCTAGAAAAGCAAAAGATCATGCACAACAAATGATACAATCGGGTAAACTTAAATAGATCTCTTATGAAATATCACTATTTACAAAATTTTATTTTTGATCTCCTTATGAAAAATATATATATTATGTTTTATTAAAAAAAATTATTACTTATGCAAAATTAAAATTACTTTTTGTTCTCAAAATGTAAACAAATTTCGCAATAACGTATTCATTTTCAATATTTATTATTTCTTGAAATTCGATACATAATTATAATTTAAATAATAATATATAAATTGTTTATAGGAAAATAAACCTTATTTATAAATTTACTATTAACATAAAGTCAAATAATTAAAATTTTCTTAAAAAACAAGTTTAAATCGTAAATCGCAAAATTTAAATCGTCTTATATAAGGTGATTGAATCTAATCTACACGAAAGTTTATATATTATTATAATTTCTGATTTTCCAAATCAATACATATCGATTCAATTAACATTTTAAAAAAATTATTCATTCCCCACTCAAAGAAGTATCATATTCGAGGGAATTATTTATCGGTGTTGAGAAGCAAAAATCATATAGCTTTAATTAAAGGAGCACAAAAGTCATATTATTATCAAATAGAGCTTAAAATGCATGTTTCTTTCAAAAGAATGGCACAAAAGATTATGGAAATAATCCAACCATAAGCACATAACGTGATAAATAGACAACTTTTAGCTACATTTATTATACATTAAATAGAATGCAAGTAAAGAATACTGAAGCATCTAATTAAATTAAAGAAAATATGTTGTAACAAGCACACCTTAAATTCAAATTGTTCTGGAAAAGCAAAAGTCATGCACAACAAATGATACAATCGGGTAAACTTAAATAGATCTCTTATGAAATATCACTATTTACAAAATTTTATTTTTGATTTCCTTATGAAAAATATATATATTATGTTTTATTAAAAAAATTATTACTTAGGTAAAATTAAAATTACTTTTTGTTCTCAAAATCAAAACAAATTTCTCAATAACGTACTCATTTTCAATATTTATTATTTCTTGAAATTCGATACATAATTATAATTTCAATAATAATATATAAATATTTTATAGGAAAATAAACATTATTTATAAATTTACTATTAACATAAAGTCAAATAATTAAAATTTTCTTAAAAAACAAGTTTAAATCGTAAATCGCAAAATTTAAATCGTCTTATATAAGGTGATTGAATCTAATCTACACGAAAGTTTATATATTATTATAATTTATGATTTTCCAAATCAATACATATCGATTCAATTAACATTTTAAAAAATTTTATTCATTCCCCACTCAAAGAAGTATCATATTCGAGCGAATTATTTATCGGTGTTGAGAAGCAAAAATCATATAGCTTTAATTAAAGGAGCACAAAAGTCATATTATTATCAAATAGAGCTTAAAAGGCATGTTTCTTTCAAAAGAATGGCACAAAAGATTATGGAAATAATCCAACCATAAGCACATAACGTGATAAATAGACAACTTTTAGCAACATTTATTATACATTAAATAGAATGCAAGTAAAGAATATTGAAGCATCTAATTAAATTAAAGCAAATATGCTGTAACAAGCACACCTTAAATTCAAATTGTTCTTGGAAAAGCAAAAGATCATGCACAACAAATGATACAATCGGGTAAACTTAAATAGATCTCTTATGAAATATCACTATTTACAAAATTTTATTTTTGATTTCCTTATGAAAAATATATATATTATGTTTTATTAAAAAAATTATTACTTATGTAAAATTAAAATTACTTTTTGTTCTCAAAATCTAAACAAATTTCTCAATAACGTATTCATTTTCAATATTTATTATTTCTTGAAATTCGATACATAATTATAATTTAAATAATAATATATAAATTGTTTATAGGAAAATAAACCTTATTTATAAATTTACTATTAACATAAAGTCAAATAATTAAAATTTTCTTAAAAAACAAGTTTAAATCGTAAATCGCAAAATTTAAATCGTCTTATATAAGGTGATTGAATCTAATCTACACGAAAGTTTATATATTATTATAATTTCTGATTTTCCAAATCAATACATATCGATTCAATTAACATTTTAAAAAATTTTATTCATTCCCCACTCAAAGAAGTATCATATTCGAGCGAATTATTTATTGGTGTTGAGAAGCTAAAATCATATAGCTTTAATTAAAGTAGCACAAAAGTCATATTATTATCAAATAGAGCTTAAAAGGCAAGTTTCTTTCAAAAGAATGGCACAAAAGATTATGGAAATAGTCCAACCATAAGCACATAACCAGATAAATAGACAACTTTTAGCAACATATATTATACATTAAATAGAATGCAAGTAAAGAATACTGAAGCATCTAATTAAATTTAAGCAAATATGGTGTAACATGCACAACTTAAATTCCAATTGTACTAGAACCGCAAAAGATCATGCACAAAAAATGATGCAATAGGGTAAACTTAAATAGATCTCTTATGAAATATAACCATTTACAAAATTTTATTTTTGATTTTCTTATAATATATATATATATATATTATGTTTTACTAAAAAAAATTATTACTTATGTAAAATTAAAATTACTTTTTGTTCTCAAAAATCTAAACAAATTTTTCAATATCGTACTCATTTTCAATATTTATTATTTCTTGAAAATCGATACATAATTATAATTTAAATAATAATATATAAATATTTTATAAGAAAATAAACCTTATTTATTAATTTACTATTAATATAAAGTCAAATAATTAAAATTTTCTTAAAAAACAAGTTTAAATCGTAAATCGCAAAATTTAAATCGTCTTATATAAGTGGATTGAATCTTATCTAAACGAAAGTTTATAGATTATTAAAATTTCTGATTTTGCAAATCAATACATATCGATTCAATTAACATTTTAAAAAAATTTATTCATTCCCCACTCAAAGAAGTATCATATTCGAGCGAATTATTTATCGGTGTTGAGAAGCAAAAATCACATAGCTTTAATTAAAGGAGCACAAAAGTCATATTATTATCAAATAGAGCTTAAAATGCATGTTTCTTTCAAAAGAATGGCACAAAAGATTATGGAAATAATCCAACCTTAAGCACATAACGTGATAAATAGACAACTTTTAGCTACATTTATTATACATTAAATAGAATGCAAGTAAGGAATACTGAAGCATCTAATTAAATTAATGCAAATAGGCTGTAACAAGCACACCTTAAATTCAAATTGTTCGGGAAAAGCAAAAGATCATGCAAAACAAATCATACAATCGGGTAAACTTAAATAGATCTCTTATGAAATATCACTATTTACAAAATTTTATTTTTGATTTCCTTATGAAAAATATATATATATTATGTTTTATTAAAAAAATTATTACTTATGTAAAATTAAAATTACTTTTTGTTCTCAAAATCTAAACAAATTTCTCAATAACGTACTCATTTTCAATATTTATTATTTCTTGAAATTCGATACATAATTATAATTTAAATAATAATATATAAATTGTTTATAGGAAAATAAACCTTATTTATAAATTTACTATTAACATAAAGTCAAATAATTAAAAGTTTCTTAAAAAACAAGTTTAAATCGTAAATCGCAAAATTTAAATCGTCTTATATAAGGTGATTGAATCTAATCTACACGAAAGTTTATATATTATTATAATTTCTGATTTTCCAAATCAATACATATCGATTCAATTAACATTTTAAAAAATTTTATTCATTCCCCACTCAAAGAAGTATCATATTCGAGCGAATTATTTATCGGTGTTGAGAAGCAAAAATCATATAGCTTTAATTAAAGGAGCACAAAAGTCATATTATTATCAAATAGAGCTTAAAAGGCATGTTTCTTTCAAAAGAATGGCACAAAAGATTATGGAAATAATCCAACCATAAGCACATAACGTGATAAATAGACAACTTTTAGCAACATTTATTATACATTAAATAGAATGCAAGTAAAGAATACTGAAGCATCTAATTAAATTAAAGCAAATATCCTGTAACAAGCACACCTTAAATTCAAATTATCCTAGAAAAGCAAAAGATCATGCACAACAAATGATACAATCGGGTAAACTTAAATAGATCTCTTATGAAATATCACTATTTACAAAATTTTATTTTTGATTTCCTTATGAAAAATATATATATTATGTTTTATTAAAAAAATTATTACTTATGTAAAATTAAAATTACTTTTTGTTCTCAAAATCTAAACAAATTTCTCAATAACGTATTCATTTTCAATATTTATTATTTCTTGAAATTCGATACATAATTATAATTTAAATAATAATATATAAATTGTTTATAGGAAAATAAACCTTATTTATAAATTTACTATTAACATAAAGTCAAATAATTAAAATTTTCTTAAAAAACAAGTTTAAATCGTAAATCGCAAAATTTAAATCGTCTTATATAAGGTGATTGAATCTAATCTACACGAAAGTTTATATATTATTATAATTTCTGATTTTCCAAATCAATACATATCGATTCAATTAACATTTTAAAAAATTTTATTCATTCCCCACTCAAAGAAGTATCATATTCGAGCGAATTATTTATCGGTGTTGAGAAGCAAAAATCATATAGCTTTAATTAAAGGAGCACAAAAGTCATATTATTATCAAATAGAGCTTAAAAGGCATGTTTCTTTCAAAAGAATGGCACAAAAGATTATGGAAATAATCCAACCATAAGCACATAACGTGATAAATAGACAACTTTTAGCAACATTTATTATACATTAAATAGAATGCAAGTAAAGATACTATAGCATCTAATTAAATTAAAGCAAATATGCTGTAACAAGCACACCTTAAATTCAAATTGTTCTGGAAAAGCAAAAGATCATGCACAACAAATGATACAATCGGGTAAACTTAAATAGATCTCTTATGAAATATCACTATTTACAAAATTTTATTTTTGATTTCCTTATGAAAAATATATATATATTATGTTTTATTAAAAAAATTATTACTTATGTAAAATTAAAATTACTTTTTGTTCTCAAAATCTAAACAAATTTCGCAATAACGTATTCATTTTCAATATTTATTATTTCTTGAAATTCGATACATAATTATAATTTAAATAATAATATATAAATTGTTTATAGGAAAATAAACCTTATTTATAAATTTACTATTAACATAAAGTCAAATAATTAAAATTTTCTTAAAAAACAAGTTTAAATCGTAAATCGCAAAATTTAAATCGTCTTATATAAGGTGATTGAATCTAATCTACACGAAAGTTTATATATTATTATAATTTCTGATTTTCCAAATCAATACATATCGATTCAATTAACATTTTAAAAAATTTTATTCATTCCCCACTCAAAGAAGTATCATATTCGAGCGAATTATTTATTAGTGTTGAGAAGCAAAAATCATATTTCTTTAATTAAAGGAGCACAAAAGTCATATTATTTTCAAATAGAGCTTAAAAGGCATGTTTCTTTCAAAAGAATGGACTAAAAGATTATGGAAATAATCCAACCATAAGCACATAACGTGATAAATAGACAACTTTTAGCAACATTTATTATACATTAAATAGAATACAAGTAAAGAATACTGAAGCATGTAATTAAATTAAAGCAAATATGCTGTAACATGCACACCTTAAATTCAAATTGTTCTCGAAAGCAAAAGGTTATGTACAACAAATGATACAATCGGGTAAATTTAAATAAATCTCTTATGAAATATAACTATTTATAAAATTTTATTTTTGATTTCCGTATGAAAAATAATATATATTATGTTTAATTAAAAAAATTATAACTTATGTAAAATTAAAATTACTTTTTGGTCTCAAAATCTAAACAAATTTCTCAATAACGTAATCATTTTCAATATTTATTATTTCTTGAAATTCGATACATAATTATAATTTAAATGATAATATATAAATTGTTTATAGGAAAATAAACCTTATTTATAAATTTACTATTAACATAAAGTCAAATAATTAAAATTTTCTTAAAAAACAAGTTTAAATCGTAAATCGCAAAATTTAAATCGTCTTATATAAGGTGATTGAATCTAATCTACACGAAAGTTTATATATTATTATAATTTCTGATTTTCCAAATCAATACATATCGATTCAATTAACATTTTAAAAAATTTTATTCATTCCCCACTCAAAGAAGTATCATATTCGAGCGAATTATTTATCGGTGTTGAGAAGCAAAAATCATATAGCTTTAATTAAAGGAGCACAAAAGTCATATTATTATCATATAAAGCTTAAAAGGCATGTTTCTTTCAAAAGAATGGCAGAAAAGATTATGGAAATAGTACAACCATAAGCACATAACGTGATAAATAGACAACTTTTAGCAGCATTTGTTATACATTAAATAGAATGCAAGTAAAGAATACTAAAGCATCTAATTAAATTTTAAAAAAATATGCTGTAACAAGCACACCTTAAATTCAAATTGCTCGGGAAAAGCAAAAGATTATGCATAACAAATGATACAATCGGGTAAACTTAAATAGATCTCTTATGAAATATCATTATTTACAAAATTTTATTTTTGATTTCCTTATGAAAAATATATATTATGTTTTATTAAAAAAATTATTACTTATGTAAAATTAAAATTACTTTTTGTTCTCAAAATCTAAATAAATTTCTCAATAACGTACTCATTTTCAATATTTATTATTTCTTGAAATTCGATACATAATTATAATTTAAATAATAATATATAAATTGTTTATAGGAAAATAAACCTTATTTATAAATTTACTATTAACATAAAGTCAAATAATTAAAATTTTCTTAAAAAACAAGTTTAAATCGTAAATCGCAAAATTTAAATCGTCTTATATAAGGTGATTGAATCTAATCTACACGAAAGTTTATATATTATTATAATTTCTGATTTTCCAAATCAATACATATCGATTCAATTAACATTTTAAAAAAATTTATTCATTCCCCACTCAAAGAAGTATCATATTCGAGCGAATTATTTATCGGTGTTGAGAATCAAAAATCATATAGCTTTAATTAAAGGAGCACAAAAGTCATATTATTATCAAATAGAGCTTAAAATGCATGTTTTTTTCAAAAGAATGGCACAAAAGATTACGGAAATAGTCCAAACATAAGCACATAACGTGATAAATAGACAACTTTTAGCAGCATTTATTATACATTAAATAGAATGCAAGTAAAGAATACTGAAGCATCTAATTAAATTAAAGAAAATATGCTGTAACAAGCACACCTTAAATTCAAATTGTTCGGGAAAAGAAAAAGATCATGCAAAACAAATCATACAATCGGGTAAACTTAAATAGATCTCTTATGAAATATCACTATTTACAAAATTTTATTTTTGATTTCCTTATGAAAAATATATATTATGTTTTATTAAAAAAATTATTACTTATGTAAAATTAAAATTACTTTTTGTTCTCAAAATCTAAACAAATTTCTCAATAACGTACTCATTTTCAATATTTATTATTTCTTGAAATTCGATACATAATTATAATTTAAATAATAATATATAAATTGTTTATAGGAAAATAAACCTTATTTATAAATTTACTATTAACATAAAGTCAAATAATTAAAATTTTCTTAAAAAACAAGTTTAAATCGTAAATCGCAAAATTTAAATCGTCTTATATAAGGTGATTGAATCTAATCTACACGAAAGTTTATATATTATTATAATTTCTGATTTTCCAAATCAATACATATCGATTCAATTAACATTTTAAAAAATTTTATTCATTCCCCACTCAAAGAAGTATCATATTCGAGCGAATTATTTATCGGTGTTGAGAAGCAAAAATCATATAGCTTTAATTAAAGGAGCACAAAAGTCATATTATTATCAAATAGAGCTTAAAAGGCATGTTTCTTTCAAAAGAATGGCACAAAAGATTATGGAAATAATCCAACCATAAGCACATAACGTGATAAATAGACAACTTTTAGCAACATTTATTATACATTAAATAGAATGCAAGTAAAGAATACGGAAGCATCTAATTAAATTAAAGTAAATATGTTGTAACAAGCATACGTTAAATTCAAATTGTTCGAGAAAAGCAAAAGATCATGCACAACAAATGATACAATCGGGTAAACTTAAATAGATCTCTTATGAAATATCACTATTTACAAAATTTTATTTTTGATTTCCTTATGAAAAATATATATATTATGTTTTATTAAAAAATTATTACTTATGTAAAATTAAAATTACTTTTTGTTCTCAAAATCTAAACAAATTTCGCAATAACGTATTCATTTTCAATATTTATTATTTCTTGAAATTCGATACATAATTATAATTTAAATAATAATATATAAATTGTTTATAGGAAAATAAACCTTATTTATAAATTTACTATTAACATAAAGTCAAATAATTAAAATTTTCTTAAAAAACAAGTTTAAATCGTAAATCGCAAAATTTAAATCGTCTTATATAAGGTGATTGAATCTAATCTACACGAAAGTTTATATATTATTATAATTTCTGATTTTCCAAATCAATACATATCGATTCAATTAACATTTTAAAAAATTTTATTCATTCCCCACTCAAAGAAGTATCATATTCGAGGGAATTATTTATCGGTGTTGAGAAGCAAAAATCATATAGCTTTAATTAAAGGAGCACAAAAGTCATATTATTATCAAATAGAGCTTAAAATGCATGTTTCTTTCAAAAGAATGGCACAAAAGATTATGGAAATAATCCAACCATAAGCACATAACGTGATAAATAGACAACTTTTAGCTACATTTATTATACATTAAATAGAATGCAAGTAAAGAATATTGAAGCATCTAATTAAATTAAAGAAAATATGCTGTAACAACCACACCTTAAATTCAAATTGTTCGGGAAAAGCAAAAGATCATGCATAACAAATGATACAATCGGGTAAACTTAAATAGATCTCTTATGAAATATCACTATTTACAAAATTTTATTTTTGATTTCCTTATGAAAAATATATATATTATGTTTTATTAAAAAAATTATTACTTAGGCAAAATTAAATTTACTTTTTGTTCCCAAAATCTAAACAAATTTCTCAATAACGTACTTATTTTCAATATTTATTATTTCTTGAAATTCGATACATAATTATAATTTAAATAATAATATATAAATTGTTTATAGGAAAATAAACCTTATTTATAAATTTACTATTAACATAAAGTCAAATAATTAAAATTTTCTTAAAAAACAAGTTTAAATCGTAAATCGCAAAATTTAAATCGTCTTATATAAGGTGATTGAATCTAATCTACACGAAAGTTTATATATTATTATAATTTCTGATTTTCCAAATCAATACATATCGATTCAATTAACATTTTAAAAAATTTTATTCATTCCCCACTCAAAGAAGTATCATATTCGAGCGAATTATTTATCGGTGTTGAGAAGCAAAAATCATATAGCTTTAATTAAAGGAGCACAAAAGTCATATTATTATCAAATAGAGCTTAAAAGGCATGTTTCTTTCAAAAGAATGGCACAAAAGATTATGGAAATAATCCAACCATAAGCACATAACGTGATAAATAGACAACTTTTAGCAACATTTATTATACATTAAATAGAATGCAAGTAAAGAATACTGAAGCATCTAATTAAATTAAAGAAAATATGCTGAAACAAGCACACCTTAAATTCAAATTTTCTCGAAAAGCAAAAGTCATGCACAACAAATGATACAATCGGGTAAACTTAAATAGATCTCTTATGAAATATCACTATTTACAAAATTTTATTTTTGATTTCCTTATGAAAAATATATATATTATGTTTTATTAAAAAAATTATTACTTATGTAAAATTAAAATTACTTTTTGTTCTCAAAATCTAAACAAATTTCTCAATAACGTATTCATTTTCAATATTTATTATTTCTTGAAATTCGATACATAATTATAATTTAAATAATAATATATAAATTGTTTATAGGAAAATAAACCTTATTTATAAATTTACTATTAACATAAAGTCAAATAATTAAAATTTTCTTAAAAAACAAGTTTAAATCGTAAATCGCAAAATTTAAATCGTCTTATATAAGGTGATTGAATCTAATCTACACGAAAGTTTATATATTATTATAATTTCTGATTTTCCAAATCAATACATATCGATTTAATTAACATTTTAAAAAATTTTATTCATTCCCCACTCAATGAAGTATCATATTCGAGCGAATTATTTATTGGTGTTGAGAAGCTAAAATCATATAGCTTTAATTAAAGTAGCACAAAACTCATATTATTATCAAATAGAGCTTAAAAGGCAAGTTTCTTTCAAAAGAATGGCACAAAAGATTATGGAAATAGTCCAACCATAAGCACATAACCAGATAAATAGACAACTTTTAGGAACATATATTATACATTAAATAGAATGCAAGTAAAGAATACAGAAGCATCTAATTAAATTTAAGCAAATATGGTGTAACATGCACAACTTAAATTCCAATTGTACTAGAACCACCAAAGATCATGCACAAAAAATGATGGAATAGGGTAAACTTAAATAGATCTCTTATGAAATATAACCATTTACAAAATTTTATTTTTCATTTTCTTATAAAATATATATATATATTATGTTTAATTAGAAAAAAATTATTACTAATGTAAAATTAAAATTACCTTTTGTTCTCAAAAATCTAAAGTAATTTCTCAATATCGTACTCATTTTCAATATTTATTATTTCTTAAAAAATCGATACATAATTATAATTTAAATAATAATATATAAATTGTTTATAGGAAAATAAACCTTATTTATAAATTTACTATTAACATAAAGTCAAATAATTAAAATTTTCTTAAAAAACAAGTTTAAATCGTAAATCGCAAAATTTAAATCGTCTTATATAAGGTGATTGAATCTAATCTACACGAAAGTTTATATATTATTATAATTTCTGATTTTCCAAATCAATACATATCGATTCAATTAACATTTTAAAAAATTTTATTCATTCCCCACTCAAAGAAGTATCATATTCGAGCGAATTATTTATCGGTGTTGAGAAGCAAAAATCATATAGCTTTAATTAAAGGAGCACAAAAGTCATATTATTATCAAATAGAGCTTAAAAGGCATGTTTCTTTCAAAAGAATGGCACAAAAGATTATGGAAATAATCCAACCATAAGCACATAACGTGATAAATAGACAACTTTTAGCAACATTTATTATACATTAAATAGAATGCAAGTAAAGAATACTGAAGCATCTAATTAAATTAAAGCAAATATGCTGTAACAAGCACACCTTAAATTCAAATTGCTATGGAAAAGCAAAAGATAATGCACCACAAATGATACAATCGGGTAAACTTAAATAGATCTCTTATGAAATATCACTATTTACCAAATTTTATTTCTGATTTCCTTATGAAAAATATATATATTATGTTTTATTAAAAAAATTATTACTTATGTAAAATTAAAATTACTTTTTGTTCTCAAAATCTAAACAAATTTCTTAATAACGTATTCATTTTCAATATTTATTATTTCTGGAAATTCGATACATAATTATAATTTCAATAATAATATATAAATTGTTTATAGGAAAATAAACCATATTTATAAATTTACTATTAACATAAAGTTAAATAATTAAAATTTTCTTAAAAAACAAGTTTAAATCGTAAATCGCAAAATTTAAATCGTCTTATATAAGGTGATTGAATCTAATCTACACGAAAGTTTATATATTATTATAATTTCTGATTTTGCAAATTAATACATATCGATTCAATTAAAATTTTAAAAAAATTTATTCATTCCCCACTCAAAGAAGTATCATATACGAGCGTATTATTTATTAGTGTTGAGAAGCAAAAATCATATACCTTTAATAAAAAGGAGCACAAAAGTCATATTATTATCAAATAGAGCTTAAAGGGCATGTTTCTTTCAAAAGAAAGGCACAAAAGATTATGGAAATAATCCAACCATAAGCACATAACGTGGAAAATAGACAACTTTTAGCAACATTTATTATACATTAAATAGAATGCAAGTAAAGAATACTGAAGCATCTAATTAAATTAAAGCAAATATGCTGTAACAAGCACACCTTAAATTCAACTTGTTCTGGAAAAGCAAAAGATCATGCACAACAAATGATACAATCGGGTAAACTTAAATAGATCTCTTATGAAATATCACTATTTACAAAATTTTATTTTTGATTTCCTTATGAAAAATATATATATTATGTTTTATTAAAAAAATTATTACTTGTGTAAAATTAAAATTACTTTTTGTTCTCAAAATCAAAACAAATTTCTCAATAACGTACTCATTTTCAATATTTATTATTTCTTGAAATTCGATACATAATTATAATTTAAATAATAATATATAAATTGTTTATAGGAAAATAAACCTTATTTATAAATTTACTATTAACATAAAGTCAAATAATTAAAAGTTTCTTAAAAAACAAGTTTAAATCGTAAATCGCAAAATTTAAATCGTCTTATATAAGGTGATTGAATCCAATCTACACGAAAGTTTATATATTATTATAATTTCTGATTTTGCAAATTAATACATATCGATTCAATTAACATTTTAAAAAAATTTATTCATTCCCCACTCAAAGAAGTATCATATTCGAGCGAATTATTTATCGGTGTTGAGAAGCAAAAATCATATACCTTTAATAAAAAGGAGCACAAAAGTCATATTATTATCAAATAGAGCTTAAAGGGCATGTTTCTTTCAAAAGAAAGGCACAAAAGATTATGGAAATAATCCAACCATAAGCACATAACGTGGAAAATAGACAACTTTTAGCAACATTTATTATACATTAAATAGAATGCAAGTAAAGAATACTGAAGCATCTAATTAAATTAAAGCAAATATGCTGTAACAAGCACACCTTAAATTCAAATGGTTTAGGAAAAGCAAAAGATCATGCACAACAAATGATACAATCGGGTAAACTTAAATAGATCTCTTATGAAATATCACTATTTACAAAATTTTATTTTTGATTTCCTTATGAAAAATATATATATTATGTTTTATTAAAAAAATTATTACTTATGTAAAATTAAAATTACTTTTTGTTCTCAAAATCAAAACAAATTTCTCAATAACGTACTCATTTTCAATATTTATTATTTCTTGAAATTCGATACATAATTATAATTTAAATAATAATATATAAATTGTTTATAGGAAAATAAACCTTATTTATAAATTTACTATTAACATAAAGTCAAATAATTAAAAGTTTCTTAAAAAACAAGTTTAAATCGTAAATCGCAAAATTTAAATCGTCTTATATAAGGTGATTGAATCCAATCTGACCGAAAATTTAAATATTATTATAATTTCTGATTTTGCAAATCAATACATATCGATTCAATTAACATTTTAAAAAATTTTATTCATTCCCCACTCAAAGAAGTATCATATTCGAGCGAATTATTTATCGGTGTTGAGAAGCAAAAATCATATAGCTTTAATTAAAGGAGCACAAAAGTCATATTATTATCAAATAGAGCTTAAAAGGCATGTTTCTTTCAAAAGAATGGCACAAAAGATTATGGAAATAGTCCAACCATAAGCACATAACGTGATAAATAGACAACTTTTAGCAACATTTATTATACATTAAATAGAATGCAAGTAAAGAATACTGAAGCATCTAATTAAATTAAAGCAAATATGCTGTAACAAGCACACCTTAAATTCAAATTGTTCAGGAAAAGCAAAAGATCATGCACAACAAATGATACAATCGGGTAAACTTAAATAGATCTCTTATGAAATATCACTATTTACAAAATTTTATTTTTGATTTCCTTATGAAAAATATATATATTATGTTTTATTAAAAAAATTATTACTTATGTAAAATTAAAATTACTTTTTGTTCTCAAAATCAAAACAAATTTCTCAATAACGTACTCATTTTCAATATTTATTATTTCTTTAAATTCGATACATAATTATAATTTCAATAATAATATATAAATTTTTTATAGGAAAATAAACATTATTTATAAATTTACTATTAACATAAAGTCAAATAATTAAAATTTTCTTAAAAAACAAGTTTAAATCGTAAATCGCAAAATTTAAATCGTCTTATATAAGGTGATTGAATCCAATCTACACGAAAGTTTATATATTATTATAATTTCTGATTTTGCAAATTAATACATATCGATTCAATTAACATTTTAAAAAATTTTATTCATTCCCCACTCAAAGAAGTATCATATTCGAGCGAATTATTTATTAGTGTTGAGAAGCAAAAATCATATAGCTTTAATTAAAGGAGCACAAAAGTCATATTATTATCAAATAGAGCTTAAAAGGCATGTTTCTTTCAAAAGAATGGCACAAAAGATTATGGAAATAGTCCAACCATAAGCACATAACGTGATAAATAGACAACTTTTAGCAACATTTATTATACATTAAATAGAATGCAAGTAAAGAATACTGAAGCATCTAATTAAATTAAAGTAAATATGCTGTAACAAGCACACCTTAAATTCAAATTGTTCGGGAAAAGCAAAAGATCATGCATAACAAATGATACAATCGGGTAAACTTAAATAGATCTCTTATGAAATATCACTATTTACAAAATTTTATTTTTGATTTCCTTATGAAAAATATATATTATGTTTTACTAAAAAAATTATTACTTATGTAAAATTAAAATTACTTTTTGTTCTCAAAATCAAAACAAATTTCTCAATAACGTACTCATTTTCAATATTTATTATTTCTTGAAATTCGATACATAATTATAATTTAAATAATAATATATAAATTGTTTATAGGAAAATAAACCTTATTTATAAATTTACTATTAACATAAAGTCAAATAATTAAAATTTTCTTAAAAAACAAGTTTAAATCGTAAATCGCAAAATTTAAATCGTCTTATATAAGTTGATTGAATCTTATCTACACGAAAGTTTATAGATTATTATAATTTCTGATTTTGCAAATCAATACATATCGATTCAATTAACATTTTAAAAAAATTTATTCATTCCCCACTCAAAGAAGTATCATATTCGAGCGAATTATTTATCGGTGTTGAGAAGCAAAAATCATATAGCTTTAATTAAAGGAGCACAAAAGTCATATTATTATCAAATAGAGCTTAAAAGGCATGTTTCTTTCAAAAGAATGGGACAAAAGATTATGGAAATAGTCCAACCATAAGCACATAACCTGATAAATAGACAACTTTTAGCAACATATATTATACATTAAATAGAATGCAAGTAAAGAATAATGAAGCTTCTAATTAAATTAAAGCAAATATGCTGTAACAAGCACACCTTAAATTCAAATTGTTCATGGAAAAGCAAAAGATCATGCACAACAAATGATACAATCGGGTAAACTTAAATAGATCTCTTATGAAATATCACTATTTACACAATTTTATTTTTGATTTCCTTATGAAAAATATATATATTATGTTTTATTAAAAAAATTATTACTTATGTAAAATTAAAATTACTTTTTGTTCTCAAAATCAAAACAAATTTCTCAATAACGTACTCATTTTCAATATTTATTATTTCTTGAAATTCGATACATAATTATAATTTAAATAATAATATATAAATTGTTTATAGGAAAATAAACCTTATTTATAAATTTACTATTAACATAAAGTCAAATAATTAAAATTTTCTTAAAAAACAAGTTTAAATCGTAAATCGCAAAATTTAAATCGTCTTATATAAGGTGATTGAATCTTATCTACACGAAAGTTTATATATTATTATAATTTCTGATTTTGCAAATCAATACATATCGATTCAATTAACATTTTAAATAAAAATTATTCATTCCCCACTCAAAGAAGTATCATATTCGAGCGAATTATTTATTGGTGTTGAGAAGCAAAAATCATATAGCTTTAATTAAAGGAGCACAAAAGTCATATTATTATCAAATAGAGCTTAAAAGGCATGTTTCTTTCAAAAGAATGGCACAAAAGATTATGGAAATAGTCCAACCATAAGCACATAACGTGATAAATAGACAACTTTTAGCAACATATATTATACATTAAATAGAATGCAAGTAAAGAATACTGAAGCATCTAATTAAATTAAAGCAAATATGTTGTAATAAGCACACCTTAAATTCAAATTGCTATGGAAAAGCAAAAGATCATGCACAACAAATGATACAATCGGGTAAACTTACATAGATCTCTTATGAAATATCACTATTTACAAAATTTTATTTTTGATTTCCTTATGAAAAATATATATATTATGTTTTATTAAAAAAAATTATTACTTATGTAAAATTAAAACTACTTTTTTGTTCTCGAAATCTAAACAAATTTCTCAATAACGTACTCATTTTCAATATTTATTATTTCTTGAAATTCGATACATAATTATAATTTAAATAATAATATATAAATTGTTTATAGGAAAATAAACCTTATTTATTAATTTACTATTAACATAAAGTCAAATAATTAAAGTTTACTTAAAAAACAAGTTTAAATCGCAAATCGCAAAATTTAAATCATCTTATATAAGTTGATTGAATCTTATCTACACAAAAGTTTATATATTATTATAATTTCCGATTTTGCAAATCAATACATATCGATTCAATTAACATTTTAAATAAAAATTATTCATTCCCCACTCAATGAAGTATCATATTCGAGCGAATTATTTATTGGTGTTGAGAAGCAAAAATCATATAGCTTTAATTAAAGGAGCACAAAAGTCATATTATTATCAAATAGAGCTTAAAAGGCATGTTTCTTTCAAAAGAATGGCACAAAAGATTATGGAAATAGTCCAACCATAAGCACATAACTAGATAAATAGACAACCTTTAGCAACATATATTATACATTAAATAGATTGCAAGAAAAGAATACTGAAGCATCTAATTAAATTAAAGCAAATATGCTGTAACATGCACACCTTAAATTCAAATTGTTCTCGAAAGCAAAAGATCTTGCACAACAAATAATACAATCGGGTAAACTTAAATACATCTCTTATGAAAATAACTATTTACAAAATTTTATTTTTGATTTCCTTATGAAAAATATATATATTATGTTTTATTAAAAAAATTATTACTTATGTAAAATTAAAATTACTTTTTGTTCTCGAAACCTAACAAATTTCTCAATAACGTACTCATTTTCAATATTTATTATTTCTTGAAATTCGATACATAATTATAATTTAAATAATAATATATAAATTGTTTATAGGAAAATAAACCTTATTTATTAATTTACTATTAACATAAAGTCAAATAATTAAAGTTTACTTAAAAAACAAGTTTAAATCGCAAATCGCAAAATTTAAATCATCTTATATAAGTTGATTGAATCTTATCTACACAAAAGTTTATAGATTGTTATAATTTCCGATTTTGCAAATCAATACATATCGATTCAATTAACATTTTAAATAAAAATTATTCATTCCCCACTCAATGAAGTATCATATTCGAGCGAATTATTTATTGGTGTTGAGAAGCAAAAATCATATAGCTTTAATTAAAGGAGCACAAAAGTCATATTATTATCAAATAGAGCTTAAAAGGCATGTTTCTTTCAAAAGAATGGCACAAAAGATTATGGAAATAGTCCAACCATAAGCACATAACCTGATAAATAGACAACTTTTAGCAACATATATTATACATTAAATAGAATGCAAGTAAAGAATACTGAAACATCTAATTAAATTAAAGCAAATATGCTGTAACATGCACACCTTAAATTCAAATTATATTGGAACCGCAAAAGATCATGCACAACAAATGATACAATCGGGTAAATTTAAATAAATCTCTTATGAAATATCACTATTTACAAAATTTTATTTTTGATTTCCTTATGAAAAATATATATATTATGTTTTATTAAAAAAATTATTACTTATGTAAAATTAAAATTACTTTTTGTTCTCAAAATCAAAACAAATTTCTCAATAACGTACTCATTTTCAATATTTATTATTTCTTTAAATTCGATACATAATTATAATTTCAATAATTATATATAAATTTTTTATTATAAAATAAACATTATTTATAAATTTACTATTAACATAAAGTCAAATAATTAAAATTTTCTTAAAAAACAAGTTTAAATCGTAAATCGCAAAATTTAAATAGTCTTATATAAGTTGATTGAATCTTATCTACACGAAAGTTTATAGATTATTATAATTGCTGATTTTGCAAATTAATACATATCCATTCAATTAACATTTTAAATAAAAATTATTCATTCCCTATTCAATGAAGTATCATATTCGAGCGAATTATATATTGGTGTTGAGAAGCAAAAATCATATAGCGTTAATTAAAGCAGCACAAAAGTCATATTATTATCAAATAGAGCTTAAAAGACATGTTTCTTTCAAAAGAATGTCACAAAAGATTATGGAAATAGTCCAACCATAAGCACATAACCTGATAAATAGACAACTTTTAGCAACATATATTATACATAAAACAGAATGCAAGTAAAGAATACTGAAGCATCTAATTAAATTAAAACAAATATGCTGTAACATGCACACCTTAAATTCAAATTGTCCTAGAAAAGCAAAAGATCATGCACAACAAATGATACAATCGGGTAAACTTAAATAGATCTCTTATGAAATATCACTATTTACAAAATTTTATTTTTGATTTCCTTATAAAATATATATATATTATGTTTTATTAAAAAAATTATTACTTATGTAAAATTAAAATTACTTTTTGTTCTCAAAATCTAAACAAATTTCTCAATAACGTACTCATTTTCAATATTTATTATTTCTTGAAAATCGATACATAATTATAATTTAAATAATAATATATAAATTGTTTATAAGAAAATAAACCTTATTTATTAATTTACTATTAATATAAAGTCAAATAATTAAAATTTTCTTATAAAATAAGTTTAAATCGTAAATCGCAAAATTTAAATCGTCTTATATAAGTTGATTGAATCTTATCTAAACGAAAGTTTATAGATTATTATAATTTCTGATTTTGCAAATCAATACATATCGATTCAATTAACATTTTAAATAAAAATTATTCATTCCCCACTCAATGAAGTATCATATTCGAGCGAATTATTTATTGGTGTTGAGAAGCTAAAATCATATAGCTTTAATTAAAGTAGCACAAAAGTCATATTATTATCAAATAGAGCTTAAAAGGCATGTTTCTTTCAAAAGAATGGCACAAAAGATTATGGAAATAGTCCAACCATAAGCACATAACTAGATAAATAGACAACTTTTAGCAACATATATTATACATTAAATAGAATGCAAGTAAAGAATACTGAAGCAAGTAATTAAATTAAAGCAAATATGTTGTAACATGCACACCTTAAATTCAAATTCTACTCGAAATGCAAAAGATCATGCACAACAAATTATACAATCGGGTAAACTTAAATAGATCTCTTATGAAATATCACTATTTACAAAATTTTATTTTTGATTTCCTTATGAAAAATATATATATTATGTTTTATTAAAAAAAATTATTACTTAGGCAAAATTAAAATTACTTTTTGTTCTCGAAATATAAACAAATTTCGCAATAACGTAATCATTTTCAATATTTATTATTTCTTGAAAATCGATTCATAATTATAATTTAAATAATAATAGAAAAATTGTTTATAAAAAATAAACCTTATTTATTAATTTACTATTAATACAAAGTCAAATAATTAAAATTTTCATAAAAAAACAAGTTTAAATCGTAAATCACAAAATTTAAATCCTCTTATATTAGTTGAATGAATCTTATCTAAACGAAAGTTTATAGATTATTATAATTTCTGATTTTGCAAATCAATACATATCGCTTCAATTAACATTTTAAATAAAAATTATTCATTCCCCACTCAAAGAAGTATCATATTCGAGCGAATTATTTATTGGTGTTGAGAAGCTAAAATCATATAGCTTTAATTAAAGTAGCACAAAAGTCATATTATTATCAAATAGAGCTTAAAAGGCATGTTTCTTTCAAAAGAATGGCACAAAAGATTATGGAAATAGTCCAACCATAAGCACATAACTAGATAAATAGACAACTTTTAGCAACATATATTATACATTAAATAGAATGCAAGTAAAGAATATTGAAGCAAGTAATTAAATTAAAGCAAATATGTTGTAACATGCACACCTTAAATTCAAATTCTACTCGAAATGCAAAAGATCATGCACAACAAATTATATAATCGGGTAAACTTAAATAGATCTCTTATGAAATATCACTATTTACAAAATTTTATTTTTGATTTCCTTATGAAAAATATATATATTATGTTTTATTAAAAAAAATTATTACATAGGCAAAATTAAATTTACTTTTTGTTCCCAAAATCTAAACAAATTTCTCAATAACGTACTCATTTTCAATATTTATTATTTCTTGAAAATCGATACATAATTATAATTTAAATAATAATAAAATAAACCTTATTTATTAATTTACTATTAATATAAAGTCAAATAATTAAAATTTTCTTAAAAAACAAGTTTAAATCGTAAATCGCAAAATTTAAATCGTCTTATATAAGTTGATTGAATCTTATCTAAACGAAAGTTTATAGATTATTATAATTTCTGATTTTGCAAATCAATACATATCGATTCAATTAACATTTTAAATAAAAATTATTCATTCCCACTCAAAGAAGTATCATATTCGAGCGAATTATTTATTGGTGTTGAGAAGCTAAAATCATATAGCTTTAATTAAAGGAGCACAAAAGTCATATTATTATCAAATAGAGCTTAAAAGGCATGTTTCTTTCAAAAGAATGGCACAAAAGATTATGGAAATAGTCCAACCATAAGCACATAAATAGATAAATAGACAACTTTTAGCAACATATATTATACATTAAATAGAATGCAAGTAAAGAATACTGAAGCATGTAATTAAATTAAAGCAAATATGTTGTAACATGCACACCTTAAATTCAAATTCTACTGGAACCGCAAAAGATCATGCACAACAAATTATACAATCGGGTAAACTTAAATAGATCTCTTATGAAATATCACTATTTACAAAATTTTATTTTTGATTTCCTTATGAAAAATATATATATTATGTTTTATTAAAAAAAATTATTACTTAGGCAAAATTAAATTTACTTTTTGTTCCCAAAATCTAAACAAATTTCTCAATAACGTACTCATTTTCAATATTTATTATTTCTTGAAAATCGATACATAATTATAATTTAAATAATAATAAAATAAACCTTATTTTTTAATTTATTATTAATATAAAGTCAAATAATTAAAATTTTAATCAAAAACAAGTTTAAATCGTAAATCGCAAAATTTAAATCGTCTTATATAAGTTGATTGAATCTTATCTAAACGAAAGTTTATAGATTATTATAATTTCTGATTTTGCAAATCAATACATATCGATTCAATTAACATTTTAAATAAAAATTATTCATTCCCCACTCAATGAAGTATCATATTCGAGCGAATTATTTATTGGTGTTGAGAAGCTAAAATCATATAGCTTTAATTAAAGTAGCACAAAAGTCATATTATTATCAAATAGAGCTTAAAAGGCATGTTTCTTTCAAAAGAATGGCACAAAAGATTATGGAAATAGTCCAACCATAAGCACATAACTAGATAAATAGACAACTTTTAGCAACATATATTATACATTAAATAGAATGCAAGTAAAGAATACTGAAGCATGTAATTAAATTAAAGCAAATATGTTGTAACATGCACACCTTAAATTCAAATTATACTCAAACTGCAAAAGATCATGCATAACAAATGATACAATCGGGTAAATTTAAATAAATCTCTTATGTAATATCACTATTTACAAAATTTTATTTTTGATTTCCATATGAAAAATATATATATATTATGTTTTATTAAAAAAAATTATTACTTTTGTAAAATTAAAATTACTTTTTGTTCTCAAAATCTAAACAAATTTCTCAATAACGTACTCATTTTCAATATTTATTATTTCTTGAAAATCGACACATAAATATAATTTAAATAATAATAAAATAAAACTTATTTTTTAATTTACTATTAATATAAAGTCAAATAATTAAAATTTTCATAAAAAACAAGTTTTAATCGTAAATCGGAAATTTAAATCGTCTTATATAAGTTGATTCAATCTTATCTAAATGAAAGTTATAGATTATTATGATTTCTGATTTTACAAATCAATACATATCGATTCAATTAATATTTTAAATAAAAATTATTCATTCTCCACTCAATGAAGTATTATATTCGAGCGAATTATTTATTGATGTTGAGAAGCTAAAATCATATAGCTTTAATTAAAGTAGCACAAAAGTCATATTATTATCAAATAGAGCTTAAAAGGCATGTTTCTTTCAAAAGAATGGCACAAAAGATTATGGAAATAGTCCAACCATAAGCACATAACTAGATAAATAGACAACTTTTAGCAACATATATTATACATTAAATAGAATGCAAGTAAAGAATACTGAAGCATGTAATTAAATTAAAGCAAATATGCTGTAACATGCACACCTTAAATTCAAATTCTACTGGAACCGCAAAAGATCATGCACAACAAATTATACAATCGGGTAAACTTAAATAGATCTCTTATGAAATATCACTATTTACAAAATTTTATTTTTGATTTCCTTATGAAAAATATATATATTATGTTTTATTAAAAAAAATTATTACTTAGGCAAAATTAAATTTACTTTTTGTTCCCAAAATCTAAACAAATTTCTCAATAACGTACTCATTTTCAATATTTATTATTTCTTGAAAATCGATACATAATTATAATTTAAATAATAATATATAATTTTTTATAAGAAAATAAACCTTATTTATTAATTTACTATTAATATAAAGTCAAATAATTAAAATTTTCTTAAAAAACAAGTTTAAATTGTAAATCGCAAAATTTAAATCGACTTATATAAGTGGATTGAATCTTATCTAAACGAAAGTTTATAGATTATTATAATTTTTGATTTTGCAAATCAATTCATATCGATACAATTAACATTTTAAATAAAAATTATTCATTCCCCACTCAATGAAGTATCATATTCGAGCGAATTATTTATTGGTGTTAAGAAGCTAAAATCATATAGCTTTAATTAAAGTAGCACAAAAGTCATAATTTTATAAAATAGAGCTCAAAAGGCATGTTTCTTTCAAAAGAATGGCACAAAATATTATGGAAATAGTCCAACTATAAGCACATAAACAGATAAATAGACAACTTTTAGCAACATATATTATACATTAAACAGAATGCAAGTAAAGAATACTGAAGCAAGTAATTAAATTAAAGCAAATATGCTGTAACATGCACACCTTAAATTCAAATTCTACTCGAACCGCAAAAGATCATGCACAACAAATTATACAATCGGGTAAACTTAAATAGATCTCTTATGACACATCACTATTTCCGAAATTTTATTTTTGATTTCCTTATGAAAAATATATATATTATGTTTTATTAAAAAAATGATTACTTATATAAAATTTAAATTACTTTTTGCTCTCAAAATTATAACGTAATTTCTCAATATCGTACTCATTTTCAATATTTATTATTTCTTGAAAATCGATACATAATTATAATTTAAATAATAATATATAATTTTTTATAAGAAAATAAACCTTATTTATTAATTTACTATTAATATAAAGTCAAATAATTAAAATTTTCTTAAAAAACAAGTTTAAATTGTAAATCGCAAAATTTAAATCGTCTTATATAAGTGGATTGAATCTTATCTAAACGAAAGTTTATAGATTATTATAATTTCTGATTTTGCAAATCAATTCATATCGATTCAATTAACATTTTAAATAAAAATTATTCATTCCCCACTCAATGAAGTATCATATTGGAGCGAATTATTTATTGGTGTTGAGAAGCTAAAATCATATAGCTTTAATTAAAGTAGCACAAAAGTCATATTATTATCAAATAGAGCTTAAAAGGCATGTTTCTTTCAAAAGAATGGCACAAAAGATTATGGAAATAGTCCAACCATAAGCACATAAACAGATAAATAGACAACTTTTAGCAACATATATTATACATTAAATAGAATGCAAGTAAAGAATACTGAAGCATGTAATTAAATTAAAGCAAATATGTTGTAACATGCACACCTTAAATTCAAATTCTACTGGAACCGCAAAAGATCATGCACAACAAATTATACAATCGGGTAAACTTAAATAGATCTCTTATGAAATATCACTATTTACAAAATTTTATTTTTGATTTCCTTATGAAAAATATATATATATTATGTTTTATTAAAAAAAATTATTACTTAGGCAAAATTAAATTTACTTTTTGTTCCCAAAATCTAAACAAATTTCTCAATATCGTACTCATTTTCAATATTTATTATTTCTTGAAAATCGATACATAATTATAATTTAAATAATAATATATAATTTTTTATAAGAAAATAAACCTTATTTATTAATTTACTATTAATATAAAGTCAAAATTTTAAAATTTTCTTAAAAAAAAAGTTTAAATCGTAAATCGCAAAATTTAAATCGTCTTATATAAGTGGATTGAATCTTATCTAAACGAAAGTTTATAGATTATTATAATTTTTGATTTTGCAAATCAATTCATATCGATTCAATTAACATTTTAAATAAAAATTATTCATTCCCCACTCAATGAAGTATCATATTCGAGCGAATTATTTATTGGTGTTAAGAAGCTAAAATCATATAGCTTTAATTAAAGTAGCACAAAAGTCATATTATTATAAAATAGAGCTCAAAAGGCATGTTTCTTTCAAAAGAATGGCACAAAATATTATGGAAATAGTCCAACCATAAGCACATAAACAGATAAATAGACAACTTTTAGCAACATATATTATACATTAAATAGAATGCAAGTAAAGAATACTGAAGCAAGTAATTAAATTAAAGCAAATATGCTGTAACATGCACACCTTAAATTCAAATTCTACTCGAACCGCAAAAGATCATGCACAACAAATTATACAATCGGGTAAACTTAAATAGATCTCTTATGACACATCACTATTTACAAAATTTTATTTTTGATTTCCTTATGAAAAATATATATATTATGTTTTATTAAAAAAATGATTACTTATGTAAAATTTAAATTACTTTTTGTTCTAAAAAATATAACGTAATTTCTCAATATCGTACTCATTTTCAATATTTATTATTTCTTAAAAATCGATACATAATTATAATTTAAATAATAATATATAATTTTTTATAAGAAAATAAACCTTATTTATTAATTTACTATTAATATAAAGTCAAATAATTAAAATTTTCTTAAAAAACAAGTTTAAATTGTAAATCGCAAAATTTAAATCGTCTTATATAAGTTGATTGAATCTTATCTAAACGAAAGTTTATAGATTATTATAATTTCTGATTTTGCAAATCAATACATATCGATTCAATTAACATTTTAAATAAAAATTATTCATTCCCCACTCAATGAAGTATCATATTCGAGCGAATTATTTATTGGTGTTGAGAAGCTAAAATCATATAGCTTTAATTAAAGTAGCACAAAAGTCATATTATTATCAAATAGAGCTTAAAAGGCATGTTTCTTTCAAAAGAATGGCACAAAAGATTATGGAAATAGTCCAACCATAAGCACATAACCAGATAAATAGACAACTTTTAGCAACATATATTATACATTAAATAGAATGCAAGTAAAGAATACTGAAGCAAGTAATTAAATTAAAGCAAATATGCTGTAACATGCACACCTTAAATTCAAATTCTACTCGAACCGCAAAAGATCATGCACAACAAATTATACAATCGGGTAAACTTAAATAGATCTCTTATGACACATCACTATTTACAAAATTTTATTTTTGATTTCCTTATGAAATATATATATATATATTATGTTTTATTAAAAAAATGATTACTTATGTAAAATTTAAATTACTTTTTGTTCTCAAAAATATAACGTAATTTCTCAATATCGTACTCATTTTCAATATTTATTATTTCTTAAAAATCGATACATAATTATAATTTAAATAATAATATATAATTTTTTATAAGAAAATAAACCTTATTTATTAATTTACTATTAATATAAAGTCAAATAATTAAAATTTTCTTAAAAAACAAGTTTAAATTGTAAATCGCAAAATTTAAATCGACTTATATAAGTGGATTGAATCTTATCTAAACGAAAGTTTATAGATTATTATAATTTTTGATTTTGCAAATCAATTCATATCGATACAATTAACATTTTAAATAAAAATTATTCATTTCCCACTCAAAGAAGTATCATATTCGAGCGAATTATTTATTGGTGTTGAGAAGCTAAAATCATATAGCTTTAATTAAAGTAGCACAAAAGTAATATTGTTTTCAAGTAAGCTTAAAAGGCAAGTTTCTTTCAAAAGAATGGCACAAAAGATTATGTAAATAGTCCAACCATAAGCACATAACCAGATAAAGAGAACTTTTAGCAACATATATTTTACATTAAAGAGAATGCAAGTAAAGAATACTGAAGCATGTATTTAAATTAAAGAAAATATGTTGTAACATGCACACCTTAAATTCAAATTCTACTCGAATCGCAAAAGATCAGGCAAAACAAATTATACAATCAGGTAAACTTAAATAGATCTCTTATGAAATATCACTATTTACAAAATTTTATTTTTGATTTCCTTATGAAAAATATATATATTATGTTTTATTAAAAAAAATTATTACTTATGTACAATTAAAATTACTTTTTGTTCTCGAAATCTAAACAAATTTCTCAATAACGTACTCATTTTCAATATTTATTATTTCTTGAAAATCGATACATAATTATAATTTAAATAATAATATATAATTTTTTATAAGAAAATAAACCTTATTTATTTATTTACTATTAATATAAAGTCAAAATTTTAAAATTTTCTTAAAAAATAAGTTTAAATCGTAAATCGCAAAATTTAAATCGTCTTATATAAGTTGATTGAATCTTATCTAAACGAAAGTTTATAGATTATTATAATTTCTGATTTTGCAAATCAATTCATATCGATTCAATTAACATTTTAAATAAAAATTATTCATTCCCCACTCAATGAAGTATCATATTCGAGCGAATTATTTATTGGTGTTGAGAAGCTAAAATCATATAGCTTTAATTAAAGGAGCACAAAAGTCATATTATTATCAAATAGAGCTTAAAAGGCATGTTTCTTTCAAAAGAATGGCACAAAATATTATGGAAATAGTCCAACCATAAGCACATAAACAGATAAATAGACAACTTTTAGCAACATATATTATACATTAAATAGAATGCAAGTAAAGAATACTGAAGCAAGTAATTAAATTAAAGCAAATATGCTGTAACATGCACACCTTAAATTCAAATTCTACTCGAACCGCAAAAGATCATGCACAACAAATTATACAATCGGGTAAACTTAAATAGATCTCTTATGACACATCACTATTTACAAAATTTTATTTTTGATTTCCTTATGAAAAATATATATATTATGTTTTATTAAAAAAATGATTACTTATGTAAAATTTAAATTACTTTTTGTTCTAAAAAATATAACGTAATTTCTCAATATCGTACTCATTTTCAATATTTATTATTTCTTAAAAATCGATACATAATTATAATTTAAATAATAATATATAATTTTTTATAAGAAAATAAACCTTATTTATTAATTTACTATTAATATAAAGTCAAATAATTAAAATTTTCTTAAAAAACAAGTTTAAATTGTAAATCGCAAAATTTAAATCGACTTATATAAGTGGATTGAATCTTATCTAAACGAAAGTTTATAGATTATTATAATTTTTGATTTTGCAAATCAATTCATTTCGATTCAATTAACATTTTAAATAAAAATTATTCATTCCCCACTCAATGAAGTATCATATTCGAGCGAATTATTTATTGGTGTTAAGAAGCTAAAATCATATAGCTTTAATTAAAGTAGCACAAAAGTCATATTATTATAAAATAGAGCTCAAAAGGCATGTTTCTTTCAAAAGAATGGCACAAAATATTATGGAAATAGTCCAACCATAAGCACATAAACAGATAAATAGTCAACTTTTAGCAACATATATTATACATTAAATAGAATGCAAGTGAAGAATACTGAAGCAAGTAATTAAATAAAAGCAAATATGCTATAACATGCACACCTTAAATTCAAATTCTACTCGAACCGCAAAAGATCACGCACAACAAAATTATACAATCGGGTAAACTTAAATAGATCTCTTATGAAATATAACTATTTACAAAATTTTATTTTTGATTTCCTTATAAAATATATATATATTATGTTTTATTAAAAAAATATTACTTATGTAAAATTAAAATTACTTTTTGTTCTCAAAAATCTAAACAAATTTCTCAATATCGTACTCATTTTCAATATTTATTATTTCTTGAAAATCGATACATAATTATAATTTAAATAATAAAATATAATATTTTAAAAGAAAATAAACCTTATTTATTAATTTACTATTAATATAAAGTCAAATAATTAAAATTTTCTTAAAAAACAAGTTTAAATCGTAAATCGCAAAATTTAAATCGTCTTATATAAGTGGATTGAATCTTATCTAAACGAAAGTTTATAGATTATTAAAATTTCTGATTTTGCAAATCAATACATATCGATTCAATTAACATTTTAAATAAAAATTATTCATTCCCCACTCAATGAAGTATCATATTCGAGCGAATTATTTATTGGTGTTGAGAAGCTAAAATCATATAGCTTTAATTAAAGGAGCACAAAAGTCATATTATTATCAAATAGAGCTTAAAAGGCATGTTTCTTTCAAAAGAATGGCACAAAAGATTATGGAAATAGTCCAACCATAAGCACATAACTAGATAAATAGACAACCTTTAGCAACATATATTATACATTAAATAGATTGCAAGAAAAAAATACTGAAACATCTAATTAAATTAAAGCAAATATGTTGTAACATGCACACCTTAAATTCAAATTATAATGGAACCGCAAAAGATCATGCACAAGAAATGATACAATCGGGTAAACTTACATAGCTCTCTTATGAAATATCACTATTTACAAAATTTTATTTTTGATTTGCTTATGAAAAATATATATATTATGTTTTATTAAAAAAATGATTACTTATGTAAAATTTAAATTACTTTTTGTTCTCAAAAATATAACGTAATTTCTCAATATCGTACTCATTTTCAATATTTATTATTTCTTGAAAATCGATACATAATTATAATTTAAATAATAATATATAATTTTTTATAAGAAAATAAACCTTATTTATTAATTTACTATTAATATAAAGTCAAATAATTAAAATTTTCTTAAAAAACAAGTTTAAATTGTAAATCGCAAAATTTAAATCGACTTATATAAGTGGATTGAATCTTATCTAAACGAAAGTTTATAGATTATTATAATTTTTGATTTTGCAAATCAATTCATTTCGATTCAATTAACATTTTAAATAAAAATTATTCATTCCCCACTCAATGAAGTATCATATTCGAGCGAATTATTTATTGGTGTTAAGAAGCTAAAATCATATAGCTTTAATTAAAGTAGCACAAAAGTCATAATTTTATAAAATAGAGCTCAAAAGGCATGTTTCTTTCAAAAGAATGGCACAAAATATTATGGAAATAGTCCAACCATAAGCACATAAACAGATAAATAGACAACTTTTAGCAACATATATTATACATTAAACAGAATGCAAGTAAAGAATACTGAAGCAAGTAATTAAATTAAAGCAAATATGTTGTAACATGCACACCTTAAATTCAAATTCTACTGGAACCGCAAAAGATCATGCACAACAAATTATACAATCGGGTAAACTTAAATAGATCTCTTATGAAATATCACTATTTACAAAATTTTATTTTTGATTTCCTTATGAAAAATATATATATTATGTTTTATTAAAAAAATTATTACTTATGTAAAATTAAAATTACTTTTTGTTCTCAAAAATATAAAGTAATTTCTCAATATCGTACTCATTTTCAATATTTATTATTTCTTGAAAATCGATACATAATTATAATTTAAATAATAATATATAAATTTTTTATAAGAAAATAAACCTTATTTATTAATTTACTATTAATATAAAGTCAAATAATTAAAATTTTCTTAAAAAACAAGTTTAAATCGTAAATCGCAAAATTTAAATCGTCTTATATAAGTTGATTGAATCTTATCTAAACGAAAGTTTATAGATTATTATAATTTCTGATTTTGCAAATCAATACATATCGATTCAATTAACATTTTAAATAAAAATTATTCATTCCCCACTCAATGAAGTATCATATTCGAGCGAATTATTTATTGGTGTTGAGAAGCTAAAATCATATAGCTTTAATTAAAGTAGCACAAAAGTCATATTATTATCAAATAGAGCTTAAAAGGCATGTTTCTTTCAAAAGAATGGCACAAAAGATTATGGAAATAGTCCAACCATAAGCACATAACTAGATAAATAGACAACTTTTAGCAACATATATTATACATTAAATAGAATGCAAGTAAAGAATACTGAAGCATCTAATTAAATTTAAGCAAATATGTTGTAACATGCACAACTTAAATTCAAATTGTACTAGAACCGCAAAAGATCATGCACAACAAATGATACAATCGGGTAAACTTAAATAGATGTCTTATGAAATATAACTATTTACAAAATTTTATTTTTGATTTCCTTATAAAATATATATATATTATGTTTTCTTAAAAAAAATTATTACTTATGTAAAATTAAAATTACTTTTTGTTCTCAAAAATCTAAAGTAATTTCTCAATATCGTACTCATTTTCAATATTTATTATTTCTTGAAAATCGATACATAATTATAATTTAAATAATAATATATAAATATTTTATAAGAAAATAAACCTTATTTATTAATTTACTATTAATATAAAGTCAAATAATTAAAATTTTCTTAAAAAACAAGTTTAAATTGTAAATCGCAAAATTTAAATCGTCTTATATAAGTGGATTGAATCTTATCTAAACGAAAGTTTATAGATTATTATAATTTCTGATTTTGCAAATAAATACATATCGATTCAATTAACATTTTAAATAAAAATTATTCATTTCCCACTCAATGAAGTATCATATTCGAGCGAATTATTTATTCGTGTTGAGAAGCTAAAATCATATTGCTTTAATTAAAAGAGCACAAAAGTCATATTATTATCAAATAGAGCTTAAAAGGCATGTTTCTTTCAAAAGATTGGCACAAAAGATTATGGAAATAGTCCAACCATAAGCACATAACTAGATAAATAGACAACTTTTAGCAACATATATTATACATTAAACATTGTGGAAGTAAAGAATACTGAAGCACCTAATTAAATTTAAGCAAATATGTTGTAACATGCATAACTTAAATTCAAATTGTACTTGAACCGCAAAAGATCAAGCACAACAAATGATTTAATCGAATAAACTTAAATAGATCTCTTATGAAATATCACTATTTACAAAATTTTATTTTTGATTTCCTTATGAAAAATATATATATTATGTTTTATTAAAAAAAATTATTACTTATGTACAATTAAAATTACTTTTTGTTCTCAAAAATCTAAAGTAATTTCTCAATATCGTACTCATTTTCAATATTTATTATTTCTTAAAAAATCGATACATAATTATAATTTAAATAAAAAAATATAAATATTTTATAAGAAAATAAAACTTATTTATTAATTTACTATTAATATAAAATCAAATAATTAAAATTTTCTTAAAAAACAAGTTTAAATCGTAAATCCCAAAATTTAAATCGTCTTATATAAGCGGATTGAATCTTATCTAAACGAAAGTTTATAGATTATTATAATTTCTGATTTTGCAAATCAATACATATCGATTCAATTAACATTTTAAAGAAAAATTATTCATTTCCCACTCAAAGAAGTATCATATTCGAGCGAATTATTTATTGGTGTTGAGAAGCTAAAATCATATAGCTTTAATTAAAGTAGCACAAAAGTCATATTATTATCAAATAGAGCTTAAAAGGCAAGTTTCTTTCAAAAGATTCGCACAAAAGATTATGGAAATAGTCCAACCATAAGCACATAACCAGATAAATAGACAACTTTTACCAACATATATTATACATCAAACAGAATACAAGTAAAGAATATTGAAGCATCTAATCAAATTTAAGCAAATATGTTGTAACATGCACAATTTAAATTCAAATTGTACTAGAACTACAAAAGATCATGAACAACAAATGACGCAATCGGGTAAACTTATATAGATCTCTTACGAAATATAACTATTTACAAAATTTTATTGTTGAGTACCATATAAAATACATATATATATTATGTTTTATTAAAAAAAATTATTACTTATGTACAATTAAAATTACTTTTTGTTCTCGAAATCTAAACAAATTTCTCAATATTGTACTCATTTTCAACATTTATTATTTCTTGAAAATCGATACATAATTATAATTTAAATAATAACATATAATTTTTATAAGAAAATAAACCTTATTTATTAATTTACTATTAATATAAAGTCAAAATTTTAAAATTTTCTTAAAAAATAAGTTTAAATCGTAAATCGCAAAATTTAAATCGTCTTATATAAGTTGATTGAATCTTATCTAAACGAAAGTTTAGAGATTATTATAATTTCTGATTTTGCAAATCAATACATATATATTCAATTAACATTTTAAATGAAAATTATTCATTCCCCACTCAAAGAAGTATCATATTCGAGTGAATTATTTATTGGTGTTGAGAAGCTAAAATCATATAGCTTTAATTAAAGGAGCACAAAAGTCATATTATTATCAAATAGAGCTTAAAAGGCATGTTTCTTTCAAAAGATTGGCACAAAAGATTATGGAAATAGTCCAACCATAAGCACATAACTAGATAAATAGACAACTTTTAGCAACATATATTATACATTAAACATTGTGGAAGTAAAGAATACTGAAGCACCTAATTAAATTTAAGCAAATATGTTGTAACATGCATAACTTAAATTCAAATTGTACTTGAACCGCAAAAGATCAAGCACAACAAATGATTTAATCGAATAAACTTAAATAGATCTCTTATGAAATATCACTATTTACAAAATTTTATTTTTGATTTCCTTATGAAAAATATATATTATGTTTTATTAAAAAAAATTATTACTTATGTAAAATTAAAATTAATTTTTGTTCTCAAAAATCTAAACAAATTTCTCAATATCGTACTCATTTTCAATATTTATTATTTCTTGAAAATCGATACATAATTATAATTTAAATAATGAAATATAATTTTTTATAAGAAAATAAACCATATTTATTAATTTACTATTAATATAAAGTCAAATAATTAAAATTTTCTGAAAAATCAAGTTTAAATTGTAAATCGCAAAATTTTAATCGTCTTATATAAGTGGATTGAATCTTATCTAAACGAAAGTTTATAGATTATTAAAATTTCTGATTTTGCAAATCAATAAATATCGATTCAATTAACATTTTCAATAAAAATTATTCATTCCCCACTCAATGAAGTATCATATTCGAGGGAATTATTTATTGGTGTTGAGAAGCTAAAATCATATAGCTTTAATTAAAGTAGCACAAAAGTAATATTATTATCAAATAGAGCTTAAAAGGCAAGTTTCTTTCAAAAGAATGGCACAAAAGATTATGGAAATAGTCCAACCATAAGCACAATACCAGATAAATAGACAACTTTTACCAACATATATTATACATCAAACAGAATACAAGTAAAGAATACTGAAACATCTAATCAAATTTAAGCAAATATGTTGTAACATGCACAATTTAAATTCAAATTGTACTAGAACTGCAAAAGATCATGCACAACAAATGATGCAATTGGGTAAACTTAAATAGATCTCTTACGAAATATAACTATTTACAAAATTTTATTTTTGAATTTCTTATAAAATATATAAATATTATGTTTTATTAAAAAAATTATTACTATTGTAAAATTAAAATTACTTTTTGTTCTCAAAAATCTTAACTAATTTCTCAATATCGTACTCATTTTCAATATTTATTATTTCTTGAAAATCGATACATAATTATAATTTAAATAATAAAATATAATATTTTAAAAGAAAATAAACCTTATTTATTAATTTACTATTAATATAAAGTCAAATAATTAAAATTTTCTTAAAAAACAAGTTTAAATCGTAAATCGCAAAATTTAAATCGTCTTATATAAGTGGATTGAATCTTATCTAAACGAAAGTTTATAGATTATTAAAATTTCTGATTTTGCAAATCAATACATATCGATTCAATTAACATTTTAAATAAAAATTATTCATTCCCCACTCAATGAAGTATCATATTCGAGCGAATTATTTATTGGTGTTGAGAAGCTAAAATCATATAGCTTTAATTAAAGTAGCACAAAAGTCATATTATTATCAAATAGAGCTTAAAAGGCAAGTTTCTTTCAAAAGAATGGCACAAAAGATTATGGAAATAGTCCAACCATAAGCACATAACCAGATAAATAGACAACTTTTAGCAACATATATTATACATTAAATAGAATGCAAGTAAAGAATACTGAAGCATCTAATTAAATTTAAGCAAATATGTTGTAACATGCACAACTTAAATTCCAATTGTACTAGAACCGCAAAAGATCATGCACAACAAATGATGCAATAGGGTAAACTTAAATAGATCTCTTATGAAATATAACCATTTACAAAATTTTATTTTTGATTTTCTTATAAAATATATATATATATTATGTTTAATTAGAAAAAATTATTACTAATGTAAAATTAAAATTACTTTTTGTTCTCAAAAATCTAAAGTAATTTCTCAATATCGTACTCATTTTCAATATTTATTATTTCTTGAAAATCGATACATAATTATAATTTAAATAATAAAATATAATATTTTAAAAGAAAATAAACCTTATTTATTAATTTACTATTAATATAAAGTCAAATAATTAAAATTTTCTTAAAAAACAAGTTTAAATCGTAAATCGCAAAATTTAAATCGTCTTATATAAGTGGATTGAATCTTATCTAAACGAAAGTTTATAGATTATTAAAATTTCTGATTTTGCAAATCAATACATATCGATTCAATTAACATTTTAAATAAAAATTATTCATTCCCCACTCAATGAAGTATCATATTCGAGCGAATTATTTATTGGTGTTGAGAAGCTAAAATCATATAGCTTTAATTAAAGTAGCACAAAAGTCATATTATTATCAAATAGAGCTTAAAAGGCAAGTTTCTTTCAAAAGAATGGCACAAAAGATTATGGAAATAGTCCAACCATAAGCACATAACCAGATAAATAGACAACTTTTAGCAACATATATTATACATTAAATAGAATGCAAGTAAAGAATACTGAAGCATCTAATTAAATTTAAGCAAATATGTTGTAACATGCACAACTTAAATTCAAATTGTACTAGAACCGCAAAAGATCATGCACAACAAATGATACAATCGGGTAAACTTAAATAGATATCTTATGAAATATAACTATTTACAAAATTTTATTTTTGATTTTCTTATAATATATATATATATATATATTATGTTTTATTAAAAAAAATTATTACTAATGTAAAATTAAAATTACTTTTTGTTCTCAAAAATCTAAAGTAATTTCTCAATATCGTACTCATTTTCAATATTTATTATTTCTTGAAAATCGATACATAATTATAATTTAAATAATAAAATATAATATTTTAAAAGAAAATAAACCTTATTTTTTAATTTACTATTAATATAAAGTCAAATAATTAAAATTTTCTTAAAAAACAAGTTTAAATCGTAAATCGCAAAATTTAAATCGTCTTATATAAGTGGATTGAATCTTATCTAAACGAAAGTTTATAGATTATTAAAATTTCTGATTTTGCAAATCAATACATATCGATTCAATTAACATTTTAAATAAAAATTATTCATTCCCCACTCAATGAAGTATCATATTCGAGCGAATTATTTATTGGTGTTGAGAAGCTAAAATCATATAGCTTTAATTAAAGTAGCACAAAAGTCATATTATTATCAAATAGAGCTTAAAAGGCAAGTTTCTTTCAAAAGAATGGCACAAAAGATTATGGAAATAGTCCAACCATAAGCACATAACCAGATAAATAGACAACTTTTAGCAACATATATTATACATTAAATAGAATGCAAGTAAAGAATATTGAAGCATCTAATTAAATTTAAGCAAATATGGTGTAACATGCACAACTTAAATTCCAATTGTACTAGAACCGCAAAAGATCATGCACAACAAATGATGCAATAGGCTAAACTTAAATAGATCTCTTATGAAATATAACCATTTACAAAATTTTATTTTTGATTTCCTTATAAAATATATATATATATTATGTTTTATTAAAAAAAATATTAATTATGTACAATTAAAATTACCTTTTGTTCTCAAAAATCTAAACAAATTTCTCAATATCGTACTCATTTTCAATATTTATTATTTCTTAAAAATCGATACATAATTATAATTTAAATAATAAAATATAAATATTTTATAAGAAAATAAAACTTATTTATTAATTTACTATTAATATAAAATCAAATAATTAAAATTTTCTTAAAAAACAAGTTTAAATCGTAAATCGCAAAATTTAAATCGTCTTATATAAGCGGATTGAATCTTATCTAAACGAAAGTTTATAGATTATTATAATTTCTGATTTTGCAAATCAATACATATCGATTCAATTAACATTTTAAATAAAAATTATTCATTCCCCACTCAATGAAGTATCATATTCGAGCGAATTATTTATTGGTGTTGAGAAGCTAAAATCATATAGCTTTAATTAAAGTAGCACAAAAGTCATATTATTATCAAATAGAGCTTAAAAGGCAAGTTTCTTTCAAAAGAATGGCACAAAAGATTATGGAAATAGTCCAACCATAAGCACATAACCAGATAAATAGACAACTTTTAGCAACATATATTATACATTAAATAGAATGCAAGAAAAGAATACTGAAGCATCTAATTAAATTTAAGCAAATATGTTGTAACATGCACAACTTAAATTCAAATTGTTCTGGAAAAGCAAAAGATCATGCACAACAAATGATACAAACGGGTAAACTGAAATAGATCTATTATGAAATATAACTATTTAGAGTATTTTATTGTTGATTACCTTATAAAATATATATATATATTATGTTTTGTGGAAGAAAAAATTATTACTTATGAAAAATTAAAATTACTTTTTGTTCTCGAAATCTAAACAAATTTCTCAATAACGTACTTATTTTTGAAAATTTATTATTTCTTGAAAATCGATACATAATTATAATTTAAATAATAATATATAAATTTTTTATAAGAAAATAAAACTTATTTAATAATTTACCATTAAAATAAAGTCAAATAATTAAAATTTTCTAAAAAAACAAGTTTAAATCGTAAATCGCAAAATTTAAATCGTCTTATATAAGTTGATTGAATCTTATCTAAACGAAAGTTTATAGATTATTTTAAATTCTGATTTTGCAAATCAATACATATCGATTCAATTAACGTTTTAAAAAAAATTATTCATTTCCCACTCAAAGAAGTATCATATTCGAGCGAATTATTTATTGGTGTTGAGAAGCTAAAATCATATAACTTTAATTAAAGTAGCACAAAAGTAATATTATTATCAAATAGAGCTTAAAAGGCATGTTTCTTTCAAAAGAATGGCACAAAAGATTATGGAAATAGTCCAACCATAAGCACAATACCAGATAAATAGACAACTTTTACCAACATATATTATACATCAAATAGAATGCAAGTAAAGAATACTGAAGCATCTAATTAAATTTAAGCAAATATGTTGTAACATGCACAACTTAAATTCAAATTGTACTAGAACTGCAAAAGATCATGCACAACAAATCATGCAATTGGGTAAACATAAATAGATCTCTTATGAAATATAACTATTTACAAAATTTTATTTTTGATTTTCTTATAAAATATATATATATTATGTTTTATTAAAAAAACTTATTACTATTGTAAAATTAAAATTACTTTTTGTTCTCAAAAATCTTAACTAATTTCTCAATATCGTACTCATTTTCAATATTTATTATTTCTTGAAAATTGATACATAATTATAATTTAAATTATAATATATAATTTTTATAAGAAAATAAACCTTATTTATTAATTTACTATTAATATAAAGTCAAATAATTAATATTTTCTTTAAAAAATGTTAAAATCGTAAATCGCAAAATTTAAATCGTCTTATATAAGTGGATGGAATCTTATCGAAACGAAAGTTTATAGATTATTATAATTTCTGATTTTGCAAATCAATACATATCGATTCAATTAACATTTTCAATAAAAATTATTCATTCCCCACTCAATGAAGTATCATATTCGAGCGAATTATTTATTGGTGTTGAGAAGCTAAAATCATATAGCTTTAATTAAAGTAGCACAAAAGTCATATTATTATCAAATAGAGCTTAAAAGGCAAGTTTCTTTCAAAAGAATGGCACAAAAGATTATGGAAATAGTCCAACCATAAGCACATAACCAGATAAATAGACAACTTTTAGCAACATATATTATACATTAAATAGAATGCAATTAAAGAATACTGAAGCAACTAATTAAATTTAAGCAAATATGTTGTAACATGCACAACTTAAATTCCAATTGTACTAGAACCGCAAAAGATCATGCACAAAAAATGATGCAATAAGGTAAACTTAAATAGATCTCTTATGAAATATAACCTTTTACAAAATTTTATTTTTGATTTTCTTATAAAAAATATATATGTATATGTTATGTTTAATTAGAAAAAATTATTACTAATATAAAATTAAAATTACTTTTTGTTCTCAAAAATCTAAAGTAATTTCTCAATATCGTACTCATTTTCAATATTTATTATTTCTTGAAAATCGATACATAATTATAATTTAAATAATAATATATAAATATTTTATAAGAAAATAAACCTTATTTATTAATTTACTATTAATATAAAGTCAAATAATTAAAATTTTCTTAAAAAACAAGTTTAAATTGTAAATCGCAAAATTTAAATCGTCTTATATAAGTGGATTGAATCTTATCCAAACGAAAGTTTATAGATTATTAAAATTTCTGATTTTGCAAATCAATACATATCGATTCAATTAACATTTTCAATAAAAATTATTCATTCCCCACTCAATGAAGTATCATATTCGAGCGAATTATTTATTGGTGTTGAGAAGCTAAAATCATATAGCTTTAATTAAAGTAGCACAAAAGTCATATTATTATCAAATAGAGCTTAAAAGGCAAGTTTCTTTCAAAAGAATGGCACAAAAGATTATGGAAATAGTCCAACCATAAGCACATAACCAGATAAATAGACAACTTTTAGCAACATATATTATACATTAAATAGAATGCAAGTAAAGAATACTGAAGCATCTAATTAAATTTAAGCAAATATGTTGTAACATGCACAACTTAAATTCAAATTGTACTGGAACCGCAAAAGATCATGCACAACAAATGATACAATAGGGTAAACTTAAATTTATATCTTATGAAATATAATTATTTACAAAATTTTATTTTTGATTTCCTAATAAAATATATATATATATTTTATTAAAAAAAATTATTACTTTTGTAAAATTAAAATTACTTTTTGTTCTCAAAATCTAAACAAATTTCTCAATAACGTACTCATTTTCAATATTTATTATTTCTTGAAAATCGACACATAAATATAATTTAAATAATAATATATAAATATTTTATAAGAAAATAAACCTTATTTATTAATTTATTATTACTATAAAGTCAAATAATTAAAATTTTAATCAAAAACAAGTTTAAATCGTAAATCGCAAAATTTAAATCGTCTTATATAAGTGGATTGAATCTTATCTAAACGAAAGTTTATAGATTATTAAAATTTCTGATTTTGCAAATCAATACATATCGATTCAATTAACATTTTAAATAAAAATTATTCATTCCCCACTCAATGAAGTATCATATTCGAGCGAATTATTTATTGGTGTTGAGAAGCTAAAATCATATAGCTTTAATTAAAGTAGCACAAAACTCATATTATTATCAAATAGAGCTTAAAAGGCAAGTTTCTTTCAAAAGAATGGCACAAAAGATTATGGAAATAGTCCAACCATAAGCACATAACCAGATAAATAGACAACTTTTAGCAACATATATTATACATTAAATAGAATGCAAGTAAAGAATACTGAAGCATCTAATTAAATTTAAGCAAATATGGTGTAACATGCACAACTTAAATTCCAATTGTACTAGAACCGCAAAAGATCATGCACAACAAATGATGCAATAGGGTAAACTTAAATAGATCTCTTATGAAATATAACCATTTACAAAATTTTATTTTTGATTTCCTTATAAAATATATATATATATATTATGTTTTATTAAAAAAAATATTACTTATGTAAAATTAAAATTACTTTTTGTTCTCAAAAATCTAAACAAATTTCTCAATATCGTACTCATTTTCAATATTTATTATTTCTTGAAAATCGATACATAATTATAATTTAAATAATAAAATATAATATTTTAAAAGAAAATAAACCTTATTTATTAATTTACTATTAATATAAAGTCAAATAATTAAAATTTTCTTAAAAAACAAGTTTAAATCGTAAATCGCAAAATTTAAATCGTCTTATATAAGTGGATTGAATCTTATCTAAACGAAAGTTTATAGATTATTAAAATTTTTGATTTTGCAAATCAATACATATCGATTCAATTAACATTTTAAATAAAAATTATTCATTCCCCACTCAATGAAGTATCATATTCGAGCGAATTATTTATTGGTGTTGAGAAGCTAAAATCATATAGCTTTAATTAAAGTAGCACAAAAGTCGTATTATTATCAAATAGAGCTTAAAAGGCAAGTTTCTTTCAAAAGAATGGCACAAAAGATTATGGAAATAGTCCAACCATAAGCACATAACCAGATAAATAGACAACTTTTAGCAACATATATTATACATTAAATAGAATGCAAGTAAAGAATATTGAAGCATCTAATTAAATTTGAGCAAATATGGTGTAACATGCACAACTTAAATTCCAATTGTACTAGAACCGCAAAAGATCATGCACAACAAATGATGCAATAGGGTAAACTTAAATAGATATCTTATGAAATATAATTATTTACAAAATTTTATTTTTGATTTCCTAATAAAATATATATATATATTTTATTAAAAAAAATTATTACTTTTGTAAAATTAAAATTACTTTTTGTTCTCAAAATCTAAACAAATTTCTCAATAACGTACTCATTTTCAATATTTATTATTTCTTAAAAAATCGATACATAATTATAATTTAAATAAAAAAATATAAATATTTTATAAGAAAATAAAACTTATTTATTAATTTACTATTAATATAAAATCAAATAATTAAAATTTTCTTAAAAAACAAGTTTAAATCGTAAATCCCAAAATTTAAATCGTCTTATATAAGCGGATTGAATCTTATCTAAACGAAAGTTTATAGATTATTAAAATTTCTGATTTTGCAAATCAATACATATCGATTCAATTAACATTTTAAATAAAAATTATTCATTCCCCACTCAATGAAGTATCATATTCGAGCGAATTATTTATTGGTGTTGAGAAGCTAAAATCATATAGCTTTAATTAAAGTAGCACAAAAGTCATATTATTATCAAATAGAGCTTAAAAGGCAAGTTTCTTTCAAAAGAATGGCACAAAAGATTATGGAAATAGTCCAACCATAAGCACATAACCAGATAAATAGACAACTTTTAGCAACATATATTATACATTAAATAGAATGCAAGTAAAGAATACTGAAGCATCTAATTAAATTTAAGCAAATATGTTGTAACATGCACAACTTAAATTCAAATTGTACTAGAACCGCAAAAGATCATGCACAACAAATGATGCAATCGGGTAAACTTAAATAGATCTCTTATGAAATATAACTATTTACAAAATTTTATTTTTGATTTCCTTATAAAATATATATATATATTATGTTTTATTAAAAAAAATTATTACTTATGTAAAATTAAAATTACTTTTTGTTCTCAAAAATCTAATCAAATTTCTCAATATCGTACTCATTTTCAATATTTATTATTTCTTGAAAATCGATACATAATTATAATTTAAATAATAAAATATAATTTTTTTATCAGAAAAAAAACATTATTTATTAATTTACTATTAATATAAAGTCAAATAATTAAAATTTTCTTAAAAAACAAGTTTAATTCATTAGTCGCAAAATTTAAATCGTCTTATATAAGTTGATTGAATCTTATCTAAACGAAAGTTTATAGATTATTATAATTTCTGATTTTGCAAATCAATACATATCGATTCAATTAACATTTTAAATAAAAATTATTCATTCCCCACTCAATGAAGTATCATATTCGAGCGAATTATTTATTGGTGTTGAGAAGCTAAAATCATATAGCTTTAATTAAAGTAGCACAAAAGTCATATTATTATCAAATAGAGCTTAAAAGGCAAGTTTCTTTCAAAAGAATGGCACAAAAGATTATGGAAATAGTCCAACCATAAGCACATAACCAGATAAATAGACAACTTTTAGCAACATATATTATAAATTAAATAGAATGCAAGTAAAGAATACAGAAGCATCTAATTAAATTTAAGCAAATATGTTGTAACATGCACAACTTAAATTCCAATTGTACTAGAACCGCAAAAGATCATGCACAACAAATGATGCAATAGGGTAAACTTAAATAGATCTCTTATGAAATATAACCATTTACAAAATTTTATTTTTGATTTCCTTATAAAATATATATATATTATGTTTTATTAAAAAAAATATTACTTATGTATAATTAAAATTACTTTTTGTTCTCAAAAATCTAAACAAATTTCTCAATATCGTACTCATTTTCAATATTTATTATTTCTTGAAAATCGATACATAATTATAATTTAAATAATAATATATAATTTTTTTATAAGAAAATAAACCTTATTTATTAATTTACTATTAATATAAAGTCAAATAATTAAAATTTTCTTAAAAAACAAGTTTAAATCGTAAATCGCAAAATTTAAATCGTCTTATATAAGTGGATTGAATCTTATCTAAACGAAAGTTTATAGATTATTATAATTTCTGATTTTGCAAATCAATACATATCGATTCAATTAACATTTTAAATAAAAATTATTCATTCCCCACTCAATGAAGTATCATATTCGAGCGAATTATTTATTGGTGTTGAGAAGCTAAAATCATATAGCTTTAATTAAAGTAGCACAAAAGTCATATTATTATCAAATAGAGCTTAAAAGGCAAGTTTCTTTCAAAAGAATGGCACAAAAGATTATGGAAATAGTCCAACCATAAGCACATAACCAGATAAATAGACAACTTTTAGCAACATATATTATACATTAAATAGAATGCAAGTAAAGAATACTGAAGCATCTAATTAAATTTAAGCAAATATGTTGTAACATGCACAACTTAAATTCAAATTGTACTCGAACCGCAAAAGATGATGCACAACAAATGATACAATCGGGTAAACTTAAATAGATATCTTATGAAATATAACTATTTACAAAATTTTATTTTTGATTTCCTTATAAAATATATATATATATATTATGTTTTATTAAAAAAAATTATTACTTTTGTAAAATTAAAATTACTTTTTGTTCTCAAAATCTAAACAAATTTCTCAATAACGTACTCATTTTCAATATTTATTATTTCTTGAAAATCGATACATAATTATAATTTAAATAATAATATATAAATTTTTTATAAGAAAATAAACCTTATTTATTAATTTACTATTAATATAAAGTCAAATAATTAAAATTTTCATAAAAAACAAGTTTAAATCGTAAATCGCAAAATTTAAATCGTCTTATATAAGTTGATTGAATCTTATCTAAACGAAAGTTTATAGATTATTATAATTTCTGATTTTGCAAATCAATACATATCGATTCAATTAACATTTTAAATAAAAATTATTCATTCCCCACTCAAAGAAGTATCATATTCGAGCGAATTATTTATTGGTGTTGAGAAGCTAAAATCATATAGCTTTAATTAAAGTAGCACAAAAGTCATATTATTATCAAATAGAGCTTAAAAGGCATGTTTCTTTCAAAAGAATGGCACAAAAGATTATGGAAATAGTCCAACCATAAGCACATAACCAGATAAATAGACAACTTTTAGCAACATATGTTATACATTAAATAGAATGCAAGTAAAGAATACTGAAACATCTAATTAAATTTAAGCAAATATGTTGTAACATGCACACCTTAAATTCAAATTGTTCTGGAACAGTAAAAGCTCATGCACAACAAATGATACAATCGGGTAAACTTAAATATATATCTTATGAAATATAACTATTTACAAAATTTTATTTTTGATTTCCTTATAAAATATATATATGTTATGTTTTATCAAAAAAAATTATTACTTGTGTAAAATTAAAATTACTTTTTGTTCTCGAAATCTAAACAAATTTCTCAATAACGTACTCATTTTCAATGTTCATTATTTCTTCAAAATCGATACATAATTATAATTTAAATAATAATCTATAAATTATTTATAAGAAAATAAATCTTATTTATTAATTTACTATTAACATAAACTCAAATAATTAAAATTTATTTAAAAAACAAGTTTAAATCGTAAATCGCAAAATTTAACTCGTCTTATATAAGTTTATTTAATTTTATCTAAACGACACTTTATAGATAATTATAATTTCTGATTTTGCAAATCAATACATATCGATTCAAATAACATTTTTAATAAAAATTATTCATTCCCCACTCAAAGAAGTATCATATTCGAGCGAATTATTTATTGGTGTTAAGAAGCTAAAATCATATAGCTTTAATTAAAGAAGCACAAAAGTCAAATTATTATAAAAAGAGAGCTTAAAAGTCAGGATTCTTCAAAAGTCCAACGATAAGCACATAACCAGATAAATAGACAACTTTTAGCAACATATATTATACATTAAATAGAAGGCAAGAAAAGAATAGTGTAGCATCTAATTAAATTTAAGCAAATATGTTGTAACATGTACACCTTAAATTCAAATTGTTCTGGAACAGTAAAAGCTCATGCACAACAAATGATACAATCGGGTAAACTTAAATATATATCTTATGAAATATAACTATTTACAAAATTTTATTTTTGATTTCCTTATAAAAAATATATATATTATGTTTTATTGAAGAAAAAGTTATTACTTATGTAAAATTAAAATTACTTTTTGTTCGCGAAATCTAAACAAATTTCTCAATAACGTACTTATTTTAAATATTTATTATTTCTTGAAAATCGATACATAATTATAATTTAAATAATAATATATAAATTTTTTATAAGAAAATAAACCTTATTTATTAATTTACTATTAATATAAAGTCAAATAATTAAAATTTTCTTAAAAACAAGTTTAAATCGTAAATCACAAAATTTAAATCGTCTTATATAAGTTGATTGAATCTTCTCTAAACGACAGTTTATAAATTATTTTAATTTCTGATTTTGCAAATCAATACATATCGATTGAAATAACATTTTAAATAAAAATTAGTCATTCCCCACTCAAAGAAAGCAGTATCATTTTCCAGCGAATTATTTATTGGTGTTGAGAAGCTAAAATCATATAGCTTTAATTAAAGGAGCACAAGAGACATATTATTATCAAATAGAGCTTAAAAGTCATGTTTTTTTCATAAAAATGGAACAAAAGATTAGGGAAATAGTCTAACGAAAAGCACATGACCTGATAAATAGACAACGTTTAGCAACATATATTATACATTAAATAGAATGCAAGTAAAGAATACAAAAGCATCTAATTAAATTTAAGAAGATATACTGTGACATGCATACCTTAAATTCAAATTGTTCTGGAATAGCAAAAGATCATGCACAACAAATGTTACAATCGGGTTAACTCAAATAGATCTCTTATGAAATATAACTATTTACAAAATTTTATTTTTGATTACATTATAAAAAATATATATATTATGTTTTATTAAAGAAAAAAATTATTACTTATGTAAAATTAAAATTACTTTTTGTTCCCGAAATCTTAACAAATTTCTCAATACTCATTTTCAATATTTATTATTTCTTAAAAATCGATACATAATTATAATTTAAATAATAATATATAACTTTTTAATAATAAAATAAACCTTATTTATTAATTTACTATTAACATAAAGTCAAATAATTAAAATTTACATAAAAAACAAGTTTAAATCGTAAATCACAAAATTTAAATCGTCTTATATAAGTTGATTGAATCTTTTCTAAACCAGAGTTTATAGATTATTATAATTTCTGATTTTACAAATCCATACATATCGATTCAAATAACATTTTTAATAAAAATTATTCATTCCCCACTCAAAGAAGTATCATATTCGAGTGAATTACTTTTTGGTGTTGAGAAGCTAAAATCATATAGCTTTAATTAAAGAAGCACAAAATTCAAATTATTATAAAAAGAGAGCTTAAAAGTCATGATTCTTCCAAAGAAAGGCACAAAAGATTATGGAAATAGTCCAACGATAAGCACATAACCAGATAAATAGACAACTTTTAGCAACATATGTTATACATTAAATAGAATGCAAGAAAAGAATACTGAAGCATCTAATTAAATTTAAGCAAATATGTTGTAACATATACACCTTAAATTCAAATTGTTCTCCAACAGCAAAAGATCATGCACAACAAATGATACAATCGGGTAAACATAAATAGATCTCCTATGAAATATAACTATTTACAAAATTTTATTTTTGATTTCCTTATAAAAAATATATATATATTATGTTATATTGAAGAAAAAAATTATTACTTATGAAAAATTAAAATTACTTTTTGTTCCCAAAATCTTAATAAATTTCTCAATAACGTACTCATTTTCAATATTTATTATTTCTTAAAAATCGATACACAATTATAATTTAAATAATAATATATAACTTTTTAATAAAAAAATAAACCTTATTTATTAATTTACTATTAACATAAAGTCAAATAATTAAAATTTTCTTAAAAAACAAGTTTAAATCGTAAATCGCAAAATTTAAATCGTCTTATATAAGTTGATTGAATCTTATCTAAACGAAAGTTTATAGATTATTTTAATTTCTGATTTTACAAATCAATACATATCGATTCAATTAACATTTTTAAAAAAATTAGTCATTCCCCACTCAAAGAAGTATAATATTCGAGCGAATTATTTATTGGTGTTAAGAAGCTAAAATCATATAGATTTAATTAAAGAAGCAAAAAAGTCAAATTATTATAAAAAGAGAGCTTAAAAGTCATGTTTCTTCAAAAGAAAGGCACAAAAGATTATGGAAATAGTCCAACGATAAGCACATAACCAGATAAATAGACAACTTTTAGCAACATATATTATACATTAAATAGAATGCAAGAAAAGAATACTGAAGCATCTAATTAAATTTAAGCAAATATGTTGTAACATGCACACCTTAAATTCAAATTGTATTGGAACAGCAAAAGATCATGCACAACAAATGATACAATCGGGTAAACTTAAATAGATCTATTATGAAATATAACTATTTACAGTATTTTATTGTTTATTACCTTATAAAATATATATATATATTATGTTTTATTGAAGAAAATATTATTACTTATGAAAAATTAAAATTATTTTTTGTTCTCGAAATCTAAACAAATTTCTCAATAACGTACTTATTTTCAAAATTTATTATTTCCTAAAAATCGATACATAATTATAATTTAAATAATAATATATAACTTTTTTATAAGAAAATAAACCTTATTTATTAATATACTATTAACATAAAGCCAAATAATTAAAATTTTGTTAAAAAACAAGTTTAAATCGTAAATCGCAAAATTTAAATCGTCATATATATGTTGATTGAATCTTATCTAAACGAAAGTTTATAGATTATTTTAATTTTTGATTTTAAAAATCAATACATATCGATTCAATTAACATTTTATAAAAAATTAGTCATTCCCCACTCAACGAAGTATAATATTCGAGCGAATTATTTATTGGTGTTAAGAAGCTAAAATCATATAGATTTAATTAAAGAAGCACAAAAGTCAAATTATTATCAAATAGAGCTTAAAAGTCATGTTTCTTCAAAAGTCCAACGATAAGCACATAACCAGATAAATAGACAACTTTTAGCAACATATGTTATACATTGAATAGAATGCAAGTAAAGAATAGTGAAGCATCTAATTAAATTTAAGCAAATATGTTGTAACATGCACCCCTTAAATTCAACTTGCATTGGAACAGCAAAAGATCATGCACAACAAATGATACAATCGGGTAAACTTAAATAGATCTATTATGAAATATAACTATTTACAAAATTTTATTTTTGATTACCTTATAAAAAATATATATATATTATGTTTTGTTGAAGAAAAAATTATTACTTATGAAAAATTAAAATTACTTTTTGTTCTCGAAATCTAAACAAATTTCTCAATAACGTACTTATTTTCAAAATTTATTATTTCTTGAAAATCGATACATAATTATAATTTAAATAATAATATATAACTTTTTTATAAGAAAATAAAACTTATTTATTAATTTACTATTAACATAAAGTCAAATAATTAAAATTTTCTTAAAAAACAAGTTTAAATCGTAAATCGCAAAATTTAAATCGTCTTATATAAGTTGATTGAATCTTATCTAAACGACAGTTTATAGATTATTATAATTTCTGATTTTGCAAATCCATACATATCGATTCAAATAACATTTTTAATAAAAATTATTCATTCCCCACTCAAAGAAGTATCATATTCGAGTGAATTACTTATTGGTGTTGAGAAGCTAAAATCATATAGCTTTAATTAAAGGAGCACAAAAGTCAAATTATTATAAAAAGAGAGCTTAAAAGTCATGATTCTTCAAAAGTCCAACGATAAGCACATAACCAGATAAATAGACAACTTTTAGCAACATATGTTATACATTGAATAGAATGCAAGTAAAGAATAGTGAAGCATCTAATTAAATTTAAGCAAATATGTTGTAACATGCACCCCTTAAATTCAACTTGCATTGGAACAGCAAAAGATCATGCACAACAAATGATACAATCGGGTAAACTTAAATCGATCTATTATGAAATATAACTATTTACAGTATTTTATTGTTTATTACCTTATAAAATATATATATATTATGTTTTATTGAAGAAAATATTATTACTTATGAAAAATTAAAATTATTTTTTGTTCTCGAAATCTAAACAAATTTCTCAATAACGTACTTATTTTCAAAATTTATTATTTCTTGAAAATCGATACATAATTATAATTTAAATAATAATATATAACTTTTTTATAAGAAAATAAAACTTATTTATTAATTTACTATTAACATAAAGTCAAATAATTAAAATTTTCTTAAAAAACAAGTTTAAATCGTAAATCGTAAAATTTAAATCGTCTTATATAAGTTGATTGAATCTTATCTAAACGAAAGTTTATAGATTATTTTAATTTCTGATTTTACAAATCAATACATATCGATACAAATAACGTTTTAAAAAAAATTATTCCTTCCCCACTAAAAGAAGTATAATATTCGAGCGAATTATTTATTGGTGTTAAGAAGCTAAAATCATATAGCTTTAATTAAAGGAGCACAAAAGTCAAATTATTATAAAAAGAGAGCTTAAAAGTCATGTTTCTTCAAAAGTCCAACGATAAGCACATAACCAGATAAATAGACAACTTTTAGCAACATATATTATAGATTAAATAGAAAGCAAGAAAAGAATACCGAAGCATCTTATTAAATTTAAGCAAATATGTTGTAACATGCACACCTTAAATTCAAATTGTTTTGGAACAGCAAAAGATCATGCACAACAAATGATACAGTCGGGTAAACTTAAATAGATCTATTATGAAATATAACTATTTACAGTATTTTATTGTTTATTACCTTATAAAATATATATATATATATTATGTTTTATTGAAGAAAATATTATTACTTATGAAAAATTAAAATTATTTTTTGTTCTCGAAATCTAAACAAATTTCTCAATAACGTACTTATTTTCAAAATTTATTATTTCTTGAAAATCGATACGTAATTATTATTTAAATAATAATATATAAATTTTTTATAAGAAAATAAAACTTATTTATTAATTTACTATTAACATAAAGTCAAATAATTAAAATTTTCTTAAAAAACAAGTTTAAATCGTAAATCGCAAAATTTAAATCGTCTTATATAAGTTGATTGAATCTTATCTAAACGAAAGTTTATATATTATTTTAATTTCTAATTTTGCAAATCAATACATATCGATTCAATTAACATTTTAAAAAAAATTAGTCATTCCCCACTCAAAGAAGTATAATATTCGAGCGAATTATTTATTGGTGTTAAGAAGCTAAAATCATATAGATTTAATTAAAGGAGCACAAAAGTCAATTTATTATAAAAAGAGAGCTTAAAAGTCATGTTTCTTCAAAAGTCCAACAATAAGCACATAACCAAATAAATAGACAACTTTTAGCAACATATATTATACATTAAATAAAATGCAAGAAAAGAATACCGAAGCATCTAATTAAATTTAAGCAAATATATTGTAACATGCACACCTTAAATTCAAATTTTCTGGAAAAGCAAAAGATCATGCACAACAAATGATACAAACGGGTAAACTTAAATAGATCTATTATGAAATATAACTATTTAGAGTATTTTATTGTTGATTCCCTTATAAAATATATATATATTATGTTTTATTGAAGAAAAAATTATTACTTATGAAAAATTAAAATTACTTTTTGTTCTCGAAATCTAAACAAATTTCTCAATAACGTACTTATTTTCAAAATTTATTATTTCTTGAAAATCGATACGTAATTATAATTTAAATAATAATATATAAATTTTTTATAAGAAAATAAAACTTATTTATTAATTTACTATTAACATAAAGTCAAATAATTAAAATTTTCTTAAAAAACAAGTTTAAATCGTAAATCGCAAAATTTAAATCGTCTTATATAAGTTGATTGAATCTTATCTAAACGAAAGTTTATAGATTATTTTAATTTCTGATTTTACAAATCCATACATATCGATTCAATTAACATTTTAAAAAAAATTAGTCATTCCCCACTCAAAGAAGTATAATATTCGAGCGAATTATTTATTGGTGTTAAGAAGCTAAAATCATATAGATTTAATTAAAGAAGCAAAAAAGTCAAATTATTATAAAAAGAGAGCTTAAAAGTCATGTTTCTTCAAAAGTCCAACAATAAGCACATAACCAAATAAATAGACAACTTTTAGCAACATATATTATACATTAAATAAAATGCAAGAAAAGAATATTGAAGCATCTAATTAAATTTAAGCAAATATGTTGTAACCTGCACACCTTAAATTCAAATTGTATTGGAACAGCAAAAGATCATGCACAACAAATGATACAATCGGGTAAACTTAAATAGATCTATTATGAAATATAACTATTTACAGTATTTTATTGTTGATTACCTTATAAAATATATATATATATTATGTTTTGTTGAAGAAAAAATTATTACTTATGAAAAATTAAAATTACTTTTTGTTCTCGAAATCTAAACAAATTTCTCAATAACGTACTTATTTTCAAAATTTATTATTTCTTGAAAATCGATACGTAATTATAATTTAAATAATAATATATAAATTTTTTATAAGAAAATAAAACTTATTTATTAATTTACTATTAACATAAAGTCAAATAATTAAAATTTTCTTAAAAAACAAGTTTAAATCGTAAATCGCAAAATTTAAATCGTCTTATATAAGTTGATTGAATCTTATCTAAACGAAAGTTTATAGATTATTTTAATTTCTGATTTTACAAATCCATACATATCGATTCAATTAACATTTTAAAAAAAATTAGTCATTCCCCACTCAAAGAAGTATAATATTCGAGCGAATTATTTATTGGTGTTAAGAAGCTAAAATCATATAGATTTAATTAAAGAAGCACAAAAGTCAAATTATTATAAAAAGAGAGCTTAAAAGTCATGTTTCTTCAAAAGTCCAACGATAAGCACATAACCAGATAAATAGACAACTTTTAGCAACATATATTATACATTAAATAGAATGCAAGAAAAGAATACTGAAGCATCTAATTAAATTTAAGCAAATATGTTGTAACATGCACACCTTAAATTCAAATTGTTTTGGAACAGCAAAAGATCATGCACAACAAATGATACAATCGGGTAAACTTAAATAGATCTATTATGAAATATAACTATTTACAGTATTTTATTGTTGATTACCTTATAAAATATATATATATATATATTATGTTTTGTTGAAGAAAAAATTATTACTTATGAAAAATTAAAATTACTTTTTGTTCTCGAAATCTAAACAAATTTCTCAATAACGTACTTATTTTCAAAATTTATTATTTCTTGAAAATCGATACGTAATTATAATTTAAATAATAATATATAAATTTTTTATAAGAAAATAAAACTTATTTATTAATTTACTATTAACATAAAGTCAAATAATTAAAATTTTCTTAAAAAACAAGTTTAAATCGTAAATCGCAAAATTTAAATCGTCTTATATAAGTTGATTGAATCTTATCTAAACGAAAGTTTATAGATTATTTTAATTTCTGATTTTACAAATCCATACATATCGATTCAATTAACATTTTAAAAAAAATTAGTCATTCCCCACTCAAAGAAGTATAATATTCGAGCGAATTATTTATTGGTGTTAAGAAGCTAAAATCATATAGATTTAATTAAAGGAGCACAAAAGTCAATTTATTATAAAAAGAGAGCTTAAAAGTCATGTTTCTTCAAAAGTCCAACAATAAGCACATAACCAAATAAATAGACAACTTTTAGCAACATATATTATACATTAAATAAAATGCAAGAAAAGAATATTGAAGCATCTAATTAAATTTAAGCAAATATGTTGTAACCTGCACACCTTAAATTCAAATTGTATTGGAACAGCAAAAGATCATGCACAACAAATGATACAATCGGGTAAACTTAAATAGATCTATTATGAAATATAACTATTTACAGTATTTTATTGTTGATTACCTTATAAAATATATATATATATTATGTTTTGTTGAAGAAAAAATTATTACTTATGAAAAATTAAAATTATTTTTTGTTCTCGAAATCTAAACAAATTTCTCAATAACGTACTTATTTTCAAAATTTATTATTTCTTGAAAATCGATACGTAATTATTATTTAAATAATAATATATAAATTTTTTATAAGAAAATAAAACTTATTTATTAATTTACAATTAACATTAAGTCAAATAATTAAAATTTTCTTTAAAAAAAAGTTTAAATCGTAAATCGTAAAATTTAAATCGTCTTATATAAGTTGATAGAATCTCATCTAAACGAAAGTTTACAGATTATTCTAATTTCGGATTTTACAAATCAATAAATATCGATTCAATTAACATTTTAAAAAAAATTAGTCATTCCACACTCAAAGAAGTATTATATTCGAGCGAATTATTTATTGGTGTTAAGAAGCTAAAATCATATAGATTTAATTAAAGAAGCAAAAAAGTCAAATTATTATAAAAAGAGAGCTTAAAAGTCATGTTTCTTCAAAAGTCCAACGATAAGCACATAACCAGATAAATAGACAACTTTTAGCAACATATATTATACATTAAATAGAATGCAAGAAAAGAATACTGAAGCATCTAATTAAATTTAAGCAAATATGTTGTAACATGCACACCTTAAATTCAAATTGTATTGGAACAGCAAAAGATCATGCACAACAAATGATACAATCGGGTAAACTTAAATAGATCTATTATGAAATATAACTATTTACAGTATTTTATTGTTGATTACCTTATAAAATATATATATATTATGTTTTGTTGAAGAAAAAATTATTACTTATGAAAAATTAAAATTACTTTTTGTTCTCGAAATCTAAACAAATTTCTCAATAACGTACTTATTTTCAAAATTTATTATTTCTTGAAAATCGATACGTAATTATAATTTAAATAATAATATATAAATGTTTTATAAGAAAATAAAACTTATTTATTAATTTACTATTAACATAAAGTCAAATAATTAAAATTTTCTTAAAAAACAAGTTTAAATCGTAAATCGTAAAATTTAAATCGTCTTATATAAGTTGATTGAATCTTATCTAAACGAAAGTTTATAGATTATTTTAATTTCTGATTTTACAAATCAATACATATCGATTCAATTAACATTTTAAAAAAAATTAGTCATTCCCCACTCAAAGAAGTATAATATTCGAGCGAATTATTTATTGGTGTTAAGAAGCTAAAATCATATAGATTTAATTAAAGAAGCAAAAAAGTCAAATTATTATAAAAAGAGAGCTTAAAAGTCATGTTTCTTCAAAAGTCCAACGATAAGCACATAACCAGATAAATAGACAACTTTTAGCAACATATATTATACATTAAATAGAATGCAAGAAAAGAATACTGAAGCATCTAATTAAATTTAAGCAAATATGTTGTAACATGCACACCTTAAATTCAAATTGTATTGGAACAGCAAAAGATCATGCACAACAAATGATACAATCGGGTAAACTTAAATAGATCTATTATGAAATATAACTATTTACAGTATTTTATTGTTGATTACCTTATAAAATATATATATATATTATGTTTTGTTGAAGAAAAAATTATTACTTATGAAAAATTAAAATTACTTTTTGTTCTCGAAATCTAAACAAATTTCTCAATAACGTACTTATTTTCAAAATTTATTATTTCTTGAAAATCGATACGTAATTATAATTTAAATAATAATATATAAATTTTTTATAAGAAAATAAAACTTATTTATTAATTTACTATTAACATAAAGTCAAATAATTAAAATTTTCTTAAAAAACAAGTTTAAATCGTAAATCGCAAAATTTAAATCGTCTTATATAAGTTGATTGAATCTTATCTAAACGAAAGTTTATAGATTATTTTAATTTTTGATTTTACAAATCCATACATATCGATTCAATTAACATTTTAAAAAAAATTAGTCATTCCCCACTCAAAGAAGTATAATATTCGAGCGAATTATTTATTGGTGTTAAGAAGCTAAAATCATATAGCTTTAATTAAAGGAGCACAAAAGTCAATTTATTATAAAAAGAGAGCTTAAAAGTCATGTTTCTTCAAAAGTCCAACAATAAGCACATAACCAAATAAATAGACAACTTTTAGCAACATATATTATACATTAAATAAAATGCAAGAAAAGAATACCGAAGCATCTAATTAAATTTAAGCAAATATATTGTAACATGCACACCTTAAATTCAAATTTTCTGGAAAAGCAAAAGATCATGCACAACAAATGATACAAACGGGTAAACTTAAATAGATCTATTATGAAATATAACTATTTAGAGTATTTTATTGTCGATTACCTTATAAAATATATATATATATTATGTTTTGTTGAAGAAAAAATTATTACTTATGAAAAATTAAAATTACTTTTTGTTCTCGAAATCTAAACAAATTTCTCAATAACGTACTTATTTTTGAAAATTTATTATTTCTTGAAAATCGATACGTAATTATAATTTAAATAATAATATATAAATTTTTTATAAGAAAATAAAACTTATTTATTAATTTACTATTAACATAAAGTCAAATAATTAAAATTTTCTTAAAAAACAAGTTTAAATCGTAAATCGCAAAATTTAAATCGTCTTATATAAGTTGATTGAATCTTATCTAAACGAAAGTTTATAGATTATTTTAATTTCTGATTTTACAAATCCATACATATCGATTCAATTAACATTTTAAAAAAAATTAGTCATTCCCCACTCAAAGAAGTATAATATTCGAGCGAATTATTTATTGGTGTTAAGAAGCTAAAATCATATAGATTTAATTAAAGGAGCACAAAAGTCAATTTATTATAAAAAGAGAGCTTAAAAGTCATGTTTCTTCAAAAGTCCAACAATAAGCACATAACCAAATAAATAGACAACTTTTAGCAACATATATTATACATTAAATAGAATGCAAGAAAAGAATACTGAAGCATCTAATTAAATTTAAGCAAATATGTTGTAACATGCACACCTTAAATTCAAATTGTATTGGAACAGCAAAAGATCATGCACAACAAATGATTTAATCGGGTAAACTTAAATAGATCTATTATGAAATATAACTATTTACAGTATTTTATTGTTGATTGCCTTATAAAATATATATATATATATATTATGTTTTGTTGAAGAAAAAATTATTACTTATGAAAAATTAAAATTACTTTTTGTTCTCGAAATCTAAACAAATTTCTCAATAACGTACTTATTTTCAAAATTTATTATTTCTTGAAAATCGATACATAATTATAATTTAAATATTAATATATAAATTTTTTATAAGAAAATAAAACTTATTTATTAATTTACTATTAAAATAAAGTCAAATAATTAAAATTTTCTTAAAAAACAAGTTTAAATCGTAAATCGCAAAATTTAAATCGTCTTATATAAGTTGATTGAATCTTATCTAAACGAAAGTTTATAGATTATTTTAATTTCTGATTTTACAAATCAATACATATCGATTCAATTAACATTTTAAAAAAATTAGTCATTCCCCACTCAAAGAAGTATAATATTCGAGCGAATTATTTATTGGTGTTAAGAAGCTAAAATCATATAGCTTTAATTAAAGGAGCACAAAAGTCAATTTATTATAAAAAGAGAGCTTAAAAGTCATGTTTCTTCAAAAGTCCAACAATAAGCACATAACCAGATAAATAGACAACTTTTAGCAACATATATTATACATTAAATAGAATGCAAGAAAAGAATACTGAAGCATCTAATTAAATTTAAGCAAATATGTTGTAACATGCACACCTTAAATTCAAATTGTATTGGAAGAGCAAAAGATCATGCACAACAAATGATTTAATCGGGTAAACTTAAATAGATCTATTATGAAATATAAGTATGTCTAGTATTTTATTGTTGATTGCCTTATAAAATATATATATATATTATGTTTTGTTGAAGAAAAAATTATTACTTATGAAAAATTAAAATTACTTTTTGTTCTCGAAATCTAAACAAATTTCTCAATAACGTACTTATTTTTGAAAATTTATTATTTCTTGAAAATCGATACGTAATTATAATTTAAATAATAATATATAAATTTTTTATAAGAAAATAAAACTTATTTATTAATTTACTATTAAAATAAAGTCAAATAATTAAAATTTTCTTAAAAAACAAGTTTAAATCGTAAATCGCAAAATTTAAATCGTCTTATATAAGTTGATTGAATCTTATCTAAACGAAAGTTTATAGATTATTTTAATTTCTGATTTTACAAATCCATACATATCGATTCAATTAACATTTTAAAAAAAATTATTCATTCCCCACTCAAAGAAGTATAATATTCGAGCGAATTATTTATTGGTGTTAAGAAGCTAAAATCATATAGCTTTAATTAAAGGAGCACAAAAGTCAATTTATTATAAAAAGAGAGCTTAAAAGTCATGTTTCTTCAAAAGTCCAACAATAAGCACATAACCAAATAAATAGACAACTTTTAGCAACATATATTATACATTAAATAAAATGCAAGAAAAGAATACCGAAGCATCTAATTAAATTTAAGCAAATATATTGTAACATGCACACCTTAAATTCAAATTTTCTGGAAAAGCAAAAGATCATGCACAACAAATGATACAAACGGGTAAACTTAAATAGATCTATTATGAAATATAACTATTTAGAGTATTTTATTGTTGATTACCTTATAAAATATATATATATATTATGTTTTGTTGAAGAAAAAATTATTACTTATGAAAAATTAAAATTACTTTTTGTTCTCGAAATCTAAACAAATTTCTCAATAACGTACTTATTTTTGAAAATTTATTATTTCTTGAAAATCGATACATAATTATAATTTAAATAATAATATATAAATTTTTTATAAGAAAATAAAACTTATTTATTAATTTACTATTAAAATAAAGTCAAATAATTAAAATTTTCTTAAAAAACAAGTTTAAATCGTAAATCGCAAAATTTAAATCGTCTTATATAAGTTGATTGAATCTTATCTAAACGAAAGTTTATAGATTATTTTAAATTCTGATTTTGCAAATCAATACATATCGATTCAATTAACGTTTTAAAAAAAATTATTCATTCCCCACTAAAAGAAGTATAATATTCGAGCGAATTATTTATTGGTGTTAAGAAGCTAAAATCATATAGCTTTAATTAAAGGAGCACAAAAGTCAATTTATTATAAAAAGAGAGCTTAAAAGTCATGTTTCTTCAAAAGTCCAACAATAAGCACATAACCAAATAAATAGACAACTTTTAGCAACATATATTATACATTAAATAAAATGCAAGAAAAGAATACCGAAGCATCTAATTAAATTTAAGCAAATATATTGTAACATGCACACCTTAAATTCAAATTTTCTGGAAAAGCAAAAGATCATGCACAACAAATGATACAAACGGGTAAACTTAAATAGATCTATTATGAAATATAACTATTTAGAGTATTTTATTGTTGATTACCTTATAAAATATATATATATATATTATGTTTTGTTGAAGAAAAAATTATTACTTATGAAAAATTAAAATTACTTTTTGTTCTCGAAATCTAAACAAATTTCTCAATAACGTACTTATTTTTGAAAATTTATTATTTCTTGAAAATCGATACGTAATTATAATTTAAATAATAATATATAAATTTTTTATAAGAAAATAAAACTTATTTATTAATTTACTATTAAAATAAAGTCAAATAATTAAAATTTTCTTAAAAAACAAGTTTAAATCGTAAATCGCAAAATTTAAATCGTCTTATATAAGTTGATTGAATCTTATCTAAACGAAAGTTTATATATTATTTTAATTTCTGATTTTGCAAATCAATACATATCGATTCAATTAACGTTTTAAAAAAAATTATTCATTCCCCACTAAAAGAAGTATAATATTAGAGCGAATTATTTATTGGTGTTAAGAAGCTAAAATCATATAGCTTTAATTAAAGGAGCACAAAAGTCAATTTATTATAAAAAGAGAGCTTAAAAGTCATGTTTCTTCAAAAGTCCAACAATAAGCACATAACCAAATAAATAGACAACTTTTAGCAACATATATTATACATTAAATAAAATGCAAGAAAAGAATACTGAAGCATCTAATTAAATTTAAGCAAATATATTGTAACATGCACACCTTAAATTCAAATTTTCTGGAAAAGCAAAAGATCATGCACAACAAATGATACAAACGGGTAAACTTAAATAGATCTATTATGAAATATAACTATTTAGAGTATTTTATTGTTGATTACCTTATAAAATATATATATATATATATTATGTTTTGTTGAAGAAAAAATTATTACTTATGAAAAATTAAAATTACTTTTTGTTCTCGAAATCTAAACAAATTTCTCAATAACGTACTTATTTTTGAAAATTTATTATTTCTTGAAAATCGATACGTAATTATAATTTAAATAATAATATATAAATTTTTTATAAGAAAATAAAACTTATTTATTAATTTACTATTAAAATAAAGTCAAATAATTAAAATTTTCTTAAAAAACAAGTTTAAATCGTAAATTGTAAAATTTAAATCGTCTTAAATAAGTTGATTGAATCTTATCTAAACGAAAGTTTATATATTATTTTAATTTCTGATTTTGCAAATCAATACATATCGATTCAATTAACGTTTTAAAAAAAATTATTCATTCCCCACTCAAAGTATAATATTCGAGCGAATTATTTATTGGTGTTAAGAAGCTAAAATCATATAGCTTTAATTAAAGGAGCACAAAAGTCAATTTATTATAAAAAGAGAGCTTAAAAGTCATGTTTCTTCAAAAGTCCAACAATAAGCACATAACCAAATAAATAGACAACTTTTAGCAACATATATTATACATTAAATAAAATGCAAGAAAAGAATACCGAAGCATCTAATTAAATTTAAGCAAATATATTGTAACATGCACACCTTAAATTCAAATTTTATGGAAAAGCAAAAGATCATGCACAACAAATGATACAACCGGGTAAACTTAAATAGATCTATTATGAAATATAACTATTTAGAGTATTTTATTGTTGATTACCTTATAAAATATATATATATATATTATGTTTTGTTGAAGAAAAAATTATTACTTATGAAAAATTAAAATTACTTTTTGTTCTCGAAATCTAAACAAATTTCTCAATAACGTACTTATTTTTGAAAATTTATTATTTCTTGAAAATCGATACGTAATTATAATTTAAATAATAATATATAAATTTTTTATAAGAAAATAAAACTTATTTATTAATTTACTATTAAAATAAAGTCAAATAATTAAAATTTTCTTAAAAAACAAGTTTAAATCGTAAATCGCAAAATTTAAATCGTCTTATATAAGTTGATTGAATCTTATCTAAACGAAAGTTTATATATTATTTTAATTTCTAATTTTGCAAATCAATACATATCGATTCAATTAATGTTTTAAAAAAAAATTATTCATTCCCCACTAAAAGAAGTATAATATTAGAGCGAATTATTTATTGGTGTTAAGAAGCTAAAATCATATAGCTTTAATTAAAGGAGCACAAAAGTCAATTTATTATAAAAAGAGAGCTTAAAAGTCATGTTTCTTCAAAAGTCCAACAATAAGCACATAACCAAATAAATAGACAACTTTTAGCAACATATATTATACATTAAATAAAATGCAAGAAAAGAATACCGAAGCATCTAATTAAATTTAAGCAAATATATTGTAACATGCACACCTCAAATTCAAATTTTCTGGAAAAGCAAAAGATCATGCACAACAAATGATACAAACGGGTAAACTGAAATAGATCTATTATGAAATATAACTATTTAGAGTATTTTATTGTTGATTACCTTATAAAATATATATATATATTATGTTTTGTGGAAGAAAAAATTATTACTTATGAAAAATTAAAATTACTTTTTGTTCTCGAAATCTAAACAAATTTCTCAATAACGTACTTATTTTTGAAAATTTATTATTTCTTGAAAATAGATACGTAATTATAATTTAAATAATAATATATAAATTTTTTATAAGAAAATAAAACTTATTTATTAATTTACTATTAAAATAAAGTCAAATAATTAAAATTTTCTTAAAAAACAAGTTTAAATCGTAAATCGCAAAATTTAAATCGTCTTATATAAGTTGATTGAATCTTATCTAAACGAAAGTTTATATATTATTTTAATTTCTGATTTTGCAAATCAATACATATCGATTCAATTAACGTTTTAAAAAAATTATTCATTCCCCACTAATACAAGTATAATATTCGATCGAATTATTTATTGGTGTTAAGAAGCTAAAATCATATAGCTTTAATTAAAGGAGCACAAAAGTCAATTTATTATAAAAAAGAGGGCTTAAAAGTCATGTTTCTTCAAAAGTCCAACAATAAGCACATAACCAAATAAATAGACAACTTTTAGCAACATATATTATACATTAAATAAAATGCAAGAAAAGAATACCGAAGCATCTAATTAAATTTAAGCAAATATATTGTAACATGCACACCTTAAATTCAAATTTTCTGGAAAAGCAAAAGATCATGCACAACAAATGATACAAACGGGTAAACTTAAATAGATCTATTATGAAATATAACTATTTAGAGTATTTTATTGTTGATTACCTTAAAATATATATATATATATTATGTTTTGTTGAAGAAAAAATTATTACTTATGAAAAATTAAAATTACTTTTTGTTCTCGAAATCTAAACAAATTTCTCAATAACGTACTTATTTTTGAAAATTTATTATTTCTTGAAAATCGATACGTAATTATAATTTAAATAATAATATATAAATTTTTTATAAGAAAATAAAACTTATTTATTAATTTACTATTAAAATAAAGTCAAATAATTAAAATTTTCTTAAAAAACAAGTTTAAATCGTAAATCGCAAAATTTAAATCGTCTTATATAAGTTGATTGAATCTTATCTAAACGAAAGTTTATATATTATTTTAATTTCTGATTTTGCAAATCAATACATATCGATTCAATTAACGTTTTAAAAAAAATTATTCATTCCCCACTAAAAGAAGTATAATATTCGAGCGAATTATTTATTGGTGTTAAGAAGCTAAAATCATATAGCTTTAATTAACGGAGCACAAAAGTCAATTTATTATAAAAAAGAAGGCTTAAAAGTCATGTTTCTTCAAAAGTCCAACAATAAGCACATAACCAAATAAATAGACAACTTTTAGCAACATATATTATACATTAAATAAAATGCAAGAAAAGAATACCGAAGCATCTAATTAAATTTAAGCAAATATATTGTAACATGCACACCTTAAATTCAAATTTTTCTGGAAAAGCAAAAGATCATGCACAACAAATGATACAAACGGGTAAACTTAAATAGATCTATTATGAAATATAACTATTTAGAGTATTTTATTGTTGATTACCTTATAAAATATATATATATATTATGTTTTGTTGAAGAAAAAATTATTACTTATGAAAAATTAAAATTACTTTTTGTTCTCGAAATCTAAACAAATTTCTCAATAACGTACTTATTTTTGAAAATTTATTATTTCTTGAAAATCGATACGTAATTATAATTTAAATAATAATATATAAATTTTTTATAAGAAAATAAAACTTATTTATTAATTTACTATTAAAATAAAGTCAAATAATTAAAATTTTCTTAAAAAACAAGTTTAAATCGTAAATCGCAAAATTTAAATCGTCTTATATAAGTTGATTGAATCTTATCTAAACGAAAGTTTATATATTATTTTAATTTCTGATTTTGCAAATCAATACATATCGATTCAATTAACGTTTTAAAAAAAATTATTCATTCCCCACTAAAAGAAGTATAATATTCGAGCGAATTATTTATTGGTGTTAAGAAGCTAAAATCATATAGCTTTAATTAAAGGAGCACAAAAGTCAATTTATTATAAAAAAGAGGGCTTAAAAGTCATGTTTCTTCAAAAGTCCAACAATAAGCACATAACCAAATAAATAGACAACTTTTAGCAACATATATTATACATTAAATAAAATGCAAGAAAAGAATACCGAAGCATCTAATTAAATTTAAGCAAATATATTGTAACATGCACACCTTAAATTCAAATTTTCTGGAAAAGCAAAAGATCATGCACAACAAATGATACAAACGGGTAAACTTAAATAGATCTATTATGAAATATAACTATTTAGAGTATTTTATTGTTGATTACCTTATAAAATATATATATATATTATGTTTTGTTGAAGAAAAAATTATTACTTATGAAAAATTAAAATTACTTTTTGTTCTCGAAATCTAAACAAATTTCTCAATAACGTACTTATTTTTGAAAATTTATTATTTCTTGAAAATCGATACGTAATTATAATTTAAATAATAATATATAAATTTTTTATAAGAAAATAAAACTTATTTATTAATTTACTATTAAAATAAAGTCAAATAATTAAAATTTTCTTAAAAAACAAGTTTAAATCGTAAATTGTAAAATTTAAATCGTCTTATATAAGTTGATTGAATCTTATCTAAACGAAAGTTTATATATTATTTTAATTTCTGATTTTGCAAATCAATACATATCGATTCAATTAACGTTTTAAAAAAAATTATTCATTCCCCACTAAAAGAAGTATAATATTAGAGCGAATTATTTATTGGTGTTAAGAAGCTAAAATCATATAGCTTTAATTAAAGGAGGACAAAAGTCAATTTATTATAAAAAAGAGGGCTTAAAAGTCATGTTTCTTCAAAAGTCCAACAATAAGCACATAACCAAATAAATAGACAACTTTTAGCAACATATATTATACATTAAATAAAATGCAAGAAAAGAATACCGAAGCATCTAATTAAATTTAAGCAAATATATTGTAACATGCACACCTTAAATTCAAATTTTCTGGAAAAGCAAAAGATCATGCACAACAAATGATACAAACGGGTAAACTTAAATAGATCTATTATGAAATATAACTATTTAGAGTATTTTATTGTTGATTACCTTATAAAATATATATATATATTATGTTTTGTTGAAGAAAAAATTATTACTTATGAAAAATTAAAATTACTTTTTGTTCTCGAAATCTAAACAAATTTCTCAATAACGTACTTATTTTTGAAAATTTATTATTTCTTGAAAATCGATACGTAATTATAATTTAAATAATAATATATAAATTTTTTATAAGAAAATAAAACTTATTTATTAATTTACTATTAAAATAAAGTCAAATAATTAAAATTTTCTTAAAAAACAAGTTTAAATCGTAAATCGCAAAATTTAAATCGTCTTATATAAGTTGATTGAATCTTATCTAAACGAAAGTTTATATATTATTTTAATTTCTAATTTTGCAAATCAATACATATCGATTCAATTAACGTTTTAAAAAAATTATTCATTCCCCACTAAAGAAAGTATAATATTGACGAATTATTTATTGGTGTTAAGAAGCTAAAATCATATAGCTTTAAATAAAGGAGAACAAAAGTCAATTTATTATAAAAAAGAGCTTAAAAGTCATGTTTCTTCAAAAGTCCAACAATAAGCACATAACCAAATAAATAGACAACTTTTAGCAACATATATTATACATTAAATAAAATGCAAGAAAAGAATACCGAAGCATCTAATTAAATTTAAGCAAATATATTGTAACATGCACACCTTAAATTCAAATTTTATGGAAAAGCAAAAGATCATGCACAACAAATGATACAACCGGGTAAACTTAAATAGATCTATTATGAAATATAACTATTTAGAGTATTTTATTGTTGATTACCTTATAAAATATATATATATATTATGTTTTGTTGAAGAAAAAATTATTACTTATGAAAAATTAAAATTACTTTTTGTTCTCGAAATCTAAACAAATTTCTCAATAACGTACTTATTTTTGAAAATTTATTATTTCTTGAAAATCGATACGTAATTATAATTTAAATAATAATATATAAATTTTTTATAAGAAAATAAAACTTATTTATTAATTTACTATTAAAATAAAGTCAAATAATTAAAATTTTCTTAAAAAACAAGTTTAAATCGTAAATCGTAAAATTTAAATCGTCTTATATAAGTTGATTGAATCTTATCTAAACGAAAGTTTATGGATTATTTTAATTTCGGATTTTACAAATCCATTTATATCGATTCAATTAACATTTTAAAAAAAATTAGTCATTCCCTACTAAAGAAGTATAATATTCGAGCGAATTATTTATTGGTGTTAAGAAGCTAAAATCATATAGATTTAATTAAAGGAGCACAAAAGTCAATTTATTATAAAAAGAGAGCTTAAAAGTCATGTTTCTTCAAAAGTCCAACAATAAGCACATAACCAAATAAATAGACAACTTTTAGCAACATATATTATACATTAAATAAAATGCAAGAAAAGAATACCGAAGCATCTAATTAAATTTAAGCAAATATATTGTAACATGCACACCTTAAATTCAAATTTTATGGAAAAGCAAAAAATCATGCACAACAAATGATACAAACAGGTAAACTTAAATAGAGCTATTATGAAATATAACTATTTAGAGTATTTTATTGTCGATTACCTTATGAAATATATATATATATTATGTTTTGTTGAAGAAAAAATTATTACTTATGAAAAATTAAAATTACTTTTTGTTCTCGAAATCTAAACAAATTTCTCAATAACGTACTTATTTTTGAAAATTTATTATTTCTTGAAAATCGATACGTAATTATAATTTAAATAATAATATATAAATTTTTTATAAGAAAATAAAACTTATTTATTAATTTACTATTAAAATAAAGTCAAATAATTAAAATTTTCTTAAAAAACAAGTTTAAATCGTAAATCGCAAAATTTAAATCGTCTTATATAAGTTGATTGAATCTTATCTAAACGAAAGTTTATATATTATTTTAATTTCTAATTTTGCAAATCAATACATATCGATTCAATTAACGTTTTAAAAAAATTATTCATTCCCCACTAAAAGAAGTATAATATTCGATCGAATTATTTATTGGTGTTAAGATGCTAAAATAATATAGCTTTAATTAAAGGAGCACAAAAGTCAATTTATTATAAAAAGAGAGCTTAAAAGTCATGTTTCTTCAAAAGTCCAACAATAAGCACATAACCAAATAAATAGACAACTTTTAGCAACGTATATTATACATTAAATAAAATGCAAGAAAAGAATACCGAAGCATCTAATTAAATTTAAGCAAATATATTGTAACATGCACACCTTAAATTCAAATTTTCTGGAAAAGCAAAAGATCATGCACAACAAATGATACAAACGGGTAAACTTAAATAGATCTATTATGAAATATAACTATTTAGAGTATTTTATTGTCGATTACCTTATAAAATATATATATATATTATGTTTTGTTGAAGAGAAAATTATTACTTATGAAAAATTAAAATTACTTTTTGTTCTCGAAATCTAAACAAATTTCTCAATAACGTACTTATTTTTGAAAATTTATTATTTCTTGAAAATCGATACGTAATTATAATTTAAATAATAATATATAAATTTTTTATAAGAAAATAAAACTTATTTATTAATTTACTATTAAAATAAAGTCAAATAATTAAAATTTTCTTAAAAAACAAGTTTAAATCGTAAATCGCAAAATTTAAATCGTCTTATATAAGTTGATTGAATCTTATCTAAACGAAAGTTTATATATTATTTTAAATTCTGATTTTGCAAATCAATACATATCGATTCAATTAACATTTTAAAAAAAATTATTCATTCCCCACTAAAAGAAGTATAATATTGACGAATTATTTATTGGTGTTAAGAAGCTAAAATCATATAGCTTTAATTAAAGGAGCACAAAAGTCAATTTATTATAAAAAGAGAGCTTAAAAGTCATGTTTCTTCAAAAGTCCAACAATAAGCACATAACCAAATAAATAGACAACTTTTAGCAACATATATTATACATTAAATAAAATGCAAGAAAAGAATACCGAAGCATCTAATTAAATTTAAGCAAATATATTGTAACATGCACACCTTAAATTCAAATTTTTCTGGAAAAGCAAAAGATCATGCACAACAAATGATACAAACGGGTAAACTTAAATAGATCTATTATGAAATATAACTATTTACAGTATTTTATTGTTGATTACCTTATAATATATATATATATATTATGTTTGGTTGAAGAAAAAATTATTACTTATGAAAAATTAAAATTACTTTTTGTTCTCGAAATCTAAACAAATTTCTCAATAACGTACTTATTTTTGAAAATTTATTATTTCTTGAAAATAGATACGTAATTATAATTTAAATAATAATATATAAATTTTTTATAAGAAAATAAAACTTATTTATTAATTTACTATTAAAATAAAGTCAAATAATTAAAATTTTCTTAAAAAACAAGTTTAAATCGTAAATGGCAAAATTTAAATCGTCTTATATAAGTTGATTGAATCTTATCTAAACGAAAGTTTATATATTATTTTAATTTCTGATTTTGCAAATCAATACATATCGATTCAATTAACGTTTTAAAAAAAATTATTCATTCCCCACTAAAAGAAGTATAATATTAGAACGAATTATTTATTGGTGTTAAGAAGGTAAAATCATATAGCTTTAATTAAAGGAGCACAAAAGTCAATTTATTATAAAAAGAGAGCTTAAAAGTCATGTTTCTTCAAAAGTCCAACAATAAGCACATAACCAAATAAATAGACAACTTTTAGCAACATATATTATACATTAAATAAAATGCAAGAAAAGAATACCGAAGCATCTAATTAAATTTAAGCAAATATATTGTAACATGCACACCTTAAATTCAAATTTTCTGGAAAAGCAAAAGATCATGCACAACAAATGATACAAACGGGTAAACTTAAATAGATCTATTATGAAATATAACTATTTAGAGTATTTTATTGTCGATTACCTTATAAAATATATATATATTATGTTTTGTTGAAGAAAAAATTATTACTTATGAAAAATTAAAATTACTTTTTGTTCTCGAAATCTAAACAAATTTCTCAATAACGTACTTATTTTTGAAAATTTATTATTTCTTGAAAATCGATACGTAATTATAATTTAAATAATAATATATAAATTTTTTATAAGAAAATAAAACTTATTTATTAATTTACTATTAAAATAAAGTCAAATAATTAAAATTTTCTTAAAAAACAAGTTTAAATCGTAAATCGCAAAATTTAAATCGTCTTATATAAGTTGATTGAATCTTATCTAAACGAAAGTTTATATATTATTTTAATTTCTGATTTTGCAAATCAATACATATCGATTCAATTAACGTTTTAAAAAAAATTATTCATTCCCCACTCAAAGTATAATATTGACGAATTATTTATTGGTGTTAAGAAGCTAAAATCATATAGCTTTAATTAACGGAGCACAAAAGTCAATTTATTATAAAAAAGAAGGCTTAAAAGTCATGTTTCTTCAAAAGTCCAACAATAAGCACATAACCAAATAAATAGACAACTTTTAGCAACATATATTATACATTAAATAAAATGCAAGAAAAGAATACCGAAGCATCTAATTAAATTTAAGCAAATATATTGTAACATGCACACCTTAAATTCAAATTTTCTGGAAAAGCAAAAGATCATGCACAACAAATGATACAAACGGGTAAACTTAAATAGATCTATTATGAAATATAACTATTTAGAGTATTTTATTGTTGATTACCTTATAAAATATATATATATTATGTTTTGTTGAAGAAAAAATTATTACTTATGAAAAATTAAAATTACTTTTTGTTCTCGAAATCTAAACAAATTTCTCAATAACGTACTTATTTTTGAAAATTTATTATTTCTTGAAAATCGATACGTAATTATAATTTAAATAATAATATATAAATTTTTTATAAGAAAATAAAACTTATTTATTAATTTACTATTAAAATAAAGTCAAATAATTAAAATTTTCTTAAAAAACAAGTTTAAATCGTAAATTGTAAAATTTAAATCGTCTTAAATAAGTTGATTGAATCTTATCTAAACGAAAGTTTATATATTATTTTAATTTCTGATTTTGCAAATCAATACATATCGATTCAATTAACGTTTTAAAAAAAATTATTCATTCCCCACTAAAAGAAGTATAATATTCGAGCGAATTATTTATTGGTGTTAAGAAGCTAAAATCATATAGCTTTAATTAAAGGAGCACAAAAGTCAATTTATTATAAAAAAGAAGGCTTAAAAGTCATGTTTCTTCAAAAGTCCAACAATAAGCACATAACCAAATAAATAGACAACTTTTAGCAACATATATTATACATTAAATAAAATGCAAGAAAAGAATACCGAAGCATCTAATTAAATTTAAGCAAATATATTGTAACATGCACACCTTAAATTCAAATTTTTCTGGAAAAGCAAAAGATCATGCACAACAAATGATACAAACGGGTAAACTTAAATAGATCTATTATGAAATATAACTATTTACAGTATTTTATTGTTGATTACCTTATAATATATATATATATATATTATGTTTTGTTGAAGAAAAAATTATTACTTATGAAAAATTAAAATTACTTTTTGTTCTCGAAATCTAAACAAATTTCTCAATAACGTACTTATTTTTGAAAATTTATTATTTCTTGAAAATCGATACGTAATTATAATTTAAATAATAATATATAAATTTTTTATAAGAAAATAAAACTTATTTATTAATTTACTATTAAAATAAAGTCAAATAATTAAAATTTTCTTAAAAAACAAGTTTAAATCGTAAATGGCAAAATTTAAATCGTCTTATATAAATTGATTGAATCTTATCTAAACGAAAGTTTATATATTATTTTAATTTATAATTTTGCAAATCAATAAACATCAATTTAATTAACTTTTTAAAAAAAATTATTCATTCCCCACTAGAGGAAGTATAATATTGACGAATTATTTATTGGTGTTAAGAAGCTAAAATCATATAGCTTTAATTAAAGGAGCACAAAAGTCAATTTATTATAAAAAAGAGGGCTTAAAAGTCATGTTTCTTCAAAAGTCCAACAATAAGCACATAACCAAATAAATAGACAACTTTTAGCAACATATATTATACATTAAATAAAATGCAAGAAAAGAATACCGAAGCATCTAATTAAATTTAAGCAAATATATTGTAACATGCACACCTTAAATTCAAAGTTTACAGAAAAGCAAAAGATCATGCCTGACAAATGAGATAATCGGGTAAACTTAAATAGATCTATTATGAAATATAACTATTTAGAGTATTTTATTGTTGATTACCTTATAAAATATATATATATATATTATGTTTTGTTGAAGAAAAAATTATTACTTATGAAAAATTAAAATTACTTTTTGTTCTCGAAATCTAAACAAATTTCTCAATAACGTACTTATTTTTGAAAATTTATTATTTCTTGAAAATCGATACGTAATTATAATTTAAATAATAATATATAAATTTTTTATAAGAAAATAAAACTTATTTATTAATTTACTATTAAAATAAAGTCAAATAATTAAAATTTTCTTAAAAAACAAGTTTAAATCGTAAATCGCAAAATTTAAATCGTCTTATATAAGTTGATTGAATCTTATCTAAACGAAAGTTTATATATTATTTTAATTTATGATTTTGGAAATCAATACATATCGATCCAATTAACGATTTAAAAAAAATTATTCATTCCCCACTAAAGAAGTATAATATTGACGAATTATTTATTGGTATTAAGAAGCTAAAATCATATAGCTTTAAATAAAGGAGCACAAAAGTCAATTTATTATTAAAAGAGAGCTTAAAAGTCATGTTTCTTCAAAAGTCCAACAATAAGCACATAACCAAATAAATAGACAACTTTTAGCAACATATATTATACATTAAATAAAATGCAAGAAAAGAATACCGAAGCATCTAATTAAATTTAAGCAAATATATTGTAACATGCACACCTTAAATTCAAATTTTCTGGAAAAGCAAAAGATCATGCACAACAAATGATACAAACGGGTAAACTTAAATAGATCTATTATGAAATATAACTATTTAGAGTATTTTATTGTTGATTACCTTATAAAATATATATATATATTATGTTTTGTTGAAGAAAAAATTATTACTTATGAAAAATTAAAATTACTTTTTGTTCTCGAAATCTAAACAAATTTCTCAATAACGTACTTATTTTTGAAAATTTATTATTTCTTGAAAATCGATACGTAATTATAATTTAAATAATAATATATAAATTTTTTATAAGAAAATAAAACTTATTTATTAATTTACTATTAAAATAAAGTCAAATAATTAAAATTTTCTTAAAAAACAAGTTTAAATCGTAAATCGCAAAATTTAAATCGTCTTATATAAGTTGATTGAATCTTATCTAAACGAAAGTTTATATATTATTTTAATTTATGATTTTGCAAATCAATACATATCGATTCAATTAACGTTTTAAAAAAAATTATTCATTCCCCACTAAAAGAAGTATAATATTAGAGGGAATTATTTATTGGTGTTAAGAAGCTAAAATCATATAGCTTTAATTAAAGGAGGACAAAAGTCAATTTATTATAAAAAGAGAGCTTAAAAGTCATGTTTCTTCAAAAGTCCAACAATAAGCACATAACCAAATAAATAGACAACTTTTAGCAACATATATTATACATTAAATAAAATGCAAGAAAAGAATACCGAAGCATCTAATTAAATTTAAGCAAATATATTGTAACATGCACACCTTAAATTCAAATTTTCTGGAAAAGCAAAAGATCATGCACAACAAATGATACAAACGGGTAAACTGAAATAGATCTATTATGAAATATAACTATTTAGAGTATTTTATTGTTGATTACCTTATAAAATATATATATATATTATGTTTTGTGGAAGAAAAAATTATTACTTATGAAAAATTAAAATTACTTTTTGTTCTCGAAATCTAAACAAATTTCTCAATAACGTACTTATTTTTGAAAATTTATTATTTCTTGAAAATCGATACATAATTATAATTTAAATAATAATATATAAATTTTTTATAAGAAAATAAAACTTATTTATTAATTTACTATTAAAATAAAGTCAAATAATTAAAATTTTCTTAAAAAACAAGTTTAAATCGTAAATCGCAAAATTTAAATCGTCTTATATAAGTTGATTGAATCTTATCTAAACGAAAGTTTATATATTATTTTAATTTCTGATTTTGCAAATCAATACATATCGATTCAATTAACGTTTTAAAAAAAATTATTCATTCCCCACTAAAAGAAGTATAATATTCGGACGAATTATTTATTGGTGTTAAGAAGCTAAAATCATATAGCTTTAATTAAAGGAGGACAAAAGTCAATTTATTATAAAAAAGAGGGCTTAAAAGTCATGTTTCTTCAAAAGTCCAACAATAAGCACATAACCAAATAAATAGACAACTTTTAGCAACATATATTATACATTAAATAAAATGCAAGAAAAGAATACCGAAGCATCTAATTAAATTTAAGCAAATATATTGTAACATGCACACCTTAAATTCAAATTTTCTGGAAAAGCAAAAGATCATGCACAACAAATGATACAAACGGGTAAACTTAAATAGATCTATTATGAAATATAACTATTTAGAGTATTTTATTGTTGATTACCTTATAAAATATATATATATATATATTATGTTTTGTTGAAGAAAAAATTATTACTTATGAAAAATTAAAATTACTTTTTGTTCTCGAAATCTAAACAAATTTCTCAATAACGTACTTATTTTTGAAAATTTATTATTTCTTGAAAATCGATACGTAATTATAATTTAAATAATAATATATAAATTTTTTATAAGAAAATAAAACTTATTTATTAATTTACTATTAAAATAAAGTCAAATAATTAAAATTTTCTTAAAAAACAAGTTTAAATCGTAAATTGTAAAATTTAAATCGTCTTAAATAAGTTGATTGAATCTTATCTAAACGAAAGTTTATATATTATTTTAATTTCTGATTTTGCAAATCAATACATATCGATTCAATTAACGTTTTAAAAAAAATTATTCATTCCCCACTAAAAGAAGTATAATATTCGAGGAAATTATTTATTGGTGTTAAGAAGCTAAAATCATATAGCTTTAATTAAAGGAGCACAAAAGTCAATTTATTATAAAAAAGAGAGCTTAAAAGTCATGTTTCTTCAAAAGTCCAACAATAAGCACATAACCAAATAAATAGACAACTTTTAGCAACATATATTATACATTAAATAAAATGCAAGAAAAGAATACCGAAGCATCTAATTAAATTTAAGCAAATATATTGTAACATGCACACCTTAAATTCAAATTTTTTGGAAAAGCAAAAGATCATGCACAACAAATGATACAAACGGGTAAACTTAAATAGATCTATTATGAAATATAACTATTTAGAGTATTTTATTGTTGATTACCTTATAAAATATATATATATATTATGTTTTGTTGAAGAAAAAATTATTACTTATGAAAAATTAAAATTACTTTTTGTTCTCGAAATCTAAACAAATTTCTCAATAACGTACTTATTTTTGAAAATTTATTATTTCTTGAAAATCGATACGTAATTATAATTTAAATAATAATATATAAATTTTTTATAAGAAAATAAAACTTATTTATTAATTTACTATTAAAATAAAGTCAAATAATTAAAATTTTCTTAAAAAACAAGTTTAAATCGTAAATCGCAAAATTTAAATCGTCTTATATAAGTTGATTGAATCTTATCTAAACGAAAGTTTATATATTATTTTAAATTATGATTTTGCAAATCAATACATATCGATTCAATTAATGTTTTAAAAAAATTATTCATTCCCCACTAAAGAAGTATAATATTGACGAATTATTTATTGGTGTTAAGAAGCTAAAATCATATAGCTTTAATTAAAGGAGGACAAAAGTCAATTTATTATAAAAAAGAGGGCTTAAAAGTCATGTTTCTTCAAAAGTCCAACAATAAGCACATAACCAAATAAATAGACAACTTTTAGCAACATATATTATACATTAAATAAAATGCAAGAAAAGAATACCGAAGCATCTAATTAAATTTAAGCAAATATATTGTAACATGCACACCTTAAATTCAAATTTTCTGGAAAAGCAAAAGATCATGCACAACAAATGATACAAACGGGTAAACTTAAATAGATCTATTATGAAATATAACTATTTAGAGTATTTTATTGTTGATTACCTTATAAAATATATATATATTATGTTTTGTTGAAGAAAAAATTATTACTTATGAAAAATTAAAATTACTTTTTGTTCTCGAAATCTAAACAAATTTCTCAATAACGTACTTATTTTTGAAAATTTATTATTTCTTGAAAATCGATACGTAATTATAATTTAAATAATAATATATAAATTTTTTATAAGAAAATAAAACTTATTTATTAATTTACTATTAAAATAAAGTCAAATAATTAAAATTTTCTTAAAAAACAAGTTTAAATCGTAAATCGCAAAATTTAAATCGTCTTATATAAGTTGATTGAATCTTATCTAAACGAAAGTTTATATATTATTTTAATTTTTGATTTTGCAAATCAATACATATCGATTCAATTAACGTTTTAAAAAAAATTATTTATTCCCAGCTAAAGAAGTATAATATTGACGAATTATTTATTGGTGTTAAGAAGCTAAAATCATATAGCTTTAATTAAAGGAGCACAAAAGTCAATTTATTATAAAAGGAGAGCTTAAAAGTCATGTTTCTTCAAAAGTCCAACAATAAGCACATAACCAAATAAATAGACAACTTTTAGCAACATATATTATACATTAAATAAAATGCAAGAAAAGAATACCGAAGCATCTAATTAAATTTAAGCAAATATATTGTAACATGCACACCTTAAATTCAAAATTTATGGAAAAGCAAAAGATCATACCTGACAAATGATACAAACGGGTAAACTTAAATAGATCTATTATGAAATATAACTATTTAGAGTATTTTATTGTTGATTACCTTATAAAATATATATATATATTATGTTTTGTTGAAGAAAAAATTATTACTTATGAAAAATTAAAATTACTTTTTGTTCTCGAAATCTAAACAAATTTCTCAATAACGTACTTATTTTTGAAAATTTATTATTTCTTGAAAATCGATACGTAATTATAATTTAAATAATAATATATAAATTTTTTATAAGAAAATAAAACTTATTTATTAATTTACTATTAAAATAAAGTCAAATAATTAAAATTTTCTTAAAAAACAAGTTTAAATCGTAAATCGCAAAATTTAAATCGTCTTATATAAGTTGATTGAATCTTATCTAAACGAAAGTTTATATATTATTTTAATTTATGATTTTGCAAATCAATACATATCGATTCAATTAACGTTTTAGAAAAAATTATTCCGTCCCCGCTAAAAGAAGTATAATATTAGAACGAATTATTTATTGGTGTTAAGAAGCTAAAATCATATAGCTTTAATTAAAGGAGCACAAAAGTCAATTTATTATAAAAAGAGAGCTTAAAAGTCATGTTTCTTCAAAAGTCCAACAATAAGCACATAACCAAATAAATAGACAACTTTTAGCAACATATATTATACATTAAATAAAATGCAAGAAAAGAATACCGAAGCATCTAATTAAATTTAAGCAAATATATTGTAACATGCACACCTTAAATTCAAATTTTCTGGAAAAGCAAAAGATCATGCACAACAAATGATACAAACGGGTAAACTTAAATAGATCTATTATGAAATATAACTATTTACAGTATTTTATTGTTGATTACCTTATAATATATATATATATATTATGTTTTGTTGAAGAAAAAATTATTACTTATGAAAAATTAAAATTACTTTTTGTTCTCGAAATCTAAACAAATTTCTCAATAACGTACTTATTTTTGAAAATTTATTATTTCTTGAAAATAGATACGTAATTATAATTTAAATAATAATATATAAATTTTTTATAAGAAAATAAAACTTATTTATTAATTTACTATTAAAATAAAGTCAAATAATTAAAATTTTCTTAAAAAACAAGTTTAAATCGTAAATTGTAAAATTTAAATCGTCTTAAATAAGTTGATTGAATCTTATCTAAACGAAAGTTTATATATTATTTTAATTTCTAATTTTGCAAATCAATACATATCGATTCAATTAACGTTTTAAAAAAAATTATTCAATCCCCACTAAAAGAAGTATAATATTAGAGCGAATTATTTATTGGTGTTAAGAAGCTAAAATCATATAGCTTTAATTAAAGGAGCACAAAAGTCAATTTATTTTAAAAGAGAGCTTAAAAGTCATGTTTCTTCAAAAGTCCAACAATAAGCACATAACCAAATAAATAGACAACTTTTAGCAACATATATTATACATTAAATAAAATGCAAGAAAAGAATACCGAAGCATCTAATTAAATTTAAGCAAATATATTGTAACATGCACACCTTAAATTGAAATTTTCTGGAAAAGCAAAAGATCATGCACAACAAATGATACAAACGGGTAAATTTTTATAGATCTATTATGAAATATAACTATTACAGTATTTCATTGTTGATTACCTTATAAAATATATATATATATATTATGTTTTGTTGAAGAAAAAATTATTACTTATGAAAAATTAAAATTACTTTTTGTTCTCGAAATCTAAACAAATTTCTCAATAACGTACTTATTTTTGAAAATTTATTATTTCTTGAAAATCGATACGTAATTATAATTTAAATAATAATATATAAATTTTTTATAAGAAAATAAAACTTATTTATTAATTTACTATTAAAATAAAGTCAAATAATTAAAATTTTCTTAAAAAACAAGTTTAAATCGTAAATCGCAAAATTTAAATCGTCTTATATAAGTTGATTGAATCTTATCTAAACGAAAGTTTATATATTATTTTAATTTCTGATTTTGCAAATCAATACATATCGATTCAATTAACGTTTTAAAAAAAAATTATTCATTCCCCACTAAAAGAAGTATAATATTAGAACGAATTATTTATTGGTGTTAAGAAGCTAAAATCATATAGCTTTAATTAAAGGAGCACAAAAGTCAATTTATTATAAAAAGAGAGCTTAAAAGTCATGTTTCTTCAAAAGTCCAACAATAAGCACATAACCAAATAAATAGACAACTTTTAGCAACATATATTATACATTAAATAAAATGCAAGAAAAGAATACCGAAGCATCTAATTAAATTTAAGCAAATATATTGTAACATGCACACCTTAAATTCAAATTTTTTGGAAAAGCAAAAGATCATGCACAACAAATGATACAAACGGGTAAACTTAAATAGATCTATTTTGAAATATAACTATTACAGTATTTTATTGTTGATTACCTTATAAAATATATATATATATATTATGTTTTGTTGAAGAAAAAATTATTACTTATGAAAAATTAAAATTACTTTTTGTTCTCGAAATCTAAACAAATTTCTCAATAACGTACTTATTTTTGAAAATTTATTATTTCTTGAAAATCGATACGTAATTATAATTTAAATAATAATATATAAATTTTTTATAAGAAAATAAAACTTATTTATTAATTTACTATTAAAATAAAGTCAAATAATTAAAATTTTCTTAAAAAACAAGTTTAAATCGTAAATCGCAAAATTTAAATCGTCTTATATAAGTTGATTGAATCTTATCTAAACGAAAGTTTATATATTATTTTAATTTCTGATTTTGCAAATCAATACATATCGATTCAATTAACGTTTTAAAAAAAATTATTCATTCCCCACTAAAAGAAGTATAATATTCGAGCGAATTATTTATTGGTGTTAAGAAGCTAAAATCATATAGCTTTAATTAAAGGAGCACAAAAGTCAATTTATTATAAAAAGAGAGCTTAAATGTCATGTTTCTTCAAAAGTCCAACAATAAGCACATAACCAAATAAATAGACAACTTTTAGCAACATATATTATACATTAAATAAAATGCAAGAAAAGAATACCGAAGCATCTAATTAAATTTAAGCAAATATATTGTAACATGCACACCTTAAATTCAAATTTTCTAGAAAAGCAAAAGATCATGCACAACAAACGGGTAAACTTAAATAGATCTATTATGAAATATAACTATTTAGAGTATTTTATTGTCGATTACCTTAAAAATATATATATATATTATGTTTTGTTGAAGAAAAAATTATTACTTATGAAAAATTAAAATTACTTTTTGTTCTCGAAATCTAAACAAATTTCTCAATAACGTACTTATTTTTGAAAATTTATTATTTCTTGAAAATCGATACGTAATTATAATTTAAATAATAATATATAAATTTTTTATAAGAAAATAAAACTTATTTATTAATTTACTATTAAAATAAAGTCAAATAATTAAAATTTTCTTAAAAAACAAGTTTAAATCGTAAATCGCAAAATTTAAATCGTCTTATATAAGTTGATTGAATCTTATCTAAACGAAAGTTTATATATTATTTTAAATTCTGATTTTGCAAATCAATACATATCGATTCAATTAATGTTTTAAAAAAATTATTCATTCCCCACTAAAAGAAGTATAATATTCGAGCGAATTATTTATTGGTGTTAAGAAGCTAAAATCATATAGCTTTAATTAAAGGAGGACAAAAGTCAATTTATTATAAAAAAGAGGGCTTAAAAGTCATGTTTCTTCAAAAGTCCAACAATAAGCACATAACCAAATAAATAGACAACTTTTAGCAACATATATTATACATTAAATAAAATGCAAGAAAAGAATACCGAATCATCTAATTAAATTTAAGCAAACATATGGAAACCTGCACACCTTAGATTCAAATTTTACGGAAAAGCAAAAGATCATACCTGACAAATGATACAAACGGGTAAACTTAAATAGATCTATTATGAAATATAACTATTTAGAGTATTTTATTGTCGATTACCTTATAAAATATATATATATATATTATGTTTTGTTGAAGAAAAAATTATTACTTATGAAAAATTAAAATTACTTTTTGTTCTCGAAATCTAAACAAATTTCTCAATAACGTACTTATTTTTGAAAATTTATTATTTCTTGAAAATCGATACGTAATTATAATTTAAATAATAATATATAAATTTTTTATAAGAAAATAAAACTTATTTATTAATTTACTATTAAAATAAAGTCAAATAATTAAAATTTTCTTAAAAAACAAGTTTAAATCGTAAATCGCAAAATTTAAATCGTCTTATATAAGTTGATTGAATCTTATCTAAACGAAAGTTTATATATTATTTTAATTTTTGATTTTGCAAATCAATACATTTCGATTCAATTAACGTTTTAAAAAAAATTATTCATTCCCCACTAAAGAAGTATAATATTGACGAATTATTTATTGGTGTTAAGAAGCTAAAATCATATAGCTTTAATTAACGGAGCACAAAAGTCAATTTATTATAAGAAAGAAGGCTTAAAAGTCATGTTTCTTCAAAAGTCCAACAATAAGCACATAACCAAATAAATAGACAACTTTTAGCAACATATATTATACATTAAATAAAATGCAAGAAAAAGAATACCGAAGCATCTAATTAAATTTAAGCAAATATATTGTAACATGCACACCTTAAATTCAAATTTTCTGGAAAAGCAAAAGATCATGCACAACAAATGATACAAACGGGTAAACTTAAATAGATCTATTATGAAATATAACTATTTAGAGTATTTTATTGTCGATTACCTTATAAAATATATATATATTATGTTTTGTTGAAGAAAAAATTATTACTTATGAAAAATTAAAATTACTTTTTGTTCTCGAAATCTAAACAAATTTCTCAATAACGTACTTATTTTTGAAAATTTATTATTTCTTGAAAATCGATACGTAATTATAATTTAAATAATAATATATAAATTTTTTATAAGAAAATAAAACTTATTTATTAATTTACTATTAAAATAAAGTCAAATAATTAAAATTTTCTTAAAAAACAAGTTTAAATCGTAAATCGCAAAATTTAAATCGTCTTATATAAGTTGATTGAATCTTATCTAAACGAAAGTTTATATATTATTTTAATTTATGATTTTGCAAATCAATACATATCGATTCAATTAACGTTTTAAAAAAAATTATTCATTCCCCACTAAAAGAAGTATAATATTCGAGAGAATTATTTATTGGTGTTAAGAAGCTAAAATCATATAGCTTTAATTAAAGGAGCACAAAAGTCAATTTATTATAAAAAGAGAGCTTAAAAGTCATGTTTCTTCAAAATTCCAACAATAAGCACATAACCAAATAAATAGACAACTTTTAGCAACATATATTATACATTAAATAAAATGCAAGAAAAGAATACCGAAGCATCTAATTAAATTTAAGCAAATATATTGTAACATGCACACCTTAAATTCAAAATTTTCTGGAAAAGCAAAAGATCATGCACAACAATTGATACAAACGGGTAAACTTAAATTGATCTATTTTGAAATATAACTATTACAGTATTTTATTGTTGATTACCTTATAAAATATATATATATATATTATGTTTTGTTGAAGAAAAAATTATTACTTATGAAAAATTAAAATTACTTTTTGTTCTCGAAATCTAAACAAATTTCTCAATAACGTACTTATTTTTGAAAATTTATTATTTCTTGAAAATCGATACGTAATTATAATTTAAATAATAATATATAAATTTTTTATAAGAAAATAAAACTTATTTATTAATTTACTATTAAAATAAAGTCAAATAATTAAAATTTTCTTAAAAAACAAGTTTAAATCGTAAATCGCAAAATTTAAATCGTCTTATATAAGTTGATTGAATCTTATCTAAACGAAAGTTTATATATTATTTTAAATTCTGATTTTGCAAATCAACACAGATTGATTCAATTAACGTGTTAAAAAAATTATTCATTCCCCACTAAAAGAAGTATAATATTCGAGCGAATTATTTATTGGTGTTAAGAAGCTAAAATCATATAGCTTTAATTAAAGGAGCACAAAAGTCAATTTATTATAAAAAGAGAGCTTAAATGTCATGTTTCTTCAAAAGTCCAACAATAAGCACATAACCAAATAAATAGACAACTTTTAGCAACATATATTATACATTAAATAGAATGCAAAAAAGAATACCGAAGCATCTAATTAAATTTAAGCAAATATATTGTAACATGCACACCTTAAATTCAATTTTTCTAGAAAAGCAAAGGATCATGCCTGACAAATGATACAAGCCGGTAAACTGAAATAGATCTATTATGAAATATAACTATTTAGAGTATTTTATTGTTGATTACCTTATAAAATATATATATATATTATGTTTTGTGGAAGAAAAAATTATTACTTATGAAAAATTAAAATTACTTTTTGTTCTCGAAATCTAAACAAATTTCTCAATAACGTACTTATTTTTGAAAATTTATTATTTCTTGAAAATCGATACGTAATTATAATTTAAATAATAATATATAAATTTTTTATAAGAAAATAAAACTTATTTATTAATTTACTATTAAAATAAAGTCAAATAATTAAAATTTTCTTAAAAAACAAGTTTAAATCGTAAATGGAAAAATTTAAATCGTCTTATATAAGTTGATTGAATCTTATCTAAACGAAAATTTATATATTATTTTAATTTACGATTTTGCAAATCAATACATATCGATTCAATTAACGTTTTAAAAAAATTATTCATTCCCCACTAAAGAAGTATAATATTGACGAATTATTTATTGGTGTTAAGAAGCTAAAATCATATAGCTTTAATTAACGGAGCACAAAAGTCAATTTATTATAAAAAAGAAGGCTTAAAAGTCATGTTTCTTCAAAAGTCCAACAATAAGCACATAACCAAATAAATAGACAACTTTTAGCAACATATATTATACATTAAATAAAATGCAAGAAAAGAATAACGAAGCATCTAATTAAATTTAAGCAAATATATTGTAACATGCACACCTTAAATTCAAATTTTCTGGAAAAGCAAAAGATCATGCACAACAAATGATACAAACGGGTAAACTTAAATAGATCTATTATGAAATATAACTATTTAGAGTATTTTATTGTCGATTACCTTATAAAAAATATATATATTATGTTTTGTTGAAGAAAAAATTATTACTTATGAAAAATTAAAATTACTTTTTGTTCTCGAAATCTAAACAAATTTCTCAATAACGTACTTATTTTTGAAAATTTATTATTTCTTGAAAATCGATACGTAATTATAATTTAAATAATAATATATAAATTTTTTATAAGAAAATAAAACTTATTTATTAATTTACTATTAAAATAAAGTCAAATAATTAAAATTTTCTTAAAAAACAAGTTTAAATCGTAAATCGCAAAATTTAAATCGTCTTATATAAGTTGATTGAATCTTATCTAAACGAAAGTTTATATATTATTTTAATTTGTCATTTTGCAAACACTACACATCGATTCAATTAAAGTTTAAAAAAAAATTATTCATTCCCCACTAAAAGAAGTATAATATTCGAGCGAATTATTTATTGGTGTTAAGAAGCTAAAATCATATAGCTTTAAATAAAGGAGAACAAAAGTCAATTTATTATAAAAAAGAGCTTAAAAGTCATGTTTCTTCAAAAGTCCAACAATAAGCACATAACCAAATAAATAGACAACTTTTAGCAACATATATTATACATTAAATAAAATGCAAGAAAAGAATACCGAAGCATCTAATTAAATTTAAGCAAATATATTGTAACATGCACACCTTAAATTCAAATTTTCTGGAAAAGCAAAAGATCATGCACAACAAATGATATAATCGGGTAAACTTAAATAGATCTATTATGAAATATAACTATTTACAGTATTTTATTGTTGATTACCTTATAAAATATATATATATATATATTATGTTTTGTTGAAGAAAAAATTATTACTTATGAAAAATTAAAATTACTTTTTGTTCTCGAAATCTAAACAAATTTCTCAATAACGTACTTATTTTTGAAAATTTATTATTTCTTGAAAATCGATACGTAATTATAATTTAAATAATAATATATAAATTTTTTATAAGAAAATAAAACTTATTTATTAATTTACTATTAAAATAAAGTCAAATAATTAAAATTTTCTTAAAAAACAAGTTTAAATCGTAAATAGAAAAATTTAAATCGTCTTATATAAGTTGATTGAATCTTATCTAATCGATAGGTTATATATCATTTTAATTTACGATTTTGCAAATCAATACATATCGATTCAATTAACGTTTTAAAAAAATTATTCATTCCCCACTAAAGAAGTATAATATTGACGAATTATTTATTGGTGTTAAGAAGCTAAAATCATATAGATTTAATTAAAGGAGCACAAAAGTCAATTTATTATAAAAAGAGAGCTTAAAAGTCATGTTTCTTCAAAAGTCCAACAATAAGCACATAACCAAATAAATAGACAACTTTTAGCAACATATATTATACATTAAATAAAATGCAAGAAAAGAATACCGAAGCATCTAATTAAATTTAAGCAAATATATTGTAACATGCACACCTTAAATTCCAATTTTGCGGAAAAGCAAAAGATCATGCACAACAAATGAGACAATCGGGTAAACTTAAATAGATCTATTATGAAATATAACTATTTACAGTATTTTATTGTTGATTACCTTATAAAATATATATATATATATTATGTTTTGTTGAAGAAAAAATTATTACTTATGAAAAATTAAAATTACTTTTTGTTCTCGAAATCTAAACAAATTTCTCAATAACGTACTTATTTTTGAAAATTTATTATTTCTTGAAAATCGATACGTAATTATAATTTAAATAATAATATATAAATTTTTTATAAGAAAATAAAACTTATTTATTAATTTACTATTAAAATAAAGTCAAATAATTAAAATTTTCTTAAAAAACAAGTTTAAATCGTAAATCGTAAAATTTAAATCGTCTTATATAAGTTGATTGAATCTTATCTAAACGAAAGTTTATATATTATTTTAATTTCTGATTTTGCAAATCAATACATATCGATTTAATTAACGTTTTAAAAAAATTATTCATTCCCTACTAAAAGAAGTATAATATTAGAGCGAATTATTTATTGGTGTTAAGAAGCTAAAATCATATAGCTTTAATTAAAGGAGCACAAAAGTCAATTTATTATAAAAGAGAGCTTAAAAGTCATGTTTCTTCAAAAGTCCAACAATAAGCACATAACCAAATAAATAGACAACTTTTAGCAACATATATTATACATTAAATAAAATGCAAGAAAAGAATACCGAAGCATCTAATTAAATTTAAGCAAATATATTGTAACATGCACACCTTAAATTCAAATTTTCTGGAAAAGCAAAAGATCATGCACAACAAATGATACAAACGGGTAAACTTAAATAGATCTATTATGAAATATAACTATTTACAGTATTTTATTGTTGATTACCTTATAAAATATATATATATATATTATGTTTTGTTGAAGAAAAAATTATTACTTATGAAAAATTAAAATTACTTTTTGTTCTCGAAATCTAAACAAATTTCTCAATAACGTACTTATTTTTGAAAATTTATTATTTCTTGAAAATCGATACGTAATTATAATTTAAATAATAATATATAAATTTTTTATAAGAAAATAAAACTTATTTATTAATTTACTATTAAAATAAAGTCAAATAATTAAAATTTTCTTAAAAAACAAGTTTAAATCGTAAATCGCAAAATTTAAATCGTCTTATATAAGTTGATTGAATCTTATCTAAACGAAAGTTTATATATTATTTTAATTTGTGATTTTGCAAATCAATACATATGGATTCAATTAACGTTTTAAAAAAAATTATTCATTCCCCACTAAAGAAGTATAATATTGACGAATTATTTATTGGTGTTAAGAAGCTAAAATCATATAGCTTTAATTAAAGGAGGACAAAAGTCAATTTATTATAAAAAAGAGGGCTTAAAAGTCATGTTTCTTCAAAAGTCCAACAATAAGCACATAACCAAATAAATAGACAACTTTTAGCAACATATATTATACATTAAATAAAATGCAAGAAAAGAATACCGAAGCATCTAATTAAATTTAAGCAAATATATTGTAACATGCACACCTTAAATTCAAATTTTCGGGAAAAGCAAAAGATCATGCACAACAAATGATACAAACGGGTAAACTTAAATAGAGCTATTATGAAATATAACTATTTAGAGTATTTTATTGTCGATTACCTTATAAAAAATATATATATTATGTTTTGTTGAAGAAAAAATTATTACTTATGAAAAATTAAAATTACTTTTTGTTCTCGAAATCTAAACAAATTTCTCAATAACGTACTTATTTTTGAAAATTTATTATTTCTTGAAAATCGATACGTAATTATAATTTAAATAATAATATATAAATTTTTTATAAGAAAATAAAACTTATTTATTAATTTACTATTAAAATAAAGTCAAATAATTAAAATTTTCTTAAAAAACAAGTTTAAATCGTAAATCGCAAAATTTAAATCGTCTTATATAAGTTGATTGAATCTTATCTAAACGAAAGTTTATATATTATTTTAATTTCTGATTTTGCAAATCAATACATATCGATTCAATTAACGTTTTAAAAAAAATTATTCATTCCCCACTAATACAAGTATAATATTCGATCGAATTATTTATTGGTGTTAAGAAGCTAAAATCATATAGCTTTAATTAAAGGAGCACAAAAGTCAATTTATTATAAAAAAAAGCTTAAAAGTCATGTTTCTTCAAAAGTCCAACAATAAGCACATAACCAAATAAATAGACAACTTTTAGCAACATATATTATACATTAAATAAAATGCAAGAAAAGAATACCGAAGCATCTAATTAAATTTAAGCAAATATATTGTAACATGCACACCTTAAATTCAAATTTTCTGGAAAAGCAAAAGATCATGCACAACAAATGATATAATCGGGTAAACTTAAATAGATCTATTATGAAATATAACTATTTACAGTATTTTATTGTTGATTACCTTATAAAATATATATATATATATTATGTTTTGTTGAAGAAAAAATTATTACTTATGAAAAATTAAAATTACTTTTTGTTCTCGAAATCTAAACAAATTTCTCAATAACGTACTTATTTTTGAAAATTTATTATTTCTTGAAAATCGATACGTAATTATAATTTAAATAATAATATATAAATTTTTTATAAGAAAATAAAACTTATTTATTAATTTACTATTAAAATAAAGTCAAATAATTAAAATTTTCTTAAAAAACAAGTTTAAATCGTAAATCGCAAAATTTAAATCGTCTTATATAAGTTGATTGAATCTTATCTAAACGAAAGTTTATATATTATTTTAATTTCTGATTTTGCAAATCAATACATATCGATTCAATTAACGTTTTAAAAAATTATTCATTCCCCACTAAAAGAAGTATAATATTGGAGCGAATTATTTATTAGTGTTAAGAAGCTAAAATCATATAGCTTTAATTAAAGGAGGACAAAAGTCAATTTATTATAAAAAAGAGGGCTTAAAAGTCATGTTTCTTCAAAAGTCCAACAATAAGCACATAACCAAATAAATAGACAACTTTTAGCAACATATATTATACATTAAATAAAATGCAAGAAAAGAATACCGAAACATCTAATTAAATTTAAGCAAATATATTGTAACATGCACACCTTAAATTCAAATTTTATGGAAAAGCAAAAGATCATACCTGACAAATGATACAAAAGGGTAAACTTAAATAGATCTATTATGAAATATAACTATTTAGAGTATTTTATTGTTGATTACCTTATAAAATATATATATATATTATGTTTTGTTGAAGAAAAAATTATTACTTATGAAAAATTAAAATTACTTTTTGTTCTCGAAATCTAAACAAATTTCTCAATAACGTACTTATTTTTGAAAATTTATTATTTCTTGAAAATCGATACGTAATTATAATTTAAATAATAATATATAAATTTTTTATAAGAAAATAAAACTTATTTATTAATTTACTATTAAAATAAAGTCAAATAATTAAAATTTTCTTAAAAAACAAGTTTAAATCGTAAATCGCAAAATTTAAATCGTCTTATATAAGTTGATTGAATCTTATCTAAACGAAAGTTTATATATTATTTTAATTTATGATTTTGGAAATCAATACATATCGATTCAATTAACGATTTAAAAAAAATTATTCATTCCCCACTAAAGAAGTATAATATTCCAGCGAATTATTTATTGGTGTTAAGAAGCTAAAATCATATAGCTTTAATTAAAGGAGCACAAAAGTCAATTTATTATAAAAAAAGAGCTTAAAAGTCATGTTTCTTCAAAAGTCCAACAATAAGCACATAACCAAATAAATAGACAACTTTTAGCAACATATATTATACATTAAATAAAATGCAAGAAAAGAATACCGAAGCATCTAATTAAATTTAAGCAAATATATTGTAACATGCACACCTTAAATTCAAATATTTACGGAAAAGCAAAAGATCATGCACCTGACAAATGATACAAACGGGTAAACTTAAATAGATCTATTATGAAATATAACTATTTAGAGTATTTTATTGTCGATTACCTTATAAAATATATATATATATTATGTTTTGTTGAAGAAAAAATTATTACTTATGAAAAATTAAAATTACTTTTTGTTCTCGAAATCTAAACAAATTTCTCAATAACGTACTTATTTTTGAAAATTTATTATTTCTTGAAAATCGATACGTAATTATAATTTAAATAATAATATATAAATTTTTTATAAGAAAATAAAACTTATTTATTAATTTACTATTAAAATAAAGTCAAATAATTAAAATTTTCTTAAAAAACAAGTTTAAATCGTAAATCGCAAAATTTAAATCGTCTTATATAAGTTGATTGAATCTTATCTAAACGAAAGTTTATATATTATTTTAATTTCTAATTTTGCAAATCAATACATATCGATTCAATTAACGTTTTAAAAAAAAATTATCCATTCCCTACTAAAAGAAGTATAATATTCGAGCGAATTCTTTATTGGTATTAAGAAGCTAAAATCATATAGCTTTAAATAAAGGAGCACAAAAGTCAATTTATTATAAAAAGAGAGCTTAAAAGTCATGTTTCTTCAAAAGTCCAACAATAAGCACATAACCAAATAAATAGACAACTTTTAGCAACATATATTATACATTAAATAAAATGCAAGAAAAGAATACCGAAGCATCTAATTAAATTTAAGCAAATATATTGTAACATGCACACCTTAAATTCAAATTGTATTGGAACAGCAAAAGATCATGCACAACAAATGATTTAATCGGGTAAACTTAAATAGATCTATTATGAAATATAACTATTTACAGTATTTTATTGTTGATTGCCTTATAAAATATATATATATATATATTATGTTTTGTTGAAGAAAAAATTATTACTTATGAAAAATTAAAATTACTTTTTGTTCTCGAAATCTAAACAAATTTCTCAATAACGTACTTATTTTTGAAAATTTATTATTTCTTGAAAATCGATACGTAATTATAATTTAAATAATAATATATAAATTTTTTATAAGAAAATAAAACTTATTTATTAATTAACTATTAATATAAAGTCAAATAATTAAAATTTTCTTAAAAAACAAGTTTAAATCATAACTTTTATAAGTTGATTGAATCTTATCTAAACGAAAGTTTATATATTATTTTAATTTACGATTTTGCAAATCAATACATATCGATTCAATTAACGTTTTAAAAAAAATTATTCATTCCCCACTAAAGAAGTATAATATTGACGAATTATTTATTGGTGTTAAGAAGCTAAAATCATATAGCTTTAATTAAAGGAGCACAAAAGTCTATTTATTATAAAAGAGAGCTTAAAAGTCATGTTTCTTTAAAAGTCCAACAATAAGCACAGAACCAACTAAATACACAACTTTTAGCAACATATATTATACATTAAATAAAATGCAAGCAACAGAATACTGAAGCATCTAATTAAATTTAAGCAAATATGTTGTAACATGCACACCTTAAATTCAAATTGTATTGGAACAGCAAAAGATCATGCACAACAAATGATTTAATCGGGTAAACTTAAATAGATCTATTATGAAATATAACTATTTACAGTATTTTATTGTTGATTGCCTTATAAAATATATATATATATATTATGTTTTGTTGAAGAAAAAATTATTACTTATGAAAAATTAAAATTACTTTTTGTTCTCGAAATCTAAACAAATTTCTCAATAACGTACTTATTTTTGAAAATTTATTATTTCTTGAAAATCGATACGTAATTATAATTTAAATAATAATATATAAATTTTTTATAAGAAAATAAAACTTATTTATTAATTTACTATTAATATAAAGTCAAATAATTAAAATTTTCTTAAAAAACAAGTTTAAATCGTAAATCGCAAAATTTAAATCGTCTTATATAAGTTGATTGAATCTTATCTAAACGAAAGTTTATATATTATTTTAAATTTACGATTTTGCAAATCAATACATATCGATTCAATTAACATTTAAAAAAAATTAGTCATTCCCCACTGAAAGAAGTATAATATTCGAGCGAATTATTTATTGGTGTTAAGAAGCTAAAATCATATAGCTTTAAATAAAGGAGCACAAAAGTCAATTTATTTTAAAGAGAGAGCTTAAAAGTCATGTTTCTTCAAAAGTCCAACAATAAGCACATAACCAAATAAATAGACAACTTTTAGCAACATATATTATACATTAAATAAAATGCAAGAAAAGAATACCGAAGCATCTAATTAAATTTAAGCAAATATATTGTAACATGCACACCTTAAATTCAAATTTTCTGGAAAAGCAAAAGATCATGCACAACAAATGATACAAACGGGTAAACTTAAATAGATCTATTATGAAATATAACTATTACAGTATTTTATTGTTGATTACCTTATAAAATATATATATATATATTATGTTTTGTTGAAGAAAAAATTATTACTTATGAAAAATTAAAATTACTTTTTGTTCTCGAAATCTAAACAAATTTCTCAATAACGTACTTATTTTTGAAAATTTATTATTTCTTGAAAATCGATACGTAATTATAATTTAAATAATAATATATAAATTTTTTATAAGAAAATAAAACTTATTTATTAATTTACTATTAAAATAAAGTCAAATAATTAAAATTTTCTTAAAAAACAAGTTTAAATCGTAAATTGTAAAATTTAAATCGTCTTAAATAAGTTGATTGAATCTTATCTAAACGAAAGTTTATATATTATTTTAATTTCTGATTTTGCAAATCAATACATATCGATTCAATTAACGTTTTAAAAAAAATTATTCATTCCCCACTAAAAGAAGTATAATATTCGAGCGAATTATTTATTGGTGTTAAGAAGCTAAAATCATATAGCTTTAATTAAAGGAGCACAAAAGTCAATTTATTATAAAAAGAGAGCTTAAAAGTCATGTTTCTTCAAAAGTCCAACAATAAGCACATAACCAAATAAATAGACAACTTTTAGCAACATATATTATACATTAAATAAAATGCAAGAAAAAGAATACCGAAGCATCTAATTAAATTTAAGCAAATATATTGTAACATGCACACCTTAAATTCAAATTTTACGGAAAAGCAAAACATCATACATAACAAATGATACAAAAGGGTAAACTGAAATAGATCTATTATGAAATATAACTATTTAGAGTATTTTATTGTTGATTACCTTATAAAATATATATATATATTATGTTTTGTTGAAGAAAAAATTATTACTTATGAAAAATTAAAATTACTTTTTGTTCTCGAAATCTAAACAAATTTCTCAATAACGTACTTATTTTTGAAAATTTATTATTTCTTGAAAATCGATACGTAATTATAATTTAAATAATAACATATAAATTTTTTATAAGAAAATAAAACTTATTTATTAATTTACTATTAAAATAAAGTCAAATAATTAAAATTTTCTTAAAAAACAAGTTTAAATCATAAATCGCAAAATTTAAATCGTCTTATATAAGTTGATTGAATCTTATCTAAACGAAAGTTTATATATTATTTTAATTTTTAATTTTGCAAATCAATACATATCGATTCAATTAATGTTTTAAAAAGAATTATTCATTCCCCACCAAAAGAAGTAAAATATTCGAGCGAATTATTTAATGGTGTTAAGAAGCTAAAATCATATAGCTTTAATTAAAGGAGCACAAAAGTAAATTTATTATAAAAAGAGAGCTTAAAAGTCATGTTTCTTCAAAAGTCCAACAATAAGCACATAACCAAATAAATAGACAACTTTTAGCAACATATATTATACATTAAATAAAATGCAAGAAAAGAATACCGAAGCATCTAATTAAATTTAAGCAAATATATTGTAACATGCACACCTTAAATTCAAATTTTTCTGGAAAAGCAAAAGATCATGCACAACAAATGATACAAACGGGTAAACTTAAATAGATCTATTATGAAATATAACTATTTAGAGTATTTTATTGTTGATTACCTTATAAAATATATATATATATTATGTTTTGTGGAAGAAAAAATTATTACTTATGAAAAATTAAAATTACTTTTTGTTCTCGAAATCTAAACAAATTTCTCAATAACGTACTTATTTTTGAAAATTTATTATTTCTTGAAAATCGATACATAATTATAATTTAAATATTAATATATAAATTTTTTATAAGAAAATAAAACTTATTTATTAATTTACTATTAACATAAAGTCAAATAATTAAAATTTTCTTAAAAAACAAGTTTAAATCGTAAATTGTAAAATTTAAATCGTCTTAAATAAGTTGATTGAATCTTATCTAAACGAAAGTTTATATATTATTTTAATTTCTGATTTTGCAAATCAATACATATCGATTTAATTAACGTTTTAAAAAAATTATTCATTCCCTACTAAAAGAAGTATAATATTAGAGCGAATTATTTATTGGTGTTAAGAAGCTAAAATCATATAGCTTTAATTAAAGGAGCACAAAAGTCAATTTATTATAAAAAGAGAGCTTAAAAGTCATGTTTCTTCAAAAGTCCAACAATAAGCACATAACCAAATAAATAGACAACTTTTAGCAACATATATTATACATTAAATAAAATGCAAGAAAAGAATACCGAAGCATCTAATTAAATTTAAGCAAATATATTGTAACATGCACACCTTAAATTCAAATTTTTCTGGAAAAGCAAAAGATCATGCACAACAAATGATACAAACGGGTAAACTTAAATAGATCTATTATGAAATATAACTATTTAGAGTATTTTATTGTTGATTACCTTATAAAATATATATATATTATGTTTTGTGGAAGAAAAAATTATTACTTATGAAAAATTAAAATTACTTTTTGTTCTCGAAATCTAAACAAATTTCTCAATAACGTACTTATTTTTGAAAATTTATTATTTCTTGAAAATCGATACGTAATTATAATTTAAATAATAACATATAAATTTTTTATAAGAAAATAAAACTTATTTATTAATTTACTATTAAAATAAAGTCAAATAATTAAAATTTTCTTAAAAAACAAGTTTAAATCGTAAATTGTAAAATTTAAATCGTCTTAAATAAGTTGATTGAATCTTATCTAAACGAAAGTTTATATATTATTTTAATTTCTGATTTTGCAAATCAATACATATCGATTCAATTAACGTTTTAAAAAAAATTATTCATTCCCCACAAAAAGAAGTATAACCTTCCGAAGAATTATTTATTGGTGTTAAGAAGCTAAAATCATATAGCTTTAATTAAAGGAGCACAAAAGTCAATTTATTATAAAAAAGAGGGCTTAAAAGTCATGTTTCTTCAAAAGTCCAACAATAAGCACATAACCAAATAAATAGACAACTTTTAGCAACATATATTATACATTAAATAAAATGCAAGAAAAGAATACCGAAGCATCTAATTAAATTTAAGCAAATATATTGTAACATGCACACCTTAAATTCAAATTTTCTGGAAAAGCAAAAGATCATGCACAACAAATGATACAAACGGGTAAACTTAAATAGATCTATTATGAAATATAACTATTTAGAGTATTTTATTGTTGATTACCTTATAAAATATATATATATTATGTTTTGTTGAAGAAAAAATTATTACTTATGAAAAATTAAAATTACTTTTTGTTCTCGAAATCTAAACAAATTTCTCAATAACGTACTTATTTTTGAAAATTTATTATTTCTTGAAAATCGATACGTAATTATAATTTAAATAATAATATATAAATTTTTTATAAGAAAATAAAACTTATTTATTAATTTACTATTAAAATAAAGTCAAATAATTAAAATTTTCTTAAAAAACAAGTTTAAATCGTAAATCGCAAAATTTAAATCGTCTTATATAAGTTGATTGAATCTTATCTAAACGAAAGTTTATATATTATTTTAATTTCTAATTTTGCAAATCAATACATATCGATTCAATTAACGTTTTAAAAAAAATTATTCATTCCCGTTAAAAGAAGTATAATATTGACGAATTATTTATTGGTGTTAAGAAGCTAAAATCATATAGCTTTAATTAAAGGAGCACAAAAGTCAATTTATTATAAAAAGAGAGCTTAAAAGTCATGTTTCTTCAAAAGTCCAACAATAAGCACATAACCAAATAAATAGACAACTTTTAGCAACATATATTATACATTAAATAAAATGCAAGAAAAGAATACCGAAGCATCTAATTAAATTTAAGCAAATATATTGTAACATGCACACCTTAAATTCAAATTTTTTGGAAAAGCAAAAGATCATGCACAACAAATGATACAAACGGGTAAACTTAAATAGATCTATTATGAAATATAACTATTTAGAGTATTTTATTGTTGATTACCTTATAAAATATATATATATATTATGTTTTGTTGAAGAAAAAATTATTACTTATGAAAAATTAAAATTACTTTTTGTTCTCGAAATCTAAACAAATTTCTCAATAACGTACTTATTTTTGAAAATTTATTATTTCTTGAAAATCGATACGTAATTATAATTTAAATAATAATATATAAATTTTTTATAAGAAAATAAAACTTATTTATTAATTTACTATTAAAATAAAGTCAAATAATTAAAATTTTCTTAAAAAACAAGTTTAAATCGTAAATCGCAAAATTTAAATCGTCTTATATAAGTTGATTGAATCTTATCTAAACGAAAGTTTATATATTATTTTAATTTATGATTTTGCAAATCAATACATATCGATTCAATTAACGTTTTAAAAAAATTATTCATTCCCCACTAAAAGAAGTATAATATTCGAGCGAATTATTTATTGGTGTTAAGAAGCTAAAATCATATAGCTTTAATTAACGGAGCACAAAAGTCAATTTATTATAAAAAAGAAGGCTTAAAAGTCATGTTTCTTCAAAAGTCCAACAATAAGCACATAACCAAATAAATAGACAACTTTTAGCAACATATATTATACATTAAATAAAATGCAAGAAAAGAATACCGAAGCATCTAATTAAATTTAAGCAAATATATTGTAACATGCACACCTTAAATTGAAAATTTACTGGAACACCAAAAGATCATGCACAACAAATGATACAAACGGGTAAACTTAAATAGATCTATTATGAAATATAACTATTTAGAGTATTTTATTGTCGATTACCTTATAAAATATATATATATTATGTTTTGTTGAAGAAAAAATTATTACTTATGAAAAATTAAAATTACTTTTTGTTCTCGAAATCTAAACAAATTTCTCAATAACGTACTTATTTTTGAAAATTTATTATTTCTTGAAAATCGATACGTAATTATAATTTAAATAATAATATATAAATTTTTTATAAGAAAATAAAACTTATTTATTAATTTACTATTAAAATAAAGTCAAATAATTAAAATTTTCTTAAAAAACAAGTTTAAATCGTAAATCGCAAAATTTAAATCGTCTTATATAAGTTGATTGAATCTTATCTAAACGAAAGTTTATATATTATTTTAATTTCTAATTTTGCAAATCAATACATATCGATTCAATTAACGTTTTAAAAAAATTATTCATTCCCCACTAAAAGAAGTATAATATTGACGAATTATTTATTGGTGTTAAGAAGCTAAAATCATATAGCTTTAATTAAAGGAGCACAAAAGTCAATTTATTTTAAAAGAGAGCTTAAAAGTCATGTTTCTTCAAAAGTCCAACAATAAGCACATAACCAAATAAATAGACAACTTTTAGCAACATATATTATACATTAAATAAAATGCAAGAAAAGAATACCGAAGCATCTAATTAAATTTAAGCAAATATATTGTAACATGCACACCTTAAATTCAAATTTTATCGAAAACCAAAAGATCATCCCTAACAAATGATATAAACGTGTAAACTTAAATTGATCTATTTTGAAATATAACTATTACAGTATTTTATTGTTGATTACCTTATAAAATATATATATATATATTATGTTTTGTTGAAGAAAAAATTATTACTTATGAAAAATTAAAATTACTTTTTGTTCTCGAAATCTAAACAAATTTCTCAATAACGTACTTATTTTTGAAAATTTATTATTTCTTGAAAATCGATACGTAATTATAATTTAAATAATAATATATAAATTTTTTATAAGAAAATAAAACTTATTTATTAATTTACTATTAAAATAAAGTCAAATAATTAAAATTTTCTTAAAAAACAAGTTTAAATCGTAAATCGCAAAATTTAAATCGTCTTATATAAGTTGATTGAATCTTATCTAAACGAAAGTTTATATATTATTTTAATTTCTGATTTTGCAAATCAATACATATCGATTCAATTAACGTTTTAAAAAAAATTATTCATTCCCCACTAATACAAGTATAATATTCGATCGAATTATTTATTCGTGTTAAGAAGCTAAAATCATATAGCTTTAATTAACGGAGCACAAAAGTCAATTTATTATAACAAGAGAGCTTAAAAGTCATGTTTCTTCAAAAGTCCAACAATAAGCACATAACCAAATAAATAGACAACTTTTAGCAACATATATTATACATTAAATAAAATGCAAGAAAAGAATACCGAAGCATCTAATTAAATTTAAGCAAATATATTGTAACATGCACACCTTAAATTCAAATTTTCTGGAAAAGCAAAACATCATGCACAACAAATCATACAAACGGGTAAACTTAAATAGATCTATTATGAAATATAACTATTTAGAGTATTTTATTGTTGATTACCTTATAAAATATATATATATATATTATGTTTTGTTGAAGAAAAAATTATTACTTATGAAAAATTAAAATTACTTTTTGTTCTCGAAATCTAAACAAATTTCTCAATAACGTACTTATTTTTGAAAATTTATTATTTCTTGAAAATAGATACGTAATTATAATTTAAATAATAATATATAAATTTTTTATAAGAAAATAAAACTTATTTATTAATTTACTATTAAAATAAAGTCAAATAATTAAAATTTTCTTAAAAAACAAGTTTAAATCGTAAATCGCAAAATTTAAATCGTCTTATATAAGTTGATTGAATCTTATCTAAACGAAAGTTTATATATTATTTTAAATTCTGATTTTGCAAATCAATACATATCGATTCAATTAACGTTTTAAAAAAATTATTCATTCCCCACTGAAAGAAGTATAATATTGCAACGAATTATTTATTGGTGTTAAGAAGCTAAAATCATATAGCTTTAATTAAAGGAGCACAAAAGTCAATTTATTATAAAAAGAGAGCTTAAAAGTCATGTTTCTTCAAAAGTCCAACAATAAGCACATAACCAAATAAATAGACAACTTTTAGCAACATATATTATACATTAAATAAAATGCAAGAAAAGAATACCGAAGCATCTAATTAAATTTAAGCAAATATATTGTAACATGCACACCTTAAATTCAAATTTTCTGGAAAAGCAAAAGATCATACACAACAAATGATACAAACGGGTAAACTTAAATAGATCTATTATGAAATATAACTATTTACAGTATTTTATTGTTGATTGCCTTATAAAATATATATATATATATATATTATGTTTTGTTGAAGAAAAAATTATTACTTATGAAAAATTAAAATTACTTTTTGTTCTCGAAATCTAAACAAATTTCTCAATAACGTACTTATTTTTGAAAATTTATTATTTCTTGAAAATCGATACGTAATTATAATTTAAATAATAATATATAAATTTTTTATAAGAAAATAAAACTTATTTATTAATTTACTATTAAAATAAAGTCAAATAATTAAAATTTTCTTAAAAAACAAGTTTAAATCGTAAATCGCAAAATTTAAATCGTCTTATATAAGTTGATTGAATCTTATCTAAACGAAAGTTTATATATTATTTTAATTTCTGATTTTGCAAATCAATACATATCGATTCAATTAACGTTTTAAAAAAAATTATTCATTCCCCACTAAAAGAAGTATAATATTCCATCGAATTATTTATTGGTGTTAAGAAGCTAAAATCATATAGCTTTAATTAAAGGAGCACAAAAGTCAATTTATTATAAAAAGAGAGCTTAAAAGTCATGTTTCTTCAAAAGTCCAACAATAAGCACATAACCAAATAAATAGACAACTTTTAGCAACATATATTATACATTAAATAAAATGCAAGAAAAGAATACCGAAGCATCTAATTAAATTTAAGCAAATATATTGTAACATGCACACCTTAAATTCAAATTTTCTGGAAAAGCAAAAGATCATGCACAACAAATGATACAAACGGGTAAACTTAAATAGATCTATTATGAAATATAACTATTACAGTATTTTATTGTTGATTACCTTATAAAATATATATATATATATATTATGTTTTGTTGAAGAAAAAATTATTACTTATGAAAAATTAAAATTACTTTTTGTTCTCGAAATCTAAACAAATTTCTCAATAACGTACTTATTTTTGAAAATTTATTATTTCTTGAAAATCGATACGTAATTATAATTTAAATAATAATATATAAATTTTTTATAAGAAAATAAAACTTATTTATTAATTTACTATTAAAATAAAGTCAAATAATTAAAATTTTCTTAAAAAACAAGTTTAAATCGTAAATCGCAAAATTTAAATCGTCTTATATAAGTTGATTGAATCTTATCTAAACGAAAGTTTATATATTATTTTAATTTCTGATTTTGCAAATCAATACATATCGATTCAATTAACCTTTTAAAAAAATATTATTCATTCCCCACTAAAGAAGTATAATATTGACGAATTATTTATTGGTGTTAAGAAGCTAAAATCATATAGCTTTAATTAAAGGAGCACAAAAGTCAATTTATTATAAAAAACGAGCTTAAAAGTCATGTTTCTTCAAAAGTCCAACAATAAGCACATAACCAAATAAATAGACAACTTTTAGCAACATATATTATACATTAAATAAAATGCAAGAAAAGAATACCGAAGCATCTAATTAAATTTAAGCAAATATATTGTAACATGCACACCTTAAATTCAAATTTTTCTGGAAAAGCAAAAGATCATGCACAACAAATGATACAAACGGGTAAACTTAAATAGATCTATTATGAAATATAACTATTTACAGTATTTTATTGTTGATTACCTTATAAAATATATATATATATATATTATGTTTTGTTGAAGAAAAAATTATTACTTATGAAAAATTAAAATTACTTTTTGTTCTCGAAATCTAAACAAATTTCTCAATAACGTACTTATTTTTGAAAATTTATTATTTCTTGAAAATCGATACGTAATTATAATTTAAATAATAATATATAAATTTTTTATAAGAAAATAAAACTTATTTATTAATTTACTATTAAAATAAAGTCAAATAATTAAAATTTTCTTAAAAAACAAGTTTAAATCGTAAATCGCAAAATTTAAATCGTCTTATATAAGTTGATTGAATCTTATCTAAACGAAAGTTTATATATTATTTTAATTTCTGATTTTGCAAATCAATACATATCGATTCAATTAACGTTTTAAAAAAAATTATTCATTCCCCACTAAAGAAGTATAATATTGACGAATTATTTATTGGTGTTAAGAAGCTAAAATCATATAGCTTTAATTAAAGGAGCACAAAAGTCAATTTATTATAAAAAGAGAGCTTAAAAGTCATGTTTCTTCAAAAGTCCAACAATAAGCACATAACCAAATAAATAGACAACTTTTAGCAACATATATTATACATTAAATAAAATGCAAGAAAAGAATACTGGAGCATCTAATTAAATTTAAGCAAATATATTGTAACATGCACACCTCAAATTCAAATTTTCTGGAAAAGCAAAAGATCATGCACAACAAATGATACAACCGGGTAAACTGAAATAGATCTATTATGAAATATAACTATTTAGAGTATTTTATTGTTGATTACCTTATAAAATATATATATATATTATGTTTTGTTGAAGAAAAAATTATTACTTATGAAAAATTAAAATTACTTTTTGTTCTCGAAATCTAAACAAATTTCTCAATAACGTACTTATTTTTGAAAATTTATTATTTCTTGAAAATCGATACGTAATTATAATTTAAATAATAATATATAAATTTTTTATAAGAAAATAAAACTTATTTATTAATTTACTATTAAAATAAAGTCAAATAATTAAACTTTTCTTAAAAAACAAGTTTAAATCATAAATCACAAAATTTTAATCATCTTAAATAAGTTGATTGAATCTTATCTAAACGAAAGTTTATATATTATTTTAATTTCTGATTTTGCAAATCAATACATATCGATTCAATTAACGTTTTAAAAAAAATTATTCATTCCCCACTAAAAGAAGTATAATATTCGAGCGAATTATTTATTGGTGTTAAGAAGCTAAAATCATATAGCTTTAATTAAAGGAGCACAAAAGTCAATTTATTATAAAAAGAGAGCTTAAAAGTCATGTTTCTTCAAAAGTCCAACAATAAGCACATAACCAAATAAATAGACAACTTTTAGCAACATATATTATACATTAAATAAAATGCAAGAAAAGAATACCGAAGCATCTAATTAAATTTAAGCAAATATATTGTAACATGCACACCTTAAATTCAAATTTTCTGGAAAAGCAAAAGATCATGCACAACAAATGATACAAACGGGTAAACTTAAATAGATCTATTATGAAATATAACTATTACAGTATTTTATTGTTGATTACCTTATAAAAAATATATATATATTATGTTTTGTTGAAGAAAAAATTATTACTTATGAAAAATTAAAATTACTTTTTGTTCTCGAAATCTAAACAAATTTCTCAATAACGTACTTATTTTTGAAAATTTATTATTTCTTGAAAATCGATACGTAATTATAATTTAAATAATAATATATAAATTTTTTATAAGAAAATAAAACTTATTTATTAATTTACTATTAAAATAAAGTCAAATAATTAAAATTTTCTTAAAAAACAAGTTTAAATCGTAAATCGCAAAATTTAAATCGTCTTATATAAGTTGATTGAATCTTATCTAAACGAAAGTTTATATATTATTTTAATTTCTCATTTTGCAAATCAATACATATCGATTCAATTAACGTTTTAAAAAAATTATTCATTCCCCACTAAAAGAAGTATAATATTCGAACGAATTATTTATTGGTGTTAAGAAGCTAAAATCATATAGCTTTAATTAAAGGAGCACAAAAGTCAATTTATTATAAAAGAGAGCTTAAAAGTCATGTTTCTTCAAAAGTCCAACAATAAGCACATAACCAAATAAATAGACAACTTTTAGCAACATATATTATACATTAAATAAAATGCAAGAAAAGAATACCGAAGCATCTAATTAAATTTAAGCAAATATATTGTAACATGCACACCTTAAATTCAAATTTTTTGGAAAAGCAAAAGATCATGCACAACAAATGATACAAACGGGTAAACTTAAATAGATCTATTATGAAATATAACTATTTAGAGTATTTTATTGTTGATTACCTTATAAAATATATATATATATTATGTTTTGTTGAAGAAAAAATTATTACTTATGAAAAATTAAAATTACTTTTTGTTCTCGAAATCTAAACAAATTTCTCAATAACGTACTTATTTTTGAAAATTTATTATTTCTTGAAAATCGATACGTAATTATAATTTAAATAATAATATATAAATTTTTTATAAGAAAATAAAACTTATTTATTAATTTACTATTAAAATAAAGTCAAATAATTAAAATTTTCTTAAAAAACAAGTTTAAATCGTAAATCGCAAAATTTAAATCGTCTTATATAAGTTGATTGAATCTTATCTAAACGAAAGTTTATATATTATTTTAATTTATGATTTTGCAAATCAATACATATCGATTCAATTAGCGTTTTAAAAAAATTATTCATTCCCCACTAATACAAGTATAATATTCGAGCGAATTATTTATTGGTGTTAAGAAGCTAAAATCATATAGCTTTAATTAAAGGAGCACAAAAGTCAATTTATTATAAAAAGAGAGCTTAAAAGTCATGTTTCTTCAAAAGTCCAACAATAAGCACATAACCAAATAAATAGACAACTTTTAGCAACATATATTATACATTAAATAAAATGCAAAAAAAGAATACCGAAGCATCTAATTAAATTTAAGCAAATATATTGTAACATGCACACCTTAAATTCAAATTTTCTGGAAAAGCAAAAGATCATGCACAACAAATGATACAAACGGGTAAACTTAAATAGATCTATTATGAAATATAACTATTTAGAGTATTTTATTGTCGATTACCTTATAAAAAATATATATATTATGTTTTGTTGAAGAAAAAATTATTACTTATGAAAAATTAAAATTACTTTTTGTTCTCGAAATCTAAACAAATTTCTCAATAACGTACTTATTTTTGAAAATTTATTATTTCTTGAAAATCGATACGTAATTATAATTTAAATAATAATATATAAATTTTTTATAAGAAAATAAAACTTATTTATTAATTTACTATTAAAATAAAGTCAAATAATTAAAATTTTCTTAAAAAACAAGTTTAAATCGTAAATCGCAAAATTTAAATCGTCTTATATAAGTTGATTGAATCTTATCTAAACGAAAGTTTATATATTATTTTAATTTCTAATTTTGCAAATCAATACATATCGATTCAATTAACGTTTTTAAAAAAATTATTCATTCCCCACTAAAGAAGTATAATATTCGATCGAATTATTTATTGGTGTTAAGAAGCTAAAATCATATAGCTTTAATTAAAGGAGCACAAAAGTCAATTTATTATAAAAAGAGAGCTTAAAAGTCATGTTTCTTCAAAAGTCCAACAATAAGCACATAACCAAATAAATAGACAACTTTTAGCAACATATATTATACATTAAATAAAATGCAAGAAAAGAATACCGAAGCATCTAATTAAATTTAAGCAAATATATTGTAACATGCACACCTTAAATTCAAATTTTCTGGAAAAGCAAAAGATCATGCACAACAAATGATACAAACGGGTAAACTTAAATAGATCTATTATGAAATATAACTATTTAGAGTATTTTATTGTCGATTACCTTATAAAATATATATATATTATGTTTTGTTGAAGAAAAAATTATTACTTATGAAAAATTAAAATTACTTTTTGTTCTCGAAATCTAAACAAATTTCTCAATAACGTACTTATTTTTGAAAATTTATTATTTCTTGAAAATCGATACGTAATTATAATTTAAATAATAATATATAAATTTTTTATAAGAAAATAAAACTTATTTATTAATTTACTATTAAAATAAAGTCAAATAATTAAAATTTTCTTAAAAAACAAGTTTAAATCGTAAATCGCAAAATTTAAATCGTCTTATATAAGTTGATTGAATCTTATCTAAACGAAAGTTTATATATTATTTTAATTTCTGATTTTGCAAATCAATACATATCGATTCAATTAACGTTTTAAAAAAATTATTCATTCCCCACTAATACAAGTATAATATTCGATCGAATTATTTATTGGTGTTAAGAAGCTAAAATCATATAGCTTTAATTAAAGGAGCACAAAAGTCAATTTATTATAAAAAGAGAGCTTAAAAGTCATGTTTCTTCAAAAGTCCAACAATAAGCACATAACCAAATAAATAGACAACTTTTAGCAACATATATTATACATTAAATAAAATGCAAGAAAAGAATACCGAAGCATCTAATTAAATTTAAGCAAATATATTGTAACATGCACACCTTAAATTCAAAATTTTCTGGAAAAGCAAAAGATCATGCACAACAAATGATACAAACGGGTAAACTTAAATAGATCTATTATGAAATATAACTATTTAGAGTATTTTATTGTCGATTACCTTATAATATATATATATATATTATGTTTTGTTGAAGAAAAAATTATTACTTATGAAAAATTAAAATTACTTTTTGTTCTCGAAATCTAAACAAATTTCTCAATAACGTACTTATTTTTGAAAATTTATTATTTCTTGAAAATCGATACGTAATTATAATTTAAATAATAATATATAAATTTTTTATAAGAAAATAAAACTTATTTATTAATTTACTATTAAAATAAAGTCAAATAATTAAAATTTTCTTAAAAAACAAGTTTAAATCGTAAATCGCAAAATTTAAATCGTCTTATATAAGTTGATTGAATCTTATCTAAACGAAAGTTTATATATTATTTTAATTTCTGATTTTGCAAATCAATACATATCGATTCAATTAACGTTTTAAAAAAAATTATTTATTCCCCACTAAATAAGTATAATATTGACGAATTATTTATGGGCATTAAGAAGCTAAAATCATATAGCATTACTTAAGGGCGCATAAACATCAATTTATTATAAAAAAGACAGCTTAAAAGTCATGTTTCTTCAAAAGTCCAACAATAAGCACATAACCAAATAAATAGACAACTTTTAGCAACATATATTATACATTAAATAAAATGCAAGAAAAGAATACCGAAGCATCTAATTAAATTTAAGCAAATATATTGTAACATGCACACCTTAAATTCAAATTTTGTGGAAAAGCAAAAGATCATGCACAACAAATGATACAAACGGGTAAACTGAAATAGATCTATTATGAAATATAACTATTTAGAGTATTTTATTGTTGATTACCTTATAAAATATATATATATATTATGTTTTGTGGAAGAAAAAATTATTACTTATGAAAAATTAAAATTACTTTTTGTTCTCGAAATCTAAACAAATTTCTCAATAACGTACTTATTTTTGAAAATTTATTATTTCTTGAAAATAGATACGTAATTATAATTTAAATAATAATATATAAATTTTTTATAAGAAAATAAAACTTATTTATTAATTTACTATTAAAATAAAGTCAAATAATTAAAATTTTCTTAAAAAACAAGTTTAAATCGTAAATTGCAAAGTTTAAATCGTCTTATATAAGTTGATTGAATCTTATCTAAACGAAAGTTTATATATTATTTTAATTTCTAATTTTGCAAATCAATACATATCGATTCAATTAACGTTTTCAAAAAAAATTACCCATTCCCTACTAAAAGAAGTATAATATTCGAGCGAATTATTTATTGGTGTTAAGAAGCTAAAATCATATAGCTTTAATTAAAGGAGCACAAAAGTCAATTTATTATAAAAAGAGAGCTTAAAAGTCATGTTTCCACAAAATTCCAACAATAAGCACATAACCAAATAAATAGACAACTTTTAGCAACATATATTATACATTAAATAAAATGCAAGAAAAGAATACCGAAGCATCTAATTAAATTTAAGCAAATATATTGTAACATGCACACCTTAAATTCAATTTTTTCTGGAAAAGCAAAAGATCATGCACAACAAATGATACAAACGGGTAAACTTAAATAGATCTATTATGAAATATAACTATTTAGAGTATTTTATTGTTGATTACCTTATAAAATATATATATATATATTATGTTTTGTTGAAGAAAAAATTATTACTTATGAAAAATTAAAATTACTTTTTGTTCTCGAAATCTAAACAAATTTCTCAATAACGTACTTATTTTTGAAAATTTATTATTTCTTGAAAATCGATACGTAATTATAATTTAAATAATAATATATAAATTTTTTATAAGAAAATAAAACTTATTTATTAATTTACTATTAAAATAAAGTCAAATAATTAAAATTTTCTTAAAAAACAAGTTTAAATCGTAAATCGCAAAATTTAAATCGTCTTATATAAGTTGATTGAATCTTATCTAAACGAAAGTTTATATATTATTTTAAATTCTGATTTTGCAAATCAATACATATCGATTCAATTAACGTTTTAAAAAAATTATTCATTCCCCACTAAAAGAAGTATAATATTGCACGAATTATTTATTGGTGTTAAGAAGCTAAAATCATATAGCTTTAATTAAAGGAGCACAAAAGTCAATTTATTATAAAAAGAGAGCTTAAAAGTCATGTTTCTTCAAAAGTCCAACAATAAGCACATAACCAAATAAATAGACAACTTTTAGCAACATATATTATACATTAAATAAAATGCAAGAAAAGAATACCGAAGCATCTAATTAAATTTAAGCAAATATATTGTAACATGCACACCTTAAATTCAAATTGTATTGGAACAGCAAAAGATCATGCACAACAAATGATATAATCGGGTAAACTTAAATAGAGCTATTATGAAATATAACTATTTAGAGTATTTTATTGTCGATTACCTTATAAAATATATATATATTATGTTTTGTTGAAGAAAAAATTATTACTTATGAAAAATTAAAATTACTTTTTGTTCTCGAAATCTAAACAAATTTCTCAATAACGTACTTATTTTTGAAAATTTATTATTTCTTGAAAATCGATACGTAATTATAATTTAAATAATAATATATAAATTTTTTATAAGAAAATAAAACTTATTTATTAATTTACTATTAAAATAAAGTCAAATAATTAAAATTTTCTTAAAAAACAAGTTTAAATCGTAAATCGCAAAATTTAAATCGTCTGATATAAGTTGATTGAATCTTATCTAAACGAATGTTTATATATTATTTTAATTTCTGATTTTGCAAATCAATACATATCGATTGAATTAACGTTTTAAAAAAAATTATTCATTCCCCACTAAAAGAAGTATAATATTATAGCGAATTATTTATTGGTGTTAAGAAGCTAAAATCATATAGCTTTAATTAAAGGAGCACAAAAGTCAATTTATTATAAAAAGAGAGCTTAAAAGTCATGTTTCTTCAAAAGTCCAACAATAAGCACATAACCAAATAAATAGACAACTTTTAGCAACATATATTATACATTAAATAAAATGCAAGAAAAGAATACCGAAGCATCTAATTAAATTTAAGCAAATATATTGTAACATGCACACCTTAAATTCAAATTTTCTGGAAAAGCAAAAGATCATGCACAACAAATGATACAAACGGGTAAACTTAAATAGATCTATTATGAAATATAACTATTTAGAGTATTTTATTGTTGATTACCTTATAAAATATATATATATTATGTTTTGTTGAAGAAAAAATTATTACTTATGAAAAATTAAAATTACTTTTTGTTCTCGAAATCTAAACAAATTTCTCAATAACGTACTTATTTTTGAAAATTTATTATTTCTTGAAAATCGATACGTAATTATAATTTAAATAATAATATATAAATTTTTTATAAGAAAATAAAACTTATTTATTAATTTACTATTAAAATAAAGTCAAATAATTAAAATTTTCTTAAAAAACAAGTTTAAATCGTAAATCGCAAAATTTAAATCGTCTTATATAAGTTGATTGAATCTTATCTAAACGAAAGTTTATATATTATTTTAATTTCTAATTTTGCAAATCAATACATATCGATTCAATTAACGTTTTAAAAAAAATTATTCATTCCCCACTAAAAGAAGTATAATATTCAAGCGAATTATTTATTGGTGTTAAGAAGCTAAAATCATATAGCTTTAATTAAAGGAGCACAAAAGTCAATTTATTATAAAAAGAGAGCTTAAAAGTCATGTTTCTTCAAAAGTCCAACAATAAGCACATAACCAAATAAATAGACAACTTTTAGCAACATATATTATACATTAAATAAAATGCAAGAAAAGAATACCGAAGCATCTAATTAAATTTAAGCAAATATATTGTAACATGCACACCTTAAATTCAAATTTTCTGGAAAAGCAAAAGATCATGCACAACAAATGATATAATCGGGTAAACTTAAATAGAGCTATTATGAAATATAACTATTTAGAGTATTTTATTGTCGATTACCTTATAAAAAATATATATATTATGTTTTGTTGAAGAAAAAATTATTACTTATGAAAAATTAAAATTACTTTTTGTTCTCGAAATCTAAACAAATTTCTCAATAACGTACTTATTTTTGAAAATTTATTATTTCTTGAAAATCGATACGTAATTATAATTTAAATAATAATATATAAATTTTTTATAAGAAAATAAAACTTATTTATTAATTTACTATTAAAATAAAGTCAAATAATTAAAATTTTCTTAAAAAACAAGTTTAAATCGTAAATCGCAAAATTTAAATCGTCTTATATAAGTTGATTGAATCTTATCTAAACGAAAGTTTATATATTATTTTAATTTCTGATTTTGCAAATCAATACATATCGATTCAATTAACGTTTTAAAAAATTATTCATTCCCCACTAAAAGAAGTATAATATTCGAGCGAATTATTTATTGGTGTTAAGAAGCTAAAATCATATAGCTTTAATTAAAGGAGCACAAAAGTCAATTTATTATAAAAAGAGAGCTTAAAAGTCATGTTTCTTCAAAATTAATAAATAAGTTTTATTTTCTTATAAAAAATTTATATATTATTATTTAAATTATAATTACGTATCTATTTTCAAGAAATAATAAATTTTCAAAAATAAGTACGTTATTGAGAAATTTGTTTAGATTTCGAGAACAAAAAGTAATTTTAATTTTTCATAAGTAATAATTTTTTCTTCAACAAAACATAATATATATATTTTTTATAAGGTAATCAACAATAAAATACTCTAAATAGTTATATTTCATAATAGATCTATTTAAGTTTACCCGTTTGTATCATTTGTTATGCATGATCTTTTGCTGTTCCAATGCAACTTGAATTTAAGGGGTGCATGTTACAACATATTTGCTTAAATTTAATTAGATGCTCCGGTATTCTTTTCTTGCATTTTATTTAATGTATAATATATGTTGCTAAAAGTTGTCTATTTATTTGGTTATGTGCTTATTGTTGGACTTTTGAAGAAACATGACTTTTAAGCTCTCTTTTTATAATAAATTGACTTTTGTGCTCCTTTAATTAAAGCTATATGATTTTAGCTTCTTAACACCAATAAATAATTCGCTCGAATATTATACTTCTTTTAGTGGGGAATGAATAATTTTTTTTAAAACGTTAATTGAATCGATATGTATTGATTTGCAAAATCAGAAATTAAAATAATATATAAACTTTCGTTTAGATAAGATTCAATCAACTTATATAAGACGATTTAAATTTTGCGATTTACGATTTAAACTTGTTTTTTAAGAAAATTTTAATTATTTGACTTTATTTTAATAGTAAATTAATAAATAAGTTTTATTTTCTTATAAAAAATTTATATATTATTATTTAAATTATAATTACGTATCGATTTTCAAGAAATAATAAATTTTCAAAAATAAGTACGTTATTGAGAAATTTGTTTAGATTTCGAGAACAAAAAGTAATTTTAATTTTTCATAAGTAATAATTTTTTCTTCAACAAAACATAATATATATATATATTTTATAAGGTAATCAACAATAAAATACTCTAAATAGTTATATTTCATAATAGATCTATTTAAGTTTACCCGTTTGTATCATTTGTTGTGCATGATCTTTTGCTTTTCCAGAAAATTTGAATTTAAGGTGTGCATGTTACAATATATTTGCTTAAATTTAATTAGATGCTCTGGTATTCTTTTCTTGCATTTTATTTAATGTATAATATATGTTGCTAAAAGTTGTCTATTTATTTGGTTATGTGCTTATTGTTGGACTTTTGAAGAAACATGACTTTTAAGCTCTCTTTTTATAATAAATTGACTTTTGTGCTCCTTTAATTAAAGCTATATGATTTTAGCTTCTTAACACCAATAAATAATTCGCTCGAATATTATACTTCTTTTAGTGGGGAATGAATAATTTTTTTAAAAACGTTAATTGAATCGATATGTATTGATTTGCAAAATTCGAAATTAAAATAATATATAAACTTTCGTTTAGATAAGATTCAATCAACTTATATAAGACGATTTAAATTTTGCGATTTACGATTTAAACTTGTTTTTAAGAAAATTTTAATTATTTGACTTTATTTTAATAGTAAATTAATAAATAAGTTTTATTTTCTTATAAAAAATTTATATATTATTATTTAAATTATAATTACGTATCGATTTTCAAGAAATAATAAATTTTCAAAAATAAGTACGTTATTGAGAAATTTGTTTAGATTTGCAGAACAAAAAGTAATTTTAATTTTTCATAAGTAATAATTTTTTCTTCAACAAAACATAATATATATATATTTTATAAGGTAATCAACAATAAAATACTCTAAATAGTTATATTTCATAATAGATCTATTTAAGTTTACCCGTTTGTATCATTTGTTGTGCATGATCTTTTGCTTTTCCAGAAAATTTGAATTTAAGGTGTGCATGTTACAATATATTTGCTTAAATTTAATTAGATGCTTCGGTATTCTTTTCTTGCATTTTATTTAATGTATAATATATGTTGCTAAAAGTTGTCTATTTATTTGGTTATGTGCTTATTGTTGGACTTTTGAAGAAACATGACTTTTAAGCTCTCTTTTTATAATAAATTGACTTTTGTGCTCCTTTAATTAAAGCTATATGATTTTAGCTTCTTAACACCAATAAATAATTGGCTCGAATATTATACTTCTTTTAGTGGGGAATGAATAATTTTTTTTAAAACGTTAATTGAATCGATATGTATTGATTTGCAAAATCAGAAATTAAAATAATATATAAACTTTCGTTTAGATAAGATTCAATCAACTTATATAAGACGATTTAAATTTTGCGATTTACGATTTAAACTTGTTTTTAAGAAAATTTTAATTATTTGACTTTATTTTAATAGTAAATTAATAAATAAGTTTTATTTTCTTATAAAAAATTTATATATTATTATTTAAATTATAATTACGTATCGATTTTCAAGAAATAATAAATTTTCAAAAATAAGTACGTTATTGAGAAATTTGTTTAGATTTTGAGAACAAAAAGTAATTTTAATTTTTCATAAGTAATAATTTTTTCTTCAACAAAACATAATATATATATATATTTTATAAGGTAATCAACAATAAAATACTCTAAATAGTTATATTTCATAATAGATCTATTTAAGTTTACCCGTTTGTATCATTTGTTGTGCATGATCTTTTGCTTTTCCAGAAAATTTGAATTTAAGGTGTGCATGTTACAATATATTTGCTTAAATTTAATTAGATGCTTCGGTATTCTTTTCTTGCATTTTATTTAATGTATAATATATGTTGCTAAAAGTTGTCTATTTATTTGGTTATGTGCTTATTGTTGGACTTTTGAAGAAACATGACTTTTAAGCTCTCTTTTTATAATAAATTGACTTTTGTGCTCCTTTAATTAAAGCTATATGATTTTAGCTTCTTAACACCAATAAATAATTCGTTCGAATATTATACTTCTTTTAGTGGGGAATGAATAATTTTTTTAAAACGTTAATTGAATCGATATGTATTGATTTGCAAAATCAGAAATTAAAATAATATATAAACTTTCGTTTAGATAAGATTCAATCAACTTATATAAGACGATTTAAATTTTGCGATTTACGATTTAAACTTGTTTTTAAGAAAATTTTAATTATTTGACTTTATTTTAATAGTAAATTAATAAATAAGTTTTATTTTCTTATAAAAAATTTATATATTATTATTTAAATTATAATTACGTATCGATTTTCAAGAAATAATAAATTTTCAAAAATAAGTACGTTATTGAGAAATTTGTTTAGATTTTGAGAACAAAAAGTAATTTTAATTTTTCATAAGTAATAATTTTTTCTTCAACAAAACATAATATATATATTTTTTATAAGGTAATCAACAATAAAATACTCTAAATAGTTATATTTCATAATAGATCTATTTAAGTTTACCCGTTTGTATCATTTGTTGTGCATGATCTTTTGCTTTTCCAGAAAATTTGAATTTAAGGTGTGCATGTTACAATATATTTGCTTAAATTTAATTAGATGCTTCGGTATTCTTTTCTTGCATTTTATTTAATGTATAATATATGTTGCTAAAAGTTGTCTATTTATTTGGTTATGTGCTTATTGTTGGACTTTTGAAGAAACATGACTTTTAAGCTCTCTTTTTATAATAAATTGACTTTTGTGCTCCTTTAATTAAAGCTATATGATTTTAGCTTCTTAACACCAATAAATAATTCGCTCGAATATTATACTTCTTTTAGTGGGGAATGAATAATTTTTTTAAAACGTTAATTGAATCGATATGTATTGATTTGCAAAATTAGAAATTAAAATAATATATAAACTTTCGTTTAGATAAGATTCAATCAACTTATATAAGACGATTTAAATTTTGCGATTTACGATTTAAACTTGTTTTTTAAGAAAATTTTAATTATTTGACTTTATTTTAATAGTAAATTAATAAATAAGTTTTATTTTCTTATAAAAAATTTATATATTATTATTTAAATTATAATTACGTATCGATTTTCAAGAAATAATAAATTTTCAAAAATAAGTACGTTATTGAGAAATTTGTTTAGATTTCGAGAACAAAAAGTAATTTTAATTTTTCATAAGTAATAATTTTTTCTTCAACAAAACATAATATATATATATATATATATTATAAGGTAATCAACAATAAAATACTCTAAATAGTTATATTTCATAATAGATCTATTTAAGTTTACCCGTTTGTATCATTTGTTGTGCATGATCTTTTGCTTTTCCAGAAAATTTGAATTTAAGGTGTGCATGTTACAATATATTTGCTTAAATTTAATTAGATGCTCTGGTATTCTTTTCTTGCATTTTATTTAATGTATAATATATGTTGCTAAAAGTTGTCTATTTATTTGGTTATGTGCTTATTGTTGGACTTTTGAAGAAACATGACTTTTAAGCTCTCTTTTTATAATAAATTGACTTTTGTGCTCCTTTAATTAAAGCTATATGATTTTAGCTTCTTAACACCAATAAATAATTCGCTCGAATATTATACTTCTTTTAGTGGGGAATGAATAATTTTTTTTAAAACGTTAATTGAATCGATATGTATTGATTTGCAAAATTAGAAATTAAAATAATATATAAACTTTCGTTTAGATAAGATTCAATCAACTTATATAAGACGATTTAAATTTTGCGATTTACGATTTAAACTTGTTTTTAAGAAAATTTTAATTATTTGACTTTATTTTAATAGTAAATTAATAAATAAGTTTTATTTTCTTATAAAAAATTTATATATTATTATTTAAATTATAATTACGTATCGATTTTCAAGAAATAATAAATTTTCAAAAATAAGTACGTTATTGAGAAATTTGTTTAGACTTCGAGAACAAAAAGTATTTTTAATTTTTCATAAGTAATAATTTTTTCTTCAACAAAACATAATATATATATATTTTATAAGGTAATCAACAATAAAATACTCTAAATAGTTATATTTCATAATAGATCTATTTAAGTTTACCCGTTTGTATCATTTGTTGTGCATGATCTTTTGCTTTTCCAGAAAATTTGAATTTAAGGTGTGCATGTTACAATATATTTGCTTAAATTTAATTAGATGCTTCGGTATTCTTTTCTTGCATTTTATTTAATGTATAATATATGTTGCTAAAAGTTGTCTATTTATTTGGTTATGTGCTTATTGTTGGACTTTTGAAGAAACATGACTTTTAAGCTCTCTTTTTATAATAAATTGACTTTTGTGCTCCTTTAATTAAAGCTATATGATTTTAGCTTCTTAACACCAATAAATAATTCGCTCGAATATTATACTTCTTTTAGTGGGGAATGAATAATTTTTTTAAAACGTTAATTGAATCGATATGTATTGATTTGCAAAATCAGAAATTAAAATAATATATAAACTTTCGTTTAGATAAGATTCAATCAACTTATATAAGACGATTTAAATTTTGCGATTTACGATTTAAACTTGTTTTTAAGAAAATTTTAATTATTTGACTTTATTTTAATAGTAAATTAATAAATAAGTTTTATTTTCTTATAAAAAATTTATATATTATTATTTAAATTATAATTACGTATCTATTTTCAAGAAATAATAAATTTTCAAAAATAAGTACGTTATTGAGAAATTTGTTTAGATTTCGAGAACAAAAAGTAATTTTAATTTTTCATAAGTAATAATTTTTTCTTCAACAAAACATAATATATATATATATATTTGCTTATTATAAGGTAATCAACAATAAAATACTCTAAATAGTTATATTTCACAATAGATCTATTTAAGTTTAGTCGTTTGTATCATTTGTTGTGCATGATCTTTTGCTTTTCCAGAAAATTTGAATTTAAGGTGTGCATGTTACAATATATTTGCTTAAATTTAATTAGATGCTTCGGTATTCTTTTCTTGCATTTTATTTAATGTATAATATATGTTGCTAAAAGTTGTCTATTTATTTGGTTATGTGCTTATTGTTGGACTTTTGAAGAAACATGACTTTTAAGCTCTCTTTTTATAATAAATTGACTTTTGTGCTCCTTTAATTAAAGCTATATGATTTTAGCTTCTTAACACCAATAAATAATTCGCTCGAATATTATACTTCTTTTAGTGGGGAATGAATAATTTTTTTAAAACGTTAATTGAATCGATATGTATTGATTTGCAAAATCAGAAATTAAAATAATATATAAACTTTCGTTTAGATAAGATTCAATCAACTTATATAAGACGATTTAAATTTTGCGATTTACGATTTAAACTTTTTTTTAAGAAAATTTTAATTATTTGACTTTATTTTAATAGTAAATTAATAAATAAGTTTTATTTTCTTATAAAAAATTTATATATTATTATTTAAATTATAATTACGTATCGATTTTCAAGAAATAATAAATTTTCAAAAATAAGTACGTTATTGAGAAATTTGTTTAGATTTCGAGAACAAAAAGTAATTTTAATTTTTCATAAGTAATAATTTTTTCTTCAACCAAACATAATATATATATATATTATAAGGTAATCAACAATAAAATACTGTAAATAGTTATATTTCATAATAGATCTATTTAAGTTTACCCGTTTGTATCATTTGTTGTGCATGATCTTTTGCTTTTCCAGAAAATTTGAATTTAAGGTGTGCATGTTACAATATATTTGCTTAAATTTAATTAGATGCTTGCGTATTCTTTTCTTGCATTTTATTTAATGTATAATATATGTTGCTAAAAGTTGTCTATTTATTTGGTTATGTGCTTATTGTTGGACTTTTGAAGAAACATGACTTTTAAGCTCTCTTTTTATAATAAATTGACTTTTGTGCTCCTTTAATTAAAGCTATATGATTTTAGCTTCTTAACACCAATAAATAATTCGCTCGAATATTATACTTCTTTTAGTGGGGAATGAATAATTTTTTTAAAACGTTAATTGAATCGATATGTATTGATTTGCAAAATTAGAAATTAAAATAATATATAAACTTTCGTTTAGATAAGATTCAATCAACTTATATAAGACGATTTAAATTTTGCGATTTACGATTTAAACTTGTTTTTAAGAAAATTTTAATTATTTGACTTTATTTTAATAGTAAATTAATAAATAAGTTTTATTTTCTTATAAAAAATTTATATATTATTATTTAAATTATAATTACGTATCGATTTTCAAGAAATAATAAATTTTCAAAAATAAGTACGTTATTGAGAAATTTGTTTAGATTTCGAGAACAAAAAGTAATTTTAATTTTTCATAAGTAATAATTTTTTCTTCAACAAAACATAATATATATATTTTTTATAAGGTAATCAACAATAAAATACTCTAAATAGTTATATTTCATAATAGATCTATTTAAGTTTACCCGTTTGTATCATTTGTTGTGCATGATCTTTTGCTTTTCCAGAAAATTTGAATTTAAGGTGTGCATGTTACAATATATTTGCTTAAATTTAATTAGATGCTTTGGTATTCTTTTCTTGCATTTTATTTAATGTATAATATATGTTGCTAAAAGTTGTCTATTTATTTGGTTATGTGCTTATTGTTGGACTTTTGAAGAAACATGACTTTTAAGCTCTCTTTTTATAATAAATTGACTTTTGTGCTCCTTTAATTAAAGCTATATGATTTTAGCTTCTTAACACCAATAAATAATTCACTCGAATATTATACTTCTTTTAGTGGGGAATGAATAATTTTTTTTAAACATTAATTGAATCGATATGTATTGATTTGCAAAATCAGAAATTAAAATAATCTATAAACTTTCGTTTAGATAAGATTCAATCAACTTATATAAGACGATTTAAATTTTGCGATTTACGATTTAAACTTGTTTTTAAGAAAATTTTAATTATTTGACTTTATTTTAATAGTAAATTAATAAATAAGTTTTATTTTCTTATAAAAAATTTATATATTATTATTTAAATTATAATTACGTATCGATTTTCAAGAAATAATAAATTTTCAAAAATAAGTACGTTATTGAGAAATTTGTTTAGATTTCGAGAACAAAAAGTAATTTTAATTTTTCATAAGTAATAATTTTTTCTTCAACAAAACATAATATATATATATATTTTGATAAGGTAATCAACAATAAAATACTCTAAATAGTTATATTTCATAATAGATCTATTTAAGTTTACCCGTTTGTATCATTTGTTGTGCATGATCTTTTGCTTTTCCAGAAAATTTGAATTTAAGGTGTGCATGTTACAATATATTTGCTTAAATTTAATTAGATGCTTCGGTATTCTTTTCTTGCATTTTATTTAATGTATAATATATGTTGCTAAAAGTTGTCTATTTATTTGGTTATGTGCTTATTGTTGGACTTTTGAAGAAACATGACTTTTAAGCTCTCTTTTTATAATAAATTGACTTTTGTGCTCCTTTAATTAAAGCTATATGATTTTAGCTTCTTAACACCAATAAATAATTCGCTCGAATATTATACTTCTTTTAGTGGGGAATGAATAATTTTTTTAAAACGTTAATTGAATCGATATGTATTGATTTGCAAAATCAGAAATTAAAATAATATATAAACTTTCGTTTAGATAAGATTCAATCAACTTATATAAGACGATTTAAATTTTGCGATTTACGATTTAAACTTGTTTTTTAAGAAAATTTTAATTATTTGACTTTATTTTAATAGTAAATTAATAAATAAGTTTTATTTTCTTATAAAAAATTTATATATTATTATTTAAATTATAATTACGTATCGATTTTCAAGAAATAATAAATTTTCAAAAATAAGTACGTTATTGAGAAATTTGTTTAGATTTCGAGAACAAAAAGTAATTTTAATTTTTCATAAGTAATAATTTTTTCTTCAACAAAACATAATATATATATATTTTATAAGGTAATCAACAATAAAATACTCTAAATAGTTATATTTCATAATAGATCTATTTAAGTTTACCCGTTTGTATCATTTGTTGTGCATGATCTTTTGCTTTTCCAGAAAAATTTGAATTTAAGGTGTGCATGTTACAATATATTTGCTTAAATTTAATTAGATGCTTCGGTATTCTTTTCTTGCATTTTATTTAATGTATAATATATGTTGCTAAAAGTTGTCTATTTATTTGGTTATGTGCTTATTGTTGGACTTTTGAAGAAACATGACTTTTAAGCTCTCTTTTTATAATAAATTGACTTTTGTGCTCCTTTAATTAAAGCTATATGATTTTAGCTTCTTAACACCAATAAATAATTCGCTCGAATATTATACTTCTTTTAGTGGGGAATGAATAATTTTTTTTAAAACGTTAATTGAATCGATATGTATTGATTTGCAAAATTAGAAATTAAAATAATATATAAACTTTCGTTTAGATAAGATTCAATCAACTTATATAAGACGATTTAAATTTTGCGATTTACGATTTAAACTTGTTTTTTAAGAAAATTTTAATTATTTGACTTTATTTTAATAGTAAATTAATAAATAAGTTTTATTTTCTTATAAAAAATTTATATATTATTATTTAAATTATAATTACGTATCGATTTTCAAGAAATAATAAATTTTCAAAAATAAGTACGTTATTGAGAAATTTGTTTAGATTTCGAGAACAAAAAGTAATTTTAATTTTTCATAAGTAATAATTTTTTCTTCAACAAAACATAATATATATATTTTTTATAAGGTAATCAACAATAAAATACTCTAAATAGTTATATTTCATAATAGATCTATTTAAGTTTACCCGTTTGTATCATTTGTTGTGCATGATCTTTTGCTTTTCCAGAAAATTTGAATTTAAGGTGTGCATGTTACAATATATTTGCTTAAATTTAATTAGATGCTTCGGTATTCTTTTCTTGCATTTTATTTAATGTATAATATATGTTGCTAAAAGTTGTCTATTTATTTGGTTATGTGCTTATTGTTGGACTTTTGAAGAAACATGACTTTTAAGCTCTCTTTTTATAATAAATTGACTTTTGTGCTCCTTTAATTAAAGCTATATGATTTTAGCTTCTTAACACCAATAAATAATTCGCTCGAATATTATACTTCTTTTAGTGGGGAATGAATAATTTTTTTAAAACGTTAATTGAATCGATATGTATTGATTTGCAAAATTAGAAATTAAAATAATATATAAACTTTCGTTTAGATAAGATTCAATCAACTTATATAAGACGATTTAAATTTTGCGATTTACGATTTAAACTTGTTTTTAAGAAAATTTTAATTATTTGACTTTATTTTAATAGTAAATTAATAAATAAGTTTTATTTTCTTATAAAAAATTTATATATTATTATTTAAATTATAATTACGTATCGATTTTCAAGAAATAATAAATTTTCAAAAATAAGTACGTTATTGAGAAATTTGTTTAGATTTCGAGAACAAAAAGTAATTTTAATTTTTCATAAGTAATAATTTTTTCTTCAACAAAACATAATATATATATATATTTTATAAGGTAATCAACAATAAAATACTCTAAATAGTTATATTTCATAATAGATCTATTTAAGTTTACCCGTTTGTATCATTTGTTGTGCATGATCTTTTGCTTTTCCAGAAAATTTGAATTTAAGGTGTGCATGTTACAATATATTTGCTTAAATTTAATTAGATGCTTCGGTATTCTTTTCTTGCATTTTATTTAATGTATAATATATGTTGCTAAAAGTTGTCTATTTATTTGGTTATGTGCTTATTGTTGGACTTTTGAAGAAACATGACTTTTAAGCTCTCTTTTTATAATAAATTGACTTTTGTGCTCCTTTATTTAAAGCTATATGATTTTAGCTTCTTAACACCAATAAATAATTTCCTCGAATATTATACTTCTTTTAGTGGGGAATGAATAATTTTTTTTAAAACGTTAATTGAATCGATATGTATTGATTTGCAAAATTAGAAATTAAAATAATATATAAACTTTCGTTTAGATAAGATTCAATCAACTTATATAAGACGATTTAAATTTTGCGATTTACGATTTAAACATTTTTTTTAAGAAAATTTTAATTATTTGACTTTATTTTAATAGTAAATTAATAAATAAGTTTTATTTTCTTATAAAAAATTTATATATTATTATTTAAATTATAATTACGTATCGATTTTCAAGAAATAATAAATTTTCAAAAATAAGTACGTTATTGAGAAATTTGTTTAGATTTCGAGAACAAAAAGTAATTTTAATTTTTCATAAGTAATAATTTTTTCTTCAACAAAACATAATATATATATATATTTTATAAGGTAATCAACAATAAAATACTCTAAATAGTTATATTTCATAATAGATCTATTTAAGTTTACCCGTTTGTATCATTTGTTGTGCATGATCTTTTGCTTTTCCAAAAAATTTGAATTTAAGGTGTGCATGTTACAATATATTTGCTTAAATTTAATTAGATGCTTCGGTATTCTTTTCTTGCATTTTATTTAATGTATAATATATGTTGCTAAAAGTTGTCTATTTATTTGGTTATGTGCTTATTGTTGGACTTTTGAAGAAACATGACTTTTAAGCTCTCTTTTTATAATAAATTGACTTTTGTGCTCCTTTAATTAAAGCTATATGATTTTAGCTTCTTAACACCAATAAATAATTCGCTCGAATATTATACTTCTTTTAGTGGGGAATGAATAATTTTTTTAAAAACGTTAATTGAATCGATATGTATTGATTTGCAAAATCAGAAATTAAAATAATATATAAACTTTCGTTTAGATAAGATTCAATCAACTTATATAAGACGATTTAAATTTTGCGATTTACGATTTAAACTTGTTTTTTAAGAAAATTTTAATTATTTGACTTTATTTTAATAGTAAATTAATAAATAAGTTTTATTTTCTTATAAAAAATTTATATATTATTATTTAAATTATAATTACGTATCGATTTTCAAGAAATAATAAATTTTCAAAAATAAGTACGTTATTGAGAAATTTGTTTAGATTTCGAGAACAAAAAGTAATTTTAATTTTTCATAAGTAATAATTTTTTCTTCAACAAAACATAATATATATATATATATTTTATAAGGTAATCAACAATAAAATACTCTAAATAGTTATATTTCATAATAGATCTATTTAAGTTTACCCGTTTGTATCATTTGTTGTGCATGATCTTTTGCTTTTCCAGAAAATTTGAATTTAAGGTGTGCATGTTACAATATATTTGCTTAAATTTAATTAGATGCTCTGGTATTCTTTTCTTGCATTTTATTTAATGTATAATATATGTTGCTAAAAGTTGTCTATTTATTTGGTTATGTGCTTATTGTTGGACTTTTGAAGAAACATGACTTTTAAGCTCTCTTTTTATAATAAATTGACTTTTGTGCTCCTTTAATTAAAGCTATATGATTTTAGCTTCTTAACACCAATAAATAATTCGCTCGAATATTATACTTCTTTTAGAGGGGAATGAATAATTTTTTTTAAAACGTTAATTGAATCGATATGTATTGATTTGCAAAACTAGAAATTAAAATAATATATAAACTTTCGTTTAGATAAGATTCAATCAACTTATTTAAGACGATTTAAATTTTGCGATTTACGATTTAAACTTGTTTTTTAAGAAAATTTTAATTATTTGACTTTATTTTAATAGTAAATTAATAAATAAGTTTTATTTTCTTATAAAAAATTTATATATTATTATTTAAATTATAATTACGTATCGATTTTCAAGAAATAATAAATTTTCAAAAATAAGTACGTTATTGAGAAATTTGTTTAGATTTCGAGAACAAAAAGTAATTTTAATTTTTCATAAGTAATAATTTTTTCTTCAACAAAACATAATATATATATATATTTTATAAGGTAATCAACAATAAAATACTCTAAATAGTTATATTTCATAATAGATCTATTTAAGTTTACCCGTTTGTATCATTTGTTGTGCATGATCTTTTGCTTTTCCAGAAAATTTGAATTTAAGGTGTGCATGTTACAATATATTTGCTTAAATTTAATTAGATGCTTCGGTATTCTTTTCTTGCATTTTATTTAATGTATAATATATGTTGCTAAAAGTTGTCTATTTATTTGGTTATGTGCTTATTGTTGGACTTTTGAAGAAACATGACTTTTAAGCTCTCTTTTTATAATAAATTGACTTTTGTGCTCCTTTAATTAAAGCTATATGATTTTAGCTTCTTAACACCAATAAATAATTCGATCGAATATTATACTTCTTTTAGTGGGGAATGAATAATTTTTTTTAAAACGTTAATTGAATCGATATGTATTGATTTGCAAAATCAGAAATTAAAATAATATATAAACTTTCGTTTAGATAAGATTCAATCAACTTATATAAGACGATTTAAATTTTGCGATTTACGATTTAAACTTGTTTTTAAGAAAATTTTAATTATTTGACTTTATTTTAATAGTAAATTAATAAATAAGTTTTATTTTCTTATAAAAAATTTATATATTATTATTTAAATTATAATTACGTATCGATTTTCAAGAAATAATAAATTTTCAAAAATAAGTACGTTATTGAGAAATTTGTTTAGATTTCGAGAACAAAAAGTAATTTTAATTTTTCATAAGTAATAATTTTTTCTTCAACAAAACATAATATATATATTTTTTATAAGGTAATCAACAATAAAATACTCTAAATAGTTATATTTCATAATAGATCTATTTAAGTTTACCCGTTTGTATCATTTGTTGTGCATGATCTTTTGCTTTTCCAGAAAATTTGAATTTAAGGTGTGCATGTTACAATATATTTGCTTAAATTTAATTAGATGCTTGGCTATTCTTTTCTTGCATTTTATTTAATGTATAATATATGTTGCTAAAAGTTGTCTATTTATTTGGTTATGTGCTTATTGTTGGACTTTTGAAGAAACATGACTTTTAAGCTCTCTTTTTATAATAAATTGACTTTTGTGCTCCTTTAATTAAAGCTATATGATTTTAGCTTCTTAACACCAATAAATAATTCGCTCGAATATTATACTTCTTTTAGTGGGGAATGAATAATTTTTTTAAAACGTTAATTGAATCGATATGTATTGATTTGCAAAATGAGAAATTAAAATAATATATAAACTTTCGTTTAGATAAGATTCAATCAACTTATATAAGACGATTTAAATTTTGCGATTTACGATTTAAACTTGTTTTTAAGAAAATTTTAATTATTTGACTTTATTTTAATAGTAAATTAATAAATAAGTTTTATTTTCTTATAAAAAATTTATATATTATTATTTAAATTATAATTACGTATCGATTTTCAAGAAATAATAAATTTTCAAAAATAAGTACGTTATTGAGAAATTTGTTTAGATTTCGAGAACAAAAAGTAATTTTAATTTTTCATAAGTAATAATTTTTTCTTCAACAAAACATAATATATATATATTTTATAAGGTAATCAACAATAAAATACTCTAAATAGTTATATTTCATAATAGATCTATTTAAGTTTACCCGTTTGTATCATTTGTTGTGCATGATCTTTTGCTTTTCCAGAAAATTTGAATTTAAGGTGTGCATGTTACAATATATTTGCTTAAATTTAATTAGATGCTTCGGTATTCTTTTCTTGCATTTTATTTAATGTATAATATATGTTGCTAAAAGTTGTCTATTTATTTGGTTATGTGCTTATTGTTGGACTTTTGAAGAAACATGACTTTTAAGCTCTCTTTTTATAATAAATTGACTTTTGTGCTCCTTTAATTAAAGCTATATGATTTTAGCTTCTTAACACCAATAAATAATTCGCTCGAATATTATACTTCTTTTAGTGGGGAATGAATAATTTTTTTTAAAACGTTAATTGAATCGATATGTATTGATTTGCAAAATTAGAAATTAAAATAATATATAAACTTTCGTTTAGATAAGATTCAATCAACTTATATAAGACGATTTAAATTTTGCGATTTACGATTTAAACTTGTTTTTTAAGAAAATTTTAATTATTTGACTTTATTTTAATAGTAAATTAATAAATAAGTTTTATTTTCTTATAAAAAATTTATATATTATTATTTAAATTATAATTACGTATCGATTTTCAAGAAATAATAAATTTTCAAAAATAAGTACGTTATTGAGAAATTTGTTTAGATTTTGAGAACAAAAAGTAATTTTAATTTTTCATAAGTAATAATTTTTTCTTCAACAAAACATAATATATATATATATTTTATAAGGTAATCAACAATAAAATACTCTAAATAGTTATATTTCATAATAGATCTATTTAAGTTTACCCGTTTGTATCATTTGTTGTGCATGATCTTTTGCTTTTCCAGAAAATTTGAATTTAAGGTGTGCATGTTACAATATATTTGCTTAAATTTAATTAGATGCTTCGGTATTCTTTTCTTGCATTTTATTTAATGTATAATATATGTTGCTAAAAGTTGTCTATTTATTTGGTTATGTGCTTATTGTTGGACTTTTGAAGAAACATGACTTTTAAGCTCTCTTTTTATAATAAATTGACTTTTGTTCTCCTTTATTTAAAGCTATATGATTTTAGCTTCTTAACACCAATAAATAATTTCCTCGAATATTATACTTCTTTTAGTGGGGAATGAATAATTTTTTTTAAAACGTTAATTGAATCGATATGTATTGATTTGCAAAATCAGAAATTAAAATAATATATAAACTTTCGTTTAGATAAGATTCAATCAACTTATTTAAGACGATTTAAATTTTGCGATTTACGATTTAAACTTGTTTTTTAAGAAAATTTTAATTATTTGACTTTATTTTAATAGTAAATTAATAAATAAGTTTTATTTTCTTATAAAAAATTTATATATTATTATTTAAATTATAATTATGTATCGATTTTCAAGAAATAATAAATTTTCAAAAATAAGTACGTTATTGAGAAATTTGTTTAGATTTTGAGAACAAAAAGTAATTTTAATTTTTCATAAGTAATAATTTTTTCTTCAACAAAACATAATATATATATATTTTATAAGGTAATCAACAATAAAATACTCTAAATAGTTATATTTCATAATAGATCTATTTAAGTTTACCCGTTTGTATCATTTGTTGTGCATGATCTTTTGCTTTTCCAGAAAATTTGAATTTAAGGTGTGCATGTTACAATATATTTGCTTAAATTTAATTAGATGCTTTGGTATTCTTTTCTTGCATTTTATTTAATGTATAATATATGTTGCTAAAAGTTGTCTATTTATTTGGTTATGTGCTTATTGTTGGACTTTTGAAGAAACATGACTTTTAAGCTCTCTTTTTATAATAAATTGACTTTTGTGCTCCTTTAATTAAAGCTATATGATTTTAGCTTCTTAACACCAATAAATAATTTGCTCGAATATTATACTTCTTTTAGTGGGGAATGAATAATTTTTTTAAAACGTTAATTGAATCGATATGTATTGATTTGCAAAATCAGAAATTAAAATAATATATAAACTTTCGTTTAGATAAGATTCAATCAACTTATATAAGACGATTTAAATTTTGCGATTTACGATTTAAACTTGTTTTTAAGAAAATTTTAATTATTTGACTTTATTTTAATAGTAAATTAATAAATAAGTTTTATTTTCTTATAAAAAATTTATATATTATTATTTAAATTATAATTACGTATCGATTTTCAAGAAATAATAAATTTTCAAAAATAAGTACGTTATTGAGAAATTTGTTTAGATTTCGAGAACAAAAAGTAATTTTAATTTTTCATAAGTAATAATTTTTTCTTCAACAAAACATAATATATATTTTTTATAAGGTAATCGACAATAAAATACTCTAAATAGTTATATTTCATAATAGATCTATTTAAGTTTACCCGTTTGTATCATTTGTTGTGCATGATCTTTTGCTTTTCCAGAAAATTTGAATTTAAGGTGTGCATGTTACAATATATTTGCTTAAATTTAATTAGATGCTTCGGTATTCTTTTCTTGCATTTTATTTAATGTATAATATATGTTGCTAAAAGTTGTCTATTTATTTGGTTATGTGCTTATTGTTGGACTTTTGAAGAAACATGACTTTTAAGCTCTCTTTTTATAATAAATTGACTTTTGTGCTCCTTTAATTAAAGCTATATGATTTTAGCTTCTTAACACCAATAAATAATTCGCTCGAATATTATACTTCTTTTAGTGGGGAATGAATAATTTTTTTAAAACGTTAATTGAATCGATATGTATTGATTTGCAAAATCAGAAATTAAAATAATATATAAACTTTCGTTTAGATAAGATTCAATCAACTTATATAAGACGATTTAAATTTTGCGATTTACGATTTAAACTTGTTTTTTAAGAAAATTTTAATTATTTGACTTTATTTTAATAGTAAATTAATAAATAAGTTTTATTTTCTTATAAAAAATTTATATATTATTATTTAAATTATAATTACGTATCTATTTTCAAGAAATAATAAATTTTCAAAAATAAGTACGTTATTGAGAAATTTGTTTAGATTTCGAGAACAAAAAGTAATTTTAATTTTTCATAAGTAATAATTTTTTCTTCAACCAAACATAATATATATATATATTATAAGGTAATCAACAATAAAATACTGTAAATAGTTATATTTCATAATAGATCTATTTAAGTTTACCCGTTTGTATCATTTGTTGTGCATGATCTTTTGCTTTTCCAGAAAATTTGAATTTAAGGTGTGCATGTTACAATATATTTGCTTAAATTTAATTAGATGCTTCGGTATTCTTTTCTTGCATTTTATTTAATGTATAATATATGTTGCTAAAAGTTGTCTATTTATTTGGTTATGTGCTTATTGTTGGACTTTTGAAGAAACATGACTTTTAAGCTCTCTTTTTATAATAAATTGACTTTTGTGCTCCTTTAATTAAAGCTATATGATTTTAGCTTCTTAACACCAATAAATAATTCACTCGAATATTATACTTCTTTTAGTGGGGAATGAATAATTTTTTTAAAAACGTTAATTGAATCGATATGTATTGATTTGCAAAATCAGAAATTAAAATAATATATAAACTTTCGTTTAGATAAGATTCAATCAACTTATATAAGACGATTTAAATTTTGCGATTTACGATTTAAACTTGTTTTTTAAGAAAATTTTAATTATTTGACTTTATTTTAATAGTAAATTAATAAATAAGTTTTATTTTCTTATAAAAAATTTATATATTATTATTTAAATTATAATTACGTATCGATTTTCAAGAAATAATAAATTTTCAAAAATAAGTACGTTATTGAGAAATTTGTTTAGATTTCGAGAACAAAAAGTAATTTTAATTTTTCATAAGTAATAATTTTTTCTTCAACAAAACATAATATATATATTTTTTATAAGGTAATCGACAATAAAATACTCTAAATAGTTATATTTCATAATAGATCTATTTAAGTTTACCCGTTTGTATCATTTGTTGTGCATGATCTTTTGCTTTTCCAGAAAATTTGAATTTAAGGTGTGCATGTTACAATATATTTGCTTAAATTTAATTAGATGCTTCGGTATTCTTTTCTTGCATTTTATTTAATGTATAATATATGTTGCTAAAAGTTGTCTATTTATTTGGTTATGTGCTTATTGTTGGACTTTTGAAGAAACATGACTTTTAAGCTCTCTTTTTATAATAAATTGACTTTTGTGCTCCTTTAATTAAAGCTATATGATTTTAGCTTCTTAACACCAATAAATAATTCGCTCGAATATTATACTTCTTTTAGTGGGGAATGAATAATTTTTTTTAAAACGTTAATTGAATCGATATGTATTGATTTGCAAAATCAGAAATTAAAATAATATATAAACTTTCGTTTAGATAAGATTCAATCAACTTATATAAGACGATTTAAATTTTGCGATTTACGATTTAAACTTGTTTTTTAAGAAAATTTTAATTATTTGACTTTATTTTAATAGTAAATTAATAAATAAGTTTTATTTTCTTATAAAAAATTTATATATTATTATTTAAATTATAATTACGTATCGATTTTCAAGAAATAATAAATTTTCAAAAATAAGTACGTTATTGAGAAATTTGTTTAGATTTCGAGAACAAAAAGTAATTTTAATTTTTCATAAGTAATAATTTTTTCTTCAACAAAACATAATATATATATATTTTATAAGGTAATCAACAATAAAATACTCTAAATAGTTATATTTCATAATAGATCTATTTAAGTTTACCCGTTTGTATCATTTGTTGTGCATGATCTTTTGCTTTTCCAGAAAATTTGAATTTAAGGTGTGCATGTTACAATATATTTGCTTAAATTTAATTAGATGCTTCGGTATTCTTTTCTTGCATTTTATTTAATGTATAATATATGTTGCTAAAAGTTGTCTATTTATTTGGTTATGTGCTTATTGTTGGACTTTTGAAGAAACATGACTTTTAAGCTCTCTTTTTATAATAAATTGACTTTTGTGCTCCTTTAATTAAAGCTATATGATTTTAGCTTCTTAACACCAATAAATAATTCGCTCGAATATTATACTTCTTTTAGTGGGGAATGAATAATTTTTTTTAAAACGTTAATTGAATCGATATGTATTGATTTGCAAAATTAGAAATTAAAATAATATATAAACTTTCGTTTAGATAAGATTCAATCAACTTATATAAGACGATTTAAATTTTGCGATTTACGATTTAAACTTGTTTTTTAAGAAAATTTTAATTATTTGACTTTATTTTAATAGTAAATTAATAAATAAGTTTTATTTTCTTATAAAAAATTTATATATTATTATTTAAATTATAATTACGTATCGATTTTCAAGAAATAATAAATTTTCAAAAATAAGTACGTTATTGAGAAATTTGTTTAGATTTCGAGAACAAAAAGTAATTTTAATTTTTCATAAGTAATAATTTTTTCTTCAACAAAACATAATATATATATATATATTTTATAAGGTAATCAACAATAAAATACTCTAAATAGTTATATTTCATAATAGATCTATTTAAGTTTACCCGTTTGTATCATTTGTTGTGCATGATCTTTTGCTTTTCCAGAAAATTTGAATTTAAGGTGTGCATGTTACAATATATTTGCTTAAATTTAATTAGATGCTTCGGTATTCTTTTCTTGCATTTTATTTAATGTATAATATATGTTGCTAAAAGTTGTCTATTTATTTGGTTATGTGCTTATTGTTGGACTTTTGAAGAAACATGACTTTTAAGCTCTCTTTTTATAATAAATTGACTTTTGTGCTCCTTTAATTAAAGCTATATGATTTTAGCTTCTTAACACCAATAAATAATTCGATCGAATATTATACTTCTTTTAGTGGGGAATGAATAATTTTTTTTAAAACGTTAATTGAATCGATATGTATTGTTTGCAAAATCAGAAATTAAAATAATATATAAACTTTCGTTTAGATAAGATTCAATCAACTTATATAAGACGATTTAAATTTTGCGATTTACGATTTAAACTTGTTTTTTAAGAAAATTTTAATTATTTGACTTTATTTTAATAGTAAATTAATAAATAAGTTTTATTTTCTTATAAAAAATTTATATATTATTATTTAAATTATAATTACGTATCGATTTTCAAGAAATAATAAATTTTCAAAAATAAGTACGTTATTGAGAAATTTGTTTAGATTTCGAGAACAAAAAGTAATTTTAATTTTTCATAAGTAATAATTTTTTCTTCAACAAAACATAATATATATATATTTTATAAGGTAATCAACAATAAAATACTCTAAATAGTTATATTTCATAATAGATCTATTTAAGTTTACCCGTTTGTATCATTTGTTGTGCATGATCTTTTGCTTTTCCAGAAAATTTGAATTTAAGGTGTGCATGTTACAATATATTTGCTTAAATTTAATTAGATGCTTCGGTATTCTTTTCTTGCATTTTATTTAATGTATAATATATGTTGCTAAAAGTTGTCTATTTATTTGGTTATGTGCTTATTGTTGGACTTTTGAAGAAACATGACTTTTAAGCTCTCTTTTTATAATAAATTGACTTTTGTGCTCCTTTAATTAAAGCTATATGATTTTAGCTTCTTAACACCAATAAATAATTCGCTCGAATATTATACTTCTTTTAGTGGGGAATGAATAATTTTTTTTAAAACGTTAATTGAATCGATATGTATTGATTTGCAAAATTAGAAATTAAAATAATATATAAACTTTCGTTTAGATAAGATTCAATCAACTTATATAAGACGATTTAAATTTTGCGATTTACGATTTAAACTTGTTTTTTAAGAAAATTTTAATTATTTGACTTTATTTTAATAGTAAATTAATAAATAAGTTTTATTTTCTTATAAAAAATTTATATATTATTATTTAAATTATAATTACGTATCGATTTTCAAGAAATAATAAATTTTCAAAAATAAGTACGTTATTGAGAAATTTGTTTAGATTTTGAGAACAAAAAGTAATTTTAATTTTTCATAAGTAATAATTTTTTCTTCAACAAAACATAATATATATATTTTTTATAAGGTAATCAACAATAAAATACTCTAAATAGTTATATTTCATAATAGATCTATTTAAGTTTACCCGTTTGTATCATTTGTTGTGCATGATCTTTTGCTTTTCCCGAAAATTTGAATTTAAGGTGTGCATGTTACAATATATTTGCTTAAATTTAATTAGATGCTCTGGTATTCTTTTCTTGCATTTTATTTAATGTATAATATATGTTGCTAAAAGTTGTCTATTTATTTGGTTATGTGCTTATTGTTGGACTTTTGAAGAAACATGACTTTTAAGCTCTCTTTTTATAATAAATTGACTTTTGTGCTCCTTTAATTAAAGCTATATGATTTTAGCTTCTTAACACCAATAAATAATTCGCTCGAATATTATACTTCTTTTAGTGGGGAATGAATAATTTTTTTAAAACGTTAATTGAATCGATATGTATTGATTTGCAAAATCAGAAATTAAAATAATATATAAACTTTCGTTTAGATAAGATTCAATCAACTTATATAAGACGATTTAAATTTTGCGATTTACGATTTAAACTTTTTTTTAAGAAAATTTTAATTATTTGACTTTATTTTAATAGTAAATTAATAAATAAGTTTTATTTTCTTATAAAAAATTTATATATTATTATTTAAATTATAATTACGTATCTATTTTCAAGAAATAATAAATTTTCAAAAATAAGTACGTTATTGAGAAATTTGTTTAGATTTCGAGAACAAAAAGTAATTTTAATTTTTCATAAGTAATAATTTTTTCTTCAACAAAACATAATATATATATATATTTTATAAGGTAATCAACAATAAAATACTCTAAATAGTTATATTTCATAATAGATCTATTTAAGTTTACCCGTTTGTATCATTTGTTGTGCATGATCTTTTGCTTTTCCAAAAAATTTGAATTTAAGGTGTGCATGTTACAATATATTTGCTTAAATTTAATTAGATGCTTCGGTATTCTTTTCTTGCATTTTATTTAATGTATAATATATGTTGCTAAAAGTTGTCTATTTATTTGGTTATGTGCTTATTGTTGGACTTTTGAAGAAACATGACTTTTAAGCTCTCTTTTTATAATAAATTGACTTTTGTGCTCCTTTAATTAAAGCTATATGATTTTAGCTTCTTAACACCAATAAATAATTAGCTCGAATATTATACTTCTTTTAGTGGGGAATGAATAATTTTTTTAAAACGTTAATTGAATCGATATGTATTGATTTGCAAAATCAGAAATTAAAATAATATATAAACTTTCGTTTAGATAAGATTCAATCAACTTATATAAGACGATTTAAATTTTGCGATTTACGATTTAAACTTGTTTTTTAAGAAAATTTTAATTATTTGACTTTATTTTAATAGTAAATTAATAAATAAGTTTTATTTTCTTATAAAAAATTTATATATTATTATTTAAATTATAATTACGTATCGATTTTCAAGAAATAATAAATTTTCAAAAATAAGTACGTTATTGAGAAATTTGTTTAGATTTCGAGAACAAAAAGTAATTTTAATTTTTCATAAGTAATAATTTTTTCTTCAACAAAACATAATATATATATATTTTATAAGGTAATCAACAATAAAATACTCTAAATAGTTATATTTCATAATAGATCTATTTAAGTTTACCCGTTTGTATCATTTGTTGTGCATGATCTTTTGCTTTTCCAAAAAATTTGAATTTAAGGTGTGCATGTTACAATATATTTGCTTAAATTTAATTAGATGCTTCGGTATTCTTTTCTTGCATTTTATTTAATGTATAATATATGTTGCTAAAAGTTGTCTATTTATTTGGTTATGTGCTTATTGTTGGACTTTTGAAGAAACATGACTTTTAAGCTCTCTTTTTATAATAAATTGACTTTTGTGCTCCTTTAATTAAAGCTATATGATTTTAGCTTCTTAACACCAATAAATAATTCGCTCGAATATTATACTTCTTTTAGTGGGGAATGAATAATTTTTTTAAAACGTTAATTGAATCGATATGTATTGATTTGCAAAATGAGAAATTAAAATAATATATAAACATTTGTTTAGATAAGATTCAATCAACTTATATAAGACGATTTAAATTTTGCGATTTACGATTTAAACTTGTTTTTTATGAAAATTTTAATTATTTGACTTTATTTTAATAGTAAATTAATAAATAAGTTTTATTTTCTTATAAAAAATTTATATATTATTATTTAAATTATAATTACGTATCGATTTTCAAGAAATAATAAATTTTCAAAAATAAGTACGTTATTGAGAAATTTGTTTAGATTTCGAGAACAAAAAGTAATTTTAATTTTTCATAAGTAATAATTTTTTCTTCAACAAAACATAATATATATATATATATTTTATAAGGTAATCAACAATAAAATACTCTAAATAGTTATATTTCATAATAGATCTATTTAAGTTTACCCGTTTGTATCATTTGTTGTGCATGATCTTTTGCTTTTCCAGAAAATTTGAATTTAAGGTGTGCATGTTACAATATATTTGCTTAAATTTAATTAGATGCATTGGTATTCTTTTCTTGCATTTTATTTAATGTATAATATATGTTGCTAAAAGTTGTCTATTTATTTGGTTATGTGCTTATTGTTGGACTTTTGAAGAAACATGACTTTTAAGCTCTCTTTTTATAATAAATTGACTTTTGTGCTCCTTTAATTAAAGCTATATGATTTTAGCTTCTTAACACCAATAAATAATTCGCTCGAATATTATACTTCTTTTAGTGGGGAATGAATAATTTTTTTAAAACGTTAATTGAATCGATATGTATTGATTTGCAAAATTAGAAATTAAAATAATATATAAACTTTCGTTTAGATAAGATTCAATCAACTTATATAAGACGATTTAAATTTTGCGATTTACGATTTAAACTTGTTTTTTAAGAAAATTTTAATTATTTGACTTTATTTTAATAGTAAATTAATAAATAAGTTTTATTTTCTTATAAAAAATTTATATATTATTATTTAAATTATAATTACGTATCGATTTTCAAGAAATAATAAATTTTCAAAAATAAGTACGTTATTGAGAAATTTGTTTAGATTTCGAGAACAAAAAGTAATTTTAATTTTTCATAAGTAATAATTTTTTCTTCAACAAAACATAATATATATATATATTTTATAAGGTAATCAACAATAAAATACTCTAAATAGTTATATTTCATAATAGATCTATTTAAGTTTACCCGTTTGTATCATTTGTTGTGCATGATCTTTTGCTTTTCCAGAAAATTTGAATTTAAGGTGTGCATGTTACAATATATTTGCTTAAATTTAATTAGATGCTCTGGTATTCTTTTCTTGCATTTTATTTAATGTATAATATATGTTGCTAAAAGTTGTCTATTTATTTGGTTATGTGCTTATTGTTGGACTTTTGAAGAAACATGACTTTTAAGCTCTCTTTTTATAATAAATTGACTTTTGTGCTCCTTTAATTAAAGCTATATGATTTTAGCTTCTTAACACCAATAAATAATTCGCTCGAATATTATACTTCTTTTAGTGGGGAATGAATAATTTTTTTAAAACGTTAATTGAATCGATATGTATTGATTTGCAAAATCAGAAATTAAAATAATATATAAACTTTCGTTTAGATAAGATTCAATCAACTTATATAAGACGATTTAAATTTTGCGATTTACGATTTAAACTTGTTTTTTAAGAAAATTTTAATTATTTGACTTTATTTTAATAGTAAATTAATAAATAAGTTTTATTTTCTTATAAAAAATTTATATATTATTATTTAAATTATAATTACGTATCGATTTTCAAGAAATAATAAATTTTCAAAAATAAGTACGTTATTGAGAAATTTGTTTAGATTTCGAGAACAAAAAGTAATTTTAATTTTTCATAAGTAATAATTTTTTCTTCAACAAAACATAATATATATATATATTTTGATAAGGTAATCAACAATAAAATACTCTAAATAGTTATATTTCATAATAGATCTATTTAAGTTTACCCGTTTGTATCATTTGTTGTGCATGATCTTTTGCTTTTCCAGAAAATTTGAATTTAAGGTGTGCATGTTACAATATATTTGCTTAAATTTAATTAGATGCTTCGGTATTCTTTTCTTGCATTTTATTTAATGTATAATATATGTTGCTAAAAGTTGTCTATTTATTTGGTTATGTGCTTATTGTTGGACTTTTGAAGAAACATGACTTTTAAGCTCTCTTTTTATAATAAATTGACTTTTGTGCTCCTTTAATTAAAGCTATATGATTTTAGCTTCTTAACACCAATAAATAATTCGCTCGAATATTATACTTCTTTTAGTGGGGAATGAATAATTTTTTTAAAACGTTAATTGAATCGATATGTATTGATTTGCAAAATTGCAATGTAAAATAATATATAAACTTTAGTTTAGATAAGATTCAATCAACTTATACAAGACGATTTAAATTTTGCGATTTACGATTTAAACTTTTTTTTTTAAGAAAATTTTAATTATTTGACTTTATTTTAATAGTAAATTAATAAATAAGTTTTATTTTCTTATAAAAAATTTATATATTATTATTTAAATTATAATTACGTATCGATTTTCAAGAAATAATAAATTTTCAAAAATAAGTACGTTATTGAGAAATTTGTTTAGATTTCGACAACAAAAAGTAATTTTAATTTTTCATAAGTAATAATTTTTTCTTCAACAAAACATAATATATATATATTTTTTTAAGGTAATCAACAATAAAATACTCTAAATAGTTATATTTCATAATAGATCTATTTAAGTTTACCCGTTTGTATCATTTGTTGTGCATGATCTTTTGCTTTTCCAGAAAATTTGAATTTAAGGTGTGCATGTTACAATATATTTGCTTAAATTTAATTAGATGCTTCGGTATTCTTTTCTTGCATTTTATTTAATGTATAATATATGTTGCTAAAAGTTGTCTATTTATTTGGTTATGTGCTTATTGTTGGACTTTTGAAGAAACATGACTTTTAAGCTCTCTTTTTATAATAAATTGACTTTTGTGCTCCTTTAATTAAAGCTATATGATTTTAGCTTCTTAACACCAATAAATAATTCGCTCGAATATTATACTTCTTTTAGTGGGGAATGAATAATTTTTTTAAAACGTTAATTGAATCGATATGTATTGATTTGCAAAATGAGAAATTAAAATAATATATAAACTTTCGTTTAGATAAGATTCAATCAACTTATATAAGACGATTTAAATTTTGCGATTTACGATTTAAACTTGTTTTTAAGAAAATTTTAATTATTTGACTTTATTTTAATAGTAAATTAATAAATAAGTTTTATTTTCTTATAAAAAATTTATATATTATTATTTAAATTATAATTATGTATCGATTTTCAAGAAATAATAAATTTTCAAAAATAAGTACGTTATTGAGAAATTTGTTTAGATTTCGAGAACAAAAAGTAATTTTAATTTTTCATAAGTAATAATTTTTTCTTCCACAAAACATAATATATATATATATTTTATAAGGTAATCAACAATAAAATACTCTAAATAGTTATATTTCATAATAGATCTATTTCAGTTTACCCGTTTGTATCATTTGTTGTGCATGATCTTTTGCTTTTCCAGAAAATTTGAATTTAAGGTGTGCATGTTACAATATATTTGCTTAAATTTAATTAGATGCTCTGGTATTCTTTTCTTGCATTTTATTTAATGTATAATATATGTTGCTAAAAGTTGTCTATTTATTTGGTTATGTGCTTATTGTTGGACTTTTGAAGAAACATGACTTTTAAGCTCTCTTTTTATAATAAATTGACTTTTGTGCTCCTTTAATTAAAGCTATATGATTTTAGCTTCTTAACACCAATAAATAATTCGCTCGAATATTATACTTCTTTTAGTGGGGAATGAATAATTTTTTTTAAAACGTTAATTGAATCGATATGTATTGATTTGCAAAATCAGAATTTAAAATAATATATAAACTTTCGTTTAGATAAGATTCAATCAACTTATATAAGACGATTTAAATTTTGCGATTTACGATTTAAACTTGTTTTTTAAGAAAATTTTAATTATTTGACTTTATTTTAATAGTAAATTAATAAATAAGTTTTATTTTCTTATAAAAAATTTATATATTATTATTTAAATTATAATTACGTATCTATTTTCAAGAAATAATAAATTTTCAAAAATAAGTACGTTATTGAGAAATTTGTTTAGATTTCGAGAACAAAAAGTAATTTTAATTTTTCATAAGTAATAATTTTTTCTTCAACAAAACATAATATATATATATATATATTTTATAAGGTAATCAACAATAAAATACTCTAAATAGTTATATTTCATAATAGATCTATTTAAGTTTACCCGTTTGTATCATTTGTTGTGCATGATCTTTTGCTTTTCCAGAAAATTTGAATTTAAGGTGTGCATGTTACAATATATTTGCTTAAATTTAATTAGATGCTTCGGTATTCTTTTCTTGCATTTTATTTAATGTATAATATATGTTGCTAAAAGTTGTCTATTTATTTGGTTATGTGCTTATTGTTGGACTTTTGAAGAAACATGACTTTTAAGCTCTCTTTTTATAATAAATTGACTTTTGTGCTCCTTTAATTAAAGCTATATGATTTTAGCTTCTTAACACCAATAAATAATTCGCTCGAATATTATACTTCTTTTAGTGGGGAATGAATAATTTTTTTAAAAACGTTAATTGAATCGATATGTATTGATTTGCAAAATTAGAAATTAAAATAATATATAAACTTTCGTTTAGATAAGATTCAATCAACTTATATAAGACGATTTAAATTTTGCGATTTACGATTTAAACTTGTTTTTTAAGAAAATTTTAATTATTTGACTTTATTTTAATAGTAAATTAATAAATAAGTTTTATTTTCTTATAAAAAATTTATATATTATTATTTAAATTATAATTACGTATCGATTTTCAAGAAATAATAAATTTTCAAAAATAAGTACGTTATTGAGAAATTTGTTTAGATTTCGAGAACAAAAAGTAATTTTAATTTTTCATAAGTAATAATTTTTTCTTCAACAAAACATAATATATATATATATATATATGGTAATCGACAATAAAATACTCTAAATAGTTATATTTCATAATAGATCTATTTAAGTTTACCCGTTTGTATCATTTGTTGTGCATGATCTTTTGCTTTTCCAGAAAATTTGAATTTAAGGTGTGCATGTTACAATATATTTGCTTAAATTTAATTAGATGCTTCGGTATTCTTTTCTTGCATTTTATTTAATGTATAATATATGTTGCTAAAAGTTGTCTATTTATTTGGTTATGTGCTTATTGTTGGACTTTTGAAGAAACATGACTTTTAAGCTCTCTTTTTATAATAAATTGACTTTTGTGCTCCTTTAATTAAAGCTATATGATTTTAGCTTCTTAACACCAATAAATAATTCGCTCGAATATTATACTTCTTTTAGTGGGGAATGAATAATTTTTTTAAAACGTTAATTGAATCGATATGTATTGATTTGCAAAATCAGAAATTAAAATAATATATAAACTTTCGTTTAGATAAGATTCAATCAACTTATATAAGACGATTTAAATTTTGCGATTTACGATTTAAACTTGTTTTTTAAGAAAATTTTAATTATTTGACTTTATTTTAATAGTAAATTAATAAATAAGTTTTATTTTCTTATAAAAAATTTATATATTATTATTTAAATTATAATTACGTATCGATTTTCAAGAAATAATAAATTTTCAAAAATAAGTACGTTATTGAGAAATTTGTTTAGATTTCGAGAACAAAAAGTAATTTTAATTTTTCATAAGTAATAATTTTTTCTTCAACAAAACATAATATATATATATTTTTTATAAGGTAATCAACAATAAAATACTCTAAATAGTTATATTTCATAATAGATCTATTTAAGTTTACCCGTTTGTATCATTTGTTGTGCATGATCTTTTGCTTTTCCAGAAAATTTGAATTTAAGGTGTGCATGTTACAATATATTTGCTTAAATTTAATTAGATGCTTCGGTATTCTTTTCTTGCATTTTATTTAATGTATAATATATGTTGCTAAAAGTTGTCTATTTATTTGGTTATGTGCTTATTGTTGGACTTTTGAAGAAACATGACTTTTAAGCTCTCTTTTTATAATAAATTGACTTTTGTGCTCCTTTAATTAAAGCTATATGATTTTAGCTTCTTAACACCAATAAATAATTCGCTCGAATATTATACTTCTTTTAGTGGGGAATGAATAATTTTTTTAAAAACGTTAATTGAATCGATATGTATTGATTTGCAAAATCAGAAATTAAAATAATATATAAACTTTCGTTTAGATAAGATTCAATCAACTTATATAAGACGATTTAAATTTTGCGATTTACGATTTAAACTTGTTTTTAAGAAAATTTTAATTATTTGACTTTATTTTAATAGTAAATTAATAAATAAGTTTTATTTTCTTATAAAAAATTTATATATTATTATTTAAATTATAATTACGTATCGATTTTCAAGAAATAATAAATTTTCAAAAATAAGTACGTTATTGAGAAATTTGTTTAGATTTCGAGAACAAAAAGTAATTTTAATTTTTCATAAGTAATAATTTTTTCTTCAACAAAACATAATATATATATATATATATATATTATAAGGTAATCAACAATAAAATACTCTAAATAGTTATATTTCATAATAGATCTATTTAAGTTTACCCGTTTGTATCATTTGTTGTGCATGATCTTTTGCTTTTCCAGAAAATTTGAATTTAAGGTGTGCATGTTACAATATATTTGCTTAAATTTAATTAGATGCTTCGGTATTCTTTTCTTGCATTTTATTTAATGTATAATATATGTTGCTAAAAGTTGTCTATTTATTTGGTTATGTGCTTATTGTTGGACTTTTGAAGAAACATGACTTTTAAGCTCTCTTTTTATAATAAATTGACTTTTGTGCTCCTTTAATTAAAGCTATATGATTTTAGCTTCTTAACACCAATAAATAATTCGCTCGAATATTATACTTCTTTTAGTGGGGAATGAATAATTTTTTTAAAACGTTAATTGAATCGATATGTATTGATTTGCAAAATCAGAAATTAAAATAATATATAAACTTTCGTTTAGATAAGATTCAATCAACTTATATAAGACGATTTAAATTTTGCGATTTACGATTTAAACTTGTTTTTTAAGAAAATTTTAATTATTTGACTTTATTTTAATAGTAAATTAATAAATAAGTTTTATTTTCTTATAAAAAATTTATATATTATTATTTAAATTATAATTACGTATCGATTTTCAAGAAATAATAAATTTTCAAAAATAAGTACGTTATTGAGAAATTTGTTTAGATTTCGAGAACAAAAAGTAATTTTAATTTTTCATAAGTAATAATTTTTCTTCAACCTAACATAATATATATATATATATTTGCTTATTATAAGGTAATCAACAATAAAATACTTTAAATAGTTATATTTCATAATAGATCTATTTAAGTTTACCCGTTTGTATCATTTGTTGTGCATGATCTTTTGCTTTTCCAGAAAATTTGAATTTAAGGTGTGCATGTTACAATATATTTGCTTAAATTTAATTAGATGCTTCGGTATTCTTTTCTTGCATTTTATTTAATGTATAATATATGTTGCTAAAAGTTGTCTATTTATTTGGTTATGTGCTTATTGTTGGACTTTTGAAGAAACATGACTTTTAAGCTCTCTTTTTATAATAAATTGACTTTTGTGCTCCTTTAATTAAAGCTATATGATTTTAGCTTCTTAACACCAATAAATAATTCGCTCGAATATTATACTTCTTTTAGTGGGGAATGAATAATTTTTTTAAAAACGTTAATTGAATCGATATGTATTGATTTGCAAAATCAGAAATTAAAATAATATATAAACTTTCGTTTAGATAAGATTCAATCAACTTATATAAGACGATTTAAATTTTGCGATTTACGATTTAAACTTGTTTTTAAGAAAATTTTAATTATTTGACTTTATTTTAATAGTAAATTAATAAATAAGTTTTATTTTCTTATAAAAAATTTATATATTATTATTTAAATTATAATTACGTATCGATTTTCAAGAAATAATAAATTTTCAAAAATAAGTACGTTATTGAGAAATTTGTTTAGATTTCGAGAACAAAAAGTAATTTTAATTTTTCATAAGTAATAATTTTTTCTTCAACAAAACATAATATATATATATATTTTTTATAAGGTAATCAACAATAAAATACTCTAAATAGTTATATTTCATAATAGATCTATTTAAGTTTACCCGTTTGTATCATTTGTTGTGCATGATCTTTTGCTTTTCCAGAAAATTTGAATTTAAGGTGTGCATGTTACAATATATTTGCTTAAATTTAATTAGATGCTTCGTTATTCTTTTCTTGCATTTTATTTAATGTATAATATATGTTGCTAAAAGTTGTCTATTTATTTGGTTATGTGCTTATTGTTGGACTTTTGAAGAAACATGACTTTTAAGCTCTCTTTTTATAATAAATTGACTTTTGTGCTCCTTTAATTAAAGCTATATGATTTTAGCTTCTTAACACCAATAAATAATTCGCTCGAATATTATACTTCTTTTAGTGGGGAATGAATAATTTTTTTTAAAACGTTAATTGAATCGATATGTATTGATTTGCAAAATTAGAAATTAAAATAATATATAAACTTTCGTTTAGATAAGATTCAATCAACTTATATAAGACGATTTAAATTTTGCGATTTACGATTTAAACTTGTTTTTTAAGAAAATTTTAATTATTTGACTTTATTTTAATAGTAAATTAATAAATAAGTTTTATTTTCTTATAAAAAATTTATATATTATTATTTAAATTATAATTACGTATCGATTTTCAAGAAATAATAAATTTTCAAAAATAAGTACGTTATTGAGAAATTTGTTTAGATTTCGAGAACAGAAAGTAATTTTAATTTTTCATAAGTAATAATTTTTTCTTCAACCAAACATAATATATATATATATTTTGATAAGGTAATCAATAATAAAATACTGTAAATAGTTATATTTCATAATAGATCTATTTAAGTTTACCCGTTTGTATCATTTGTTGTGCATGATCTTTTGCTTTTCCAGAAAATTTGAATTTAAGGTGTGCATGTTACAATATATTTGCTTAAATTTAATTAGATGCTTCAGTATTCTTTTCTTGCATTTTATTTAATGTATAATATATGTTGCTAAAAGTTGTCTATTTATTTGGTTATGTGCTTATTGTTGGACTTTTGAAGAAACATGACTTTTAAGCTCTCTTTTTATAATAAATTGACTTTTGTGCTCCTTTAATTAAAGCTATATGATTTTAGCTTCTTAACACCAATAAATAATTCGCTCGAATATTATACTTCTTTTAGATGGGAATGAATAATTTTTTAAAACGTTAATTGAATCGATATGTATTGATTTGCAAAACTAGAAATTAAAATAATATATAAACTTTCGTTTAGATAAGATTAAATCAACTTATTTAAGCCGATTTAAATTTTGCGATTTACGATTTAAACTTGTTTTTTAAGAAAATTTTAATTATTTGACTTTATTTTAATAGTAAATTAATAAATAAGTTTTATTTTCTTATAAAAAATTTATATATTATTATTTAAATTATAATTACGTATCGATTTTCAAGAAATAATAAATTTTCAAAAATAAGTACGTTATTGAGAAATTTGTTTAGATTTCGAGAACAAAAAGTAATTTTAATTTTTCATAAGTAATAATTTTTTCTTCAACAAAACATAATATATATATATATATATTATAAGGTAATCAACAATAAAATACTCTAAATAGTTATATTTCATAATAGATCTATTTAAGTTTACCCGTTTGTATCATTTGTTGTGCATGATCTTTTGCTTTTCCAGAAAATTTGAATTTAAGGTGTGCATGTTACAATATATTTGCTTAAATTTAATTAGATGCTTCGGTATTCTTTTCTTGCATTTTATTTAATGTATAATATATGTTGCTAAAAGTTGTCTATTTATTTGGTTATGTGCTTATTGTTGGACTTTTGAAGAAACATGACTTTTAAGCTCTCTTTTTATAATAAATTGACTTTTGTGCTCCTTTAATTAAAGCTATATGATTTTAGCTTCTTAACACCAATAAATAATTCGCTCGAATATTATACTTCTTTTAGTGGGGAATGAATAATTTTTTTTAAAACGTTAATTGAATCGATATGTATTGATTTGCAAAATCAGAAATTAAAATAATATATAAACTTTCGTTTAGATAAGATTCAATCAACTTATATAAGACGATTTAAATTTTGCGATTTACGATTTAAACTTGTTTTTTAAGAAAATTTTAATTATTTGACTTTATTTTAATAGTAAATTAATAAATAAGTTTTATTTTCTTATAAAAAATTTATATATTATTATTTAAATTATAATTACGTATCGATTTTCAAGAAATAATAAATTTTCAAAAATAAGTACGTTATTGAGAAATTTGTTTAGATTTCGAGAACAAAAAGTAATTTTAATTTTTCATAAGTAATAATTTTTTCTTCAACAAAACATAATATATATATATATATTTTATAAGGTAATCAACAATAAAATACTCTAAATAGTTATATTTCATAATAGATCTATTTAAGTTTACCCGTTTGTATCATTTGTTGTGCATGATCTTTTGCTTTTCCAGAAAATTTGAATTTAAGGTGTGCATGTTACAATATATTTGCTTAAATTTAATTAGATGCTTCGGTATTCTTTTCTTGCATTTTATTTAATGTATAATATATGTTGCTAAAAGTTGTCTATTTATTTGGTTATGTGCTTATTGTTGGACTTTTGAAGAAACATGACTTTTAAGCTCTCTTTTTATAATAAATTGACTTTTGTGCTCCTTTAATTAAAGCTATATGATTTTAGCTTCTTAACACCAATAAATAATTCGCTCGAATATTATACTTCTTTTAGTGGGGAATGAATAATTTTTTTAAAACGTTAATTGAATCGATATGTATTGATTTGCAAAATGAGAAATTAAAATAATATATAAACTTTCGTTTAGATAAGATTCAATCAACTTATATAAGACGATTTAAATTTTGCGATTTACGATTTAAACTTGTTTTTTAAGAAAATTTTAATTATTTGACTTTATTTTAATAGTAAATTAATAAATAAGTTTTATTTTCTTATAAAAAATTTATATATTATTATTTAAATTATAATTACGTATCGATTTTCAAGAAATAATAAATTTTCAAAAATAAGTACGTTATTGAGAAATTTGTTTAGATTTCGAGAACAAAAAGTAATTTTAATTTTTCATAAGTAATAATTTTTTCTTCAACAAAACATAATATATATATATATTTTTTATAAGGTAATCAACAATAAAATACTGTAATAGTTATATTTCATAATAGATCTATTTAAGTTTACCCGTTTGTATCATTTGTTGTGCATGATCTTTTGCTTTTCCAGAAAATTTGAATTTAAGGTGTGCATGTTACAATATATTTGCTTAAATTTAATTAGATGCTTCGGTATTCTTTTCTTGCATTTTATTTAATGTATAATATATGTTGCTAAAAGTTGTCTATTTATTTGGTTATGTGCTTATTGTTGGACTTTTGAAGAAACATGACTTTTAAGCTCTCTTTTTATAATAAATTGACTTTTGTGCTCCTTTAATTAAAGCTATATGATTTTAGCTTCTTAACACCAATAAATAATTCGCTCGAATATTATACTTCTTTTAGTGGGGAATGAATAATTTTTTTTAAAACGTTAATTGAATCGATATGTATTGATTTGCAAAATCAGAAATTAAAATAATATATAAACTTTCGTTTAGATAAGATTCAATCAACTTATATAAGACGATTTAAATTTTGCGATTTACGATTTAAACTTGTTTTTTAAGAAAATTTTAATTATTTGACTTTATTTTAATAGTAAATTAATAAATAAGTTTTATTTTCTTATAAAAAATTTATATATTATTATTTAAATTATAATTACGTATCGATTTTCAAGAAATAATAAATTTTCAAAAATAAGTACGTTATTGAGAAATTTGTTTAGATTTCGAGAACAAAAAGTAATTTTAATTTTTCATAAGTAATAATTTTTTCTTCAACAAAACATAATATATATATATATATTTTATAAGGTAATCAACAATAAAATACTCTAAATAGTTATATTTCATAATAGATCTATTTAAGTTTACCCGTTTGTATCATTTGTTGTGCATGATCTTTTGCTTTTCCAGAAAATTTGAATTTAAGGTGTGCATGTTACAATATATTTGCTTAAATTTAATTAGATGCTTCGGTATTCTTTTCTTGCATTTTATTTAATGTATAATATATGTTGCTAAAAGTTGTCTATTTATTTGGTTATGTGCTTATTGTTGGACTTTTGAAGAAACATGACTTTTAAGCTCTCTTTTTATAATAAATTGACTTTTGTGCTCCTTTAATTAAAGCTATATGATTTTAGCTTCTTAACACCAATAAATAATTAAACTCGAATATTATACTTCTTTTAGTGGGGAATGAATAATTTTTTTAAAACGTTAATTGAATCGATATGTATTGATTTGCAAAATCAGAAATTAAAATAATATATAAACTTTCGTTTAGATAAGATTCAATCAACTTATATAAGACGATTTAAATTTTGCGATTTACGATTTAAACTTGTTTTTTAAGAAAATTTTAATTATTTGACTTTATTTTAATAGTAAATTAATAAATAAGTTTTATTTTCTTATAAAAAATTTATATATTATTATTTAAATTATAATTACGTATCGATTTTCAAGAAATAATAAATTTTCAAAAATAAGTACGTTATTGAGAAATTTGTTTAGATTTCGAGAACAAAAAGTAATTTTAATTTTTCATAAGTAATAATTTTTTCTTCAACAAAACATAATATATATATATATTATAAGGTAATCAACAATAAAATACTCTAAATAGTTATATTTCATAATAGATCTATTTAAGTTTACCCGTTTGTATCATTTGTTGTGCATGATCTTTTGCTTTTCCAGAAAATTTGAATTTAAGGTGTGCATGTTACAATATATTTGCTTAAATTTAATTAGATGCTTCGGTATTCTTTTCTTGCATTTTATTTAATGTATAATATATGTTGCTAAAAGTTGTCTATTTATTTGGTTATGTGCTTATTGTTGGACTTTTGAAGAAACATGACTTTTAAGCTCTCTTTTTATAATAAATTGACTTTTGTGCTCCTTTAATTAAAGCTATATGATTTTAGCTTCTTAACACCAATAAATAATTCGCTCGAATATTATACTTCTTTTAGTGGGGAATGAATAATTTTTTTAAAAACGTTAATTGAATCGATATGTATTGATTTGCAAAATCAGAAATTAAAATAATATATAAACTTTCGTTTAGATAAGATTCAATCAACTTATATAAGACGATTTAAATTTTGCGATTTACGATTTAAACTTGTTTTTTAAGAAAATTTTAATTATTTGACTTTATTTTAATAGTAAATTAATAAATAAGTTTTATTTTCTTATAAAAAATTTATATATTATTATTTAAATTATAATTACGTATCGATTTTCAAGAAATAATAAATTTTCAAAAATAAGTACGTTATTGAGAAATTTGTTTAGATTTCGAGAACAAAAAGTAATTTTAATTTTTCATAAGTAATAATTTTTTCTTCAACAAAACATAATATATATATATATTTTATAAGGTAATCAACAATAAAATACTCTAAATAGTTATATTTCATAATAGATCTATTTAAGTTTACCCGTTTGTATCATTTGTTGTGCATGATCTTTTGCTTTTCCAGAAAATTTGAATTTAAGGTGTGCATGTTACAATATATTTGCTTAAATTTAATTAGATGCTTCGGTATTCTTTTCTTGCATTTTATTTAATGTATAATATATGTTGCTAAAAGTTGTCTATTTATTTGGTTATGTGCTTATTGTTGGACTTTTGAAGAAACATGACTTTTAAGCTCTCTTTTTATAATAAATTGACTTTTGTGCTCCTTTAATTAAAGCTATATGATTTTAGCTTCTTAACACCAATAAATAATTCGTTCGAATATTATACTTCTTTTAGTGGGGAATGAATAATTTTTTTTAAAACGTTAATTGAATCGATATGTATTGATTTGCAAAATTAGAAATTAAAATAATATATAAACTTTCGTTTAGATAAGATTCAATCAACTTATATAAGACGATTTAAATTTTGCGATTTACGATTTAAACTTGTTTTTTAAGAAAATTTTAATTATTTGACTTTATTTTAATAGTAAATTAATAAATAAGTTTTATTTTCTTATAAAAAATTTATATATTATTATTTAAATTATAATTACGTATCGATTTTCAAGAAATAATAAATTTTCAAAAATAAGTACGTTATTGAGAAATTTGTTTAGATTTCGAGAACAAAAAGTAATTTTAATTTTTCATAAGTAATAATTTTTTCTTCAACAAAACATAATATATATATATATTTTATAAGGTAATCAACAATAAAATACTCTAAATAGTTATATTTCATAATAGATCTATTTAAGTTTACCCGTTTGTATCATTTGTTGTGCATGATCTTTTGCTTTTCCAGAAAATTTGAATTTAAGGTGTGCATGTTACAATATATTTGCTTAAATTTAATTAGATGCTTCGGTATTCTTTTCTTGCATTTTATTTAATGTATAATATATGTTGCTAAAAGTTGTCTATTTATTTGGTTATGTGCTTATTGTTGGACTTTTGAAGAAACATGACTTTTAAGCTCTCTTTTTATAATAAATTGACTTTTGTGCTCCTTTAATTAAAGCTATATGATTTTAGCTTCTTAACACCAATAAATAATTCGCTCGAATATTATACTTCTTTTAGTGGGGAATGAATAATTTTTTTAAAAACGTTAATTGAATCGATATGTATTGATTTGCAAAATCGAGAAATTAAAATAATATATAAACTTTCGTTTAGATAAGATTCAATCAACTTATATAAGACGATTTAAATTTTGCGATTTACGATTTAAACTTGTTTTTTAAGAAAATTTTAATTATTTGACTTTATTTTAATAGTAAATTAATAAATAAGTTTTATTTTCTTATAAAAAATTTATATATTATTATTTAAATTATAATTACGTATCGATTTTCAAGAAATAATAAATTTTCAAAAATAAGTACGTTATTGAGAAATTTGTTTAGATTTCGAGAACAAAAAGTAATTTTAATTTTTCATAAGTAATAATTTTTTCTTCAACAAAACATAATATATATATATATTTTATAAGGTAATCAACAATAAAATACTCTAAATAGTTATATTTCATAATAGATCTATTTAAGTTTACCCGTTTGTATCATTTGTTGTGCATGATCTTTTGCTTTTCCAGAAAATTTGAATTTAAGGTGTGCATGTTACAATATATTTGCTTAAATTTAATTAGATGCTTCGGTATTCTTTTCTTGCATTTTATTTAATGTATAATATATGTTGCTAAAAGTTGTCTATTTATTTGGTTATGTGCTTATTGTTGGACTTTTGAAGAAACATGACTTTTAAGCTCTCTTTTTATAATAAATTGACTTTTGTGCTCCTTTAATTAAAGCTATATGATTTTAGCTTCTTAACACCAATAAATAATTCGCTCGAATATTATACTTCTTTTAGTGGGGAATGAATAATTTTTTTAAAACGTTAATTGAATCGATATGTATTGATTTGCAAAATTAGAAATTAAAATAATATATAAACTTTCGTTTAGATAAGATTCAATCAACTTATATAAGACGATTTAAATTTTGCGATTTACGATTTAAACTTGTTTTTTAAGAAAATTTTAATTATTTGACTTTATTTTAATAGTAAATTAATAAATAAGTTTTATTTTCTTATAAAAAATTTATATATTATTATTTAAATTATAATTACGTATCGATTTTCAAGAAATAATAAATTTTCAAAAATAAGTACGTTATTGAGAAATTTGTTTAGATTTCGAGAACAAAAAGTAATTTTAATTTTTCATAAGTAATAATTTTTTCTTCAACAAAACATAATATATATATATATTATAAGGTAATCAACAATAAAATACTCTAAATAGTTATATTTCATAATAGATCTATTTAAGTTTACCCGTTTGTATCATTTGTTGTGCATGATCTTTTGCTTTTCCAGAAAATTTGAATTTAAGGTGTGCATGTTACAATATATTTGCTTAAATTTAATTAGATGCTTCGTATTCTTTTCTTGCATTTTATTTAATGTATAATATATGTTGCTAAAAGTTGTCTATTTATTTGGTTATGTGCTTATTGTTGGACTTTTGAAGAAACATGACTTTTAAGCTCTCTTTTTATAATAAATTGACTTTTGTGCTCCTTTAATTAAAGCTATATGATTTTAGCTTCTTAACACCAATAAATAATTCGCTCGAATATTATACTTCTTTTAGTGGGGAATGAATAATTTTTTTAAAAACGTTAATTGAATCGATATGTATTGATTTGCAAAATCAGAAATTAAAATAATATATAAACTTTCGTTTAGATAAGATTCAATCAACTTATATAAGACGATTTAAATTTTGCGATTTACGATTTAAACTTGTTTTTAAGAAAATTTTAATTATTTGACTTTATTTTAATAGTAAATTAATAAATAAGTTTTATTTTCTTATAAAAAATTTATATATTATTATTTAAATTATAATTACGTATCGATTTTCAAGAAATAATAAATTTTCAAAAATAAGTACGTTATTGAGAAATTTGTTTAGATTTCGAGAACAAAAAGTAATTTTAATTTTTCATAAGTAATAATTTTTTCTTCAACAAAACATAATATATATATATATTTTATAAGGTAATCAACAATAAAATACTCTAAATAGTTATATTTCATAATAGATCTATTTAAGTTTACCCGTTTGTATCATTTGTTGTGCATGATCTTTTGCTTTTCCAGAAAATTTGAATTTAAGGTGTGCATGTTACAATATATTTGCTTAAATTTAATTAGATGCTTCGGTATTCTTTTCTTGCATTTTATTTAATGTATAATATATGTTGCTAAAAGTTGTCTATTTATTTGGTTATGTGCTTATTGTTGGACTTTTGAAGAAACATGACTTTTAAGCTCTCTTTTTATAATAAATTGACTTTTGTGCTCCTTTAATTAAAGCTATATGATTTTAGCTTCTTAACACCAATAAATAATTCGCTCGAATATTATACTTCTTTTAGTGGGGAATGAATAATTTTTTTAAAAACGTTAATTGAATCGATATGTATTGATTTGCAAAATCAGAAATTAAAATAATATATAAACTTTCGTTTAGATAAGATTCAATCAACTTATATAAGACGATTTAAATTTTGCGATTTACGATTTAAACTTGTTTTTTAAGAAAATTTTAATTATTTGACTTTATTTTAATAGTAAATTAATAAATAAGTTTTATTTTCTTATAAAAAATTTATATATTATTATTTAAATTATAATTACGTATCGATTTTCAAGAAATAATAAATTTTCAAAAATAAGTACGTTATTGAGAAATTTGTTTAGATTTCGAGAACAAAAAGTAATTTTAATTTTTCATAAGTAATAATTTTTTCTTCAACAAAACATAATATATATATATATTTTTATAAGGTAATCAACAATAAAATACTCTAAATAGTTATATTTCATAATAGATCTATTTAAGTTTACCCGTTTGTATCATTTGTTGTGCATGATCTTTTGCTTTTCCAGAAAATTTGAATTTAAGGTGTGCATGTTACAATATATTTGCTTAAATTTAATTAGATGCTTCGTATTCTTTTCTTGCATTTTATTTAATGTATAATATATGTTGCTAAAAGTTGTCTATTTATTTGGTTATGTGCTTATTGTTGGACTTTTGAAGAAACATGACTTTTAAGCTCTCTTTTTATAATAAATTGACTTTTGTGCTCCTTTAATTAAAGCTATATGATTTTAGCTTCTTAACACCAATAAATAATTCGCTCGAATATTATACTTCTTTTAGTGGGGAATGAATAATTTTTTTAAAAACGTTAATTGAATCGATATGTATTGATTTGCAAAATTAGAAATTAAAATAATATATAAACTTTCGTTTAGATAAGATTCAATCAACTTATATAAGACGATTTAAATTTTGCGATTTACGATTTAAACTTGTTTTTTAAGAAAATTTTAATTATTTGACTTTATTTTAATAGTAAATTAATAAATAAGTTTTATTTTCTTATAAAAAATTTATATATTATTATTTAAATTATAATTACGTATCGATTTTCAAGAAATAATAAATTTTCAAAAATAAGTACGTTATTGAGAAATTTGTTTAGATTTCGAGAACAAAAAGTAATTTTAATTTTTCATAAGTAATAATTTTTTCTTCAACAAAACATAATATATATATATTTTTTATAAGGTAATCAACAATAAAATACTCTAAATAGTTATATTTCATAATAGATCTATTTAAGTTTACCCGTTTGTATCATTTGTTGTGCATGATCTTTTGCTTTTCCAGAAAATTTGAATTTAAGGTGTGCATGTTACAATATATTTGCTTAAATTTAATTAGATGTTTCGGTATTCTTTTCTTGCATTTTATTTAATGTATAATATATGTTGCTAAAAGTTGTCTATTTATTTGGTTATGTGCTTATTGTTGGACTTTTGAAGAAACATGACTTTTAAGCTCTCTTTTTATAATAAATTGACTTTTGTGCTCCTTTAATTAAAGCTTTATGATTTTAGCTTCTTAACACCAATAAATAATTCGCTCGAATATTATACTTCTTTTAGTGGGGAATGAATATTTCTTTTTAAAATGTTAATTGAATCGATAATTATTGATTTGCAAAATCAGAATTTAAAATAATCTATAAACTTTCGTTTAGATAAGATTCAATCAACTTATATAAGACGATTTAAATTTTGCGATTTACGATTTAAACTTGTTTTTTAAGAAAATTTTAATTATTTGACTTTATTTTAATAGTAAATTAATAAATAAGTTTTATTTTCTTATAAAAAATTTATATATTATTATTTAAATTATAATTACGTATCTATTTTCAAGAAATAATAAATTTTCAAAAATAAGTACGTTATTGAGAAATTTGTTTAGATTTCGAGAACAAAAAGTAATTTTAATTTTTCATAAGTAATAATTTTTTCTTCAACAAAACATAATATATATATATATTTTATAAGGTAATCAACAATAAAATACTCTAAATAGTTATATTTCATAATAGATCTATTTAAGTTTACCCGTTTGTATCATTTGTTGTGCATGATCTTTTGCTTTTCCAGAAAATTTGAATTTAAGGTGTGCATGTTACAATATATTTGCTTAAATTTAATTAGATGCTTCGGTATTCTTTTCTTGCATTTTATTTAATGTATAATATATGTTGCTAAAAGTTGTCTATTTATTTGGTTATGTGCTTATTGTTGGACTTTTGAAGAAACATGACTTTTAAGCTCTCTTTTTATAATAAATTGACTTTTGTGCTCCTTTAATTAAAGCTATATGATTTTAGCTTCTTAACACCAATAAATAATTCGTTCGAATATTATACTTCTTTTAGTGGGGAATGAATAATTTTTTTAAAACGTTAATTGAATCGATATGTATTGATTTGCAAAATGAGAAATTAAAATAATATATAAACTTTCGTTTAGATAAGATTCAATCAACTTATATAAGACGATTTAAATTTTGCGATTTACGATTTAAACTTGTTTTTTAAGAAAATTTTAATTATTTGACTTTATTTTAATAGTAAATTAATAAATAAGTTTTATTTTCTTATAAAAAATTTATATATTATTATTTAAATTATAATTACGTATCGATTTTCAAGAAATAATAAATTTTCAAAAATAAGTACGTTATTGAGAAATTTGTTTAGATTTCGAGAACAAAAAGTAATTTTAATTTTTCATAAGTAATAATTTTTTCTTCAACAAAACATAATATATATATTTTTTATAAGGTAATCAACAATAAAATACTCTAAATAGTTATATTTCATAATAGATCTATTTAAGTTTACCCGTTTGTATCATTTGTTGTGCATGATCTTTTGCTTTTCCAGAAAATTTGAATTTAAGGTGTGCATGTTACAATATATTTGCTTAAATTTAATTAGATGCTTCGGTATTCTTTTCTTGCATTTTATTTAATGTATAATATATGTTGCTAAAAGTTGTCTATTTATTTGGTTATGTGCTTATTGTTGGACTTTTGAAGAAACATGACTTTTAAGCTCTCTTTTTATAATAAATTGACTTTTGTGCTCCTTTAATTAAAGCTATATGATTTTAGCTTCTTAACACCAATAAATAATTTGCTCGAATATTATACTTCTTTTAGTGGGGAATGAATAATTTTTTTAAAATGTTAATTGAATCGATATGTATTGATTTGCAAAATCAGAAATTAAAATAATATATAAACTTTCGTTTAGATAAGATTCAATCAACTTATATAAGACGATTTAAATTTTGCGATTTACGATTTAAACTTGTTTTTAAGAAAATTTTAATTATTTGACTTTATTTTAATAGTAAATTAATAAATAAGTTTTATTTTCTTATAAAAAATTTATATATTATTATTTAAATTATAATTACGTATCGATTTTCAAGAAATAATAAATTTTCAAAAATAAGTACGTTATTGAGAAATTTGTTTAGATTTCGAGAACAAAAAGTAATTTTAATTTTTCATAAGTAATAATTTTTTCTTCAACAAAACATAATATATATATATATTTTATAAGGTAATCAACAATAAAATACTCTAAATAGTTATATTTCATAATAGATCTATTTAAGTTTACCCGTTTGTATCATTTGTTGTGCATGATCTTTTGCTTTTCCAGAAAATTTGAATTTAAGGTGTGCATGTTACAATATATTTGCTTAAATTTAATTAGATGCTTCGGTATTCTTTTCTTGCATTTTATTTAATGTATAATATATGTTGCTAAAAGTTGTCTATTTATTTGGTTATGTGCTTATTGTTGGACTTTTGAAGAAACATGACTTTTAAGCTCTCTTTTTATAATAAATTGACTTTTGTGCTCCTTTAATTAAAGCTATATGATTTTAGCTTCTTAACACCAATAAATAATTCGCTCGAATATTATACTTCTTTTAGTGGGGAATGAATAATTTTTTTAAAATGTTAATTGAATCGATATGTATTGATTTGCAAAATCAGAAATTAAAATAATATATAAACTTTCGTTTAGATAAGATTCAATCAACTTATATAAGACGATTTAAATTTTGCGATTTACGATTTAAACTTGTTTTTTAAGAAAATTTTAATTATTTGACTTTATTTTAATAGTAAATTAATAAATAAGTTTTATTTTCTTATAAAAAATTTATATATTATTATTTAAATTATAATTACGTATCGATTTTCAAGAAATAATAAATTTTCAAAAATAAGTACGTTATTGAGAAATTTGTTTAGATTTCGAGAACAAAAAGTAATTTTAATTTTTCATAAGTAATAATTTTTTCTTCAACAAAACATAATATATATATATATTATAAGGTAATCAACAATAAAATACTCTAAATAGTTATATTTCATAATAGATCTATTTAAGTTTACCCGTTTGTATCATTTGTTGTGCATGATCTTTTGCTTTTCCAGAAAATTTGAATTTAAGGTGTGCATGTTACAATATATTTGCTTAAATTTAATTAGATGCTTCGGTATTCTTTTCTTGCATTTTATTTAATGTATAATATATGTTGCTAAAAGTTGTCTATTTATTTGGTTATGTGCTTATTGTTGGACTTTTGAAGAAACATGACTTTTAAGCTCTCTTTTTATAATAAATTGACTTTTGTGCTCCTTTAATTAAAGCTATATGATTTTAGCTTCTTAACACCAATAAATAATTCGCTCGAATATTATACTTCTTTTAGTAGGGAATGGATAATTTTTTTTTAAAACGTTAATTGAATCGATATGTATTGATTTGCAAAATTAGAAATTAAAATAATATATAAACTTTCGTTTAGATAAGATTCAATCAACTTATATAAGACGATTTAAATTTTGCGATTTACGATTTAAACTTGTTTTTTAAGAAAATTTTAATTATTTGACTTTATTTTAATAGTAAATTAATAAATAAGTTTTATTTTCTTATAAAAAATTTATATATTATTATTTAAATTATAATTACGTATCGATTTTCAAGAAATAATAAATTTTCAAAAATAAGTACGTTATTGAGAAATTTGTTTAGATTTCGAGAACAAAAAGTAATTTTAATTTTTCATAAGTAATAATTTTTTCTTCAACAAAACATAATATATATATATATATATATTATAAGGTAATCAACAATAAAATACTCTAAATAGTTATATTTCATAATAGATCTATTTAAGTTTACCCGTTTGTATCATTTGTTGTGCATGATCTTTTGCTTTTCCAGAAAATTTGAATTTAAGGTGTGCATGTTACAATATATTTGCTTAAATTTAATTAGATGCTTCGGTATTCTTTTCTTGCATTTTATTTAATGTATAATATATGTTGCTAAAAGTTGTCTATTTATTTGGTTATGTGCTTATTGTTGGACTTTTGAAGAAACATGACTTTTAAGCTCTCTTTTTATAATAAATTGACTTTTGTGCTCCTTTAATTAAAGCTATATGATTTTAGCTTCTTAACACCAATAAATAATTCGCTCGAATATTATACTTCTTTTAGTGGGGAATGAATAATTTTTTTAAAACGTTAATTGAATCGATATGTATTGATTTGCAAAATTAGAAATTAAAATAATATATAAACTTTCGTTTAGATAAGATTCAATCAACTTATATAAGACGATTTAAATTTTGCGATTTACGATTTAAACTTGTTTTTTAAGAAAATTTTAATTATTTGACTTTATTTTAATAGTAAATTAATAAATAAGTTTTATTTTCTTATAAAAAATTTATATATTATTATTTAAATTATAATTACGTATCGATTTTCAAGAAATAATAAATTTTCAAAAATAAGTACGTTATTGAGAAATTTGTTTAGATTTCGAGAACAAAAAGTAATTTTAATTTTTCATAAGTAATAATTTTTTCTTCAACAAAACATAATATATATATATATTTTATAAGGTAATCAACAATAAAATACTCTAAATAGTTATATTTCATAATAGATCTATTTAAGTTTACCCGTTTGTATCATTTGTTGTGCATGATCTTTTGCTTTTCCAGAAAATTTGAATTTAAGGTGTGCATGTTACAATATATTTGCTTAAATTTAATTAGATGCTTGTGTATTCTTTTCTTGCATTTTATTTAATGTATAATATATGTTGCTAAAAGTTGTCTATTTATTTGGTTATGTGCTTATTGTTGGACTTTTGAAGAAACATGACTTTTAAGCTCTCTTTTTATAATAAATTGACTTTTGTGCTCCTTTAATTAAAGCTATATGATTTTAGCTTCTTAACACCAATAAATAATTCGCTCGAATATTATACTTCTTTTAGTGGGGAATGAATAATTTTTTTAAAAACGTTAATTGAATCGATATGTATTGATTTGCAAAATTAGAAATTAAAATAATATATAAACTTTCGTTTAGATAAGATTCAATCAACTTATATAAGACGATTTAAATTTTGCGATTTACGATTTAAACTTGTTTTTTAAGAAAATTTTAATTATTTGACTTTATTTTAATAGTAAATTAATAAATAAGTTTTATTTTCTTATAAAAAATTTATATATTATTATTTAAATTATAATTACGTATCGATTTTCAAGAAATAATAAATTTTCAAAAATAAGTACGTTATTGAGAAATTTGTTTAGATTTCGAGAACAAAAAGTAATTTTAATTTTTCATAAGTAATAATTTTTTCTTCAACAAAACATAATATATATATATATTTTATAAGGTAATCAACAATAAAATACTCTAAATAGTTATATTTCATAATAGATCTATTTAAGTTTACCCGTTTGTATCATTTGTTGTGCATGATCTTTTGCTTTTCCAGAAAATTTGAATTTAAGGTGTGCATGTTACAATATATTTGCTTAAATTTAATTAGATGCTTCGGTATTCTTTTCTTGCATTTTATTTAATGTATAATATATGTTGCTAAAAGTTGTCTATTTATTTGGTTATGTGCTTATTGTTGGACTTTTGAAGAAACATGACTTTTAAGCTCTCTTTTTATAATAAATTGACTTTTGTGCTCCTTTAATTAAAGCTATATGATTTTAGCTTCTTAACACCAATAAATAATTCGCTCGAATATTATACTTCTTTTAGTGGGGAATGAATAATTTTTTTAAAACGTTAATTGAATCGATATGTATTGATTTGCAAAATTAGAAATTAAAATAATATATAAACTTTCGTTTAGATAAGATTCAATCAACTTATATAAGACGATTTAAATTTTGCGATTTACGATTTAAACTTGTTTTTTAAGAAAATTTTAATTATTTGACTTTATTTTAATAGTAAATTAATAAATAAGTTTTATTTTCTTATAAAAAATTTATATATTATTATTTAAATTATAATTACGTATCGATTTTCAAGAAATAATAAATTTTCAAAAATAAGTACGTTATTGAGAAATTTGTTTAGATTTCGAGAACAAAAAGTAATTTTAATTTTTCATAAGTAATAATTTTTTCTTCAACAAAACATAATATATATATATATATTTTATAAGGTAATCAACAATAAAATACTCTAAATAGTTATATTTCATAATAGATCTATTTCAGTTTCCCGTTTGTATCATTTGTTGTGCATGATCTTTTGCTTTTCCAGAAAATTTGAATTTAAGGTGTGCATGTTACAATATATTTGCTTAAATTTAATTAGATGCTTCGGTATTCTTTTCTTGCATTTTATTTAATGTATAATATATGTTGCTAAAAGTTGTCTATTTATTTGGTTATGTGCTTATTGTTGGACTTTTGAAGAAACATGACTTTTAAGCTCTCTTTTTATAATAAATTGACTTTTGTGCTCCTTTAATTAAAGCTATATGATTTTAGCTTCTTAACACCAATAAATAATTCGCTCGAATATTATACTTCTTTTAGTGGGGAATGAATAATTTTTTTTAAAACGTTAATTGAATCGATATGTATTGATTTGCAAAATCAGAAATTAAAATAATATATAAACTTTCGTTTAGATAAGATTCAATCAACTTATATAAGACGATTTAAATTTTGCGATTTACGATTTAAACTTGTTTTTAAGAAAATTTTAATTATTTGACTTTATTTTAATAGTAAATTAATAAATAAGTTTTATTTTCTTATAAAAAATTTATATATTATTATTTAAATTATAATTACGTATCGATTTTCAAGAAATAATAAATTTTCAAAAATAAGTACGTTATTGAGAAATTTGTTTAGATTTCGAGAACAAAAAGTAATTTTAATTTTTCATAAGTAATAATTTTTTCTTCAACAAAACATAATATATATATATATTTTATAAGGTAATCAACAATAAAATACTCTAAATAGTTATATTTCATAATAGATCTATTTAAGTTTACCCGTTTGTATCATTTGTTGTGCATGATCTTTTGCTTTTCCAGAAAATTTGAATTTAAGGTGTGCATGTTACAATATATTTGCTTAAATTTAATTAGATGCTTCGGTATTCTTTTCTTGCATTTTATTTAATGTATAATATATGTTGCTAAAAGTTGTCTATTTATTTGGTTATGTGCTTATTGTTGGACTTTTGAAGAAACATGACTTTTAAGCTCTCTTTTTATAATAAATTGACTTTTGTGCTCCTTTAATTAAAGCTATATGATTTTAGCTTCTTAACACCAATAAATAATTCGCTCGAATATTATACTTCTTTTAGTGGGGAATGAATAATTTTTTTAAAAACGTTAATTGAATCGATATGTATTGATTTGCAAAATCAGAAATTAAAATAATATATAAACTTTCGTTTAGATAAGATTCAATCAACTTATATAAGACGATTTAAATTTTGCGATTTACGATTTAAACTTGTTTTTAAGAAAATTTTAATTATTTGACTTTATTTTAATAGTAAATTAATAAATAAGTTTTATTTTCTTATAAAAAATTTATATATTATTATTTAAATTATAATTACGTATCGATTTTCAAGAAATAATAAATTTTCAAAAATAAGTACGTTATTGAGAAATTTGTTTAGATTTCGAGAACAAAAAGTAATTTTAATTTTTCATAAGTAATAATTTTTTCTTCAACAAAACATAATATATATATATATTTTGATAAGGTAATCAACAATAAAATACTCTAAATAGTTATATTTCATAATAGATCTATTTAAGTTTACCCGTTTGTATCATTTGTTGTGCATGATCTTTTGCTTTTCCAGAAAATTTGAATTTAAGGTGTGCATGTTACAATATATTTGCTTAAATTTAATTAGATGCTTCGGTATTCTTTTCTTGCATTTTATTTAATGTATAATATATGTTGCTAAAAGTTGTCTATTTATTTGGTTATGTGCTTATTGTTGGACTTTTGAAGAAACATGACTTTTAAGCTCTCTTTTTATAATAAATTGACTTTTGTGCTCCTTTAATTAAAGCTATATGATTTTAGCTTCTTAACACCAATAAATAATTCGCTCGAATATTATACTTCTTTTAGTGGGGAATGAATAATTTTTTTTAAAACGTTAATTGAATCGATATGTATTGATTTGCAAAATCAGAAATTAAAATAATATATAAACTTTCGTTTAGATAAGATTCAATCAACTTATATAAGACGATTTAAATTTTGCGATTTACGATTTAAACTTGTTTTTAAGAAAATTTTAATTATTTGACTTTATTTTAATAGTAAATTAATAAATAAGTTTTATTTTCTTATAAAAAATTTATATATTATTATTTAAATTATAATTACGTATCGATTTTCAAGAAATAATAAATTTTCAAAAATAAGTACGTTATTGAGAAATTTGTTTAGATTTCGAGAACAAAAAGTAATTTTAATTTTTCATAAGTAATAATTTTTTCTTCAACAAAACATAATATATATATATTTTATAAGGTAATCGACAATAAAATACTCTAAATAGTTATATTTCATAATAGATCTATTTAAGTTTACCCGTTTGTATCATTTGTTGTGCATGATCTTTTGC
>CM061036.1:21955611-22058291 GCA_030763125.1 Hippophae gyantsensis | reverse complement strand
AAAAATAAAAATAAAAAATAAAAAAAATAAAAAAAATAAAATAAAATAAAATAAAATAAAATAAAATAAAATAAAATAAAATAAAATAAAATAAAATAAAATAAATAAAATAATAAATAATAAATAAAATAAAATAAAATAAAAAAATAAAAAAATAAAAAATAAATAAAATAAATAAAATAAATAAAATAAATAAATAAATAAATAAATAAATAAATAAATAAACAAAAAAAACAATTTTCAAATTTCAAATTTAATAATAAAAAAACAAGGAAAATTAAAAAAAAATAAAATAAAACGCCCTGTTCAAGAATAGAAAAAAAAAATAAAAATAAATAAAATTAATATTAAAAAAAAAAAAAAAAAATAAAAATAAAAAATAAAAAAATAAAAATAAATAAAAATAAATAAAAAAAATAAAAAAAAAACAAAATAAAAACAAAATAAAAAAAACAAAAAATAAATAAAACAAAAAATAAATAAAAAAAATAATAATAATATAAAAAGAAAAAAAAATAATAATAGAAAAAAATAAAAAAAAAATAATAAAAAAAAATATAAATTTTTTTTCTTTTTTAGGGTTTAACTGGTTTTGTTTAGTGCTTTGTATTAAATACCATGTAATTTTCTCTAAATTTTTTATTTTGTTGACAGGAGTTTTAAATTTACGTTTACAATAGTCTATGCGTGGTAGGAGATCCTTAGGAAACCCTCTTACACCATATGTAAATAATTTTCATAAATTTAAACAAGTGTCAACAAAACTGGATTCCACCCATCAACCTGTTTTTGAGCCAAACATAGAACCAAGTCTTAATCCTTTACTAGAACCAAAAGAAATGGAGGAAAACCAACATGTTAGTGGAAAACCAATGATGAAGGAGTTTGCAAGGACCAGGTGATTGGCACGGCAGAATCGGCCGCTATCCAGATTGGAGTGAGGCACGCTTTCGAATTATGACCTTAAAAATATTCATTTTTCTATGCTTCCTTCCTTTTATGGGCTACCTAATGAAGATTCTCTTTCCTTTATGAGAGATTTCTATGCTACGGTCCAAACATTCCCCCTCGGTATTCTAAACGAGGATCAACTTAGGATGAGATGTTTTCCCTACACTTTAAAGGATAAGGCCAAAGCTTGGTTGATGTCACTTCCCCCAGGTTCTCTGATGACATGGGGTAATATTTACAATAAATTCATGGGAAAATTCTATTCCCACCAAAAAACATCAGAGTTGAGAGGAAAGATTGCTACTTTCTCTCAGATGGAAGGAGAACCATTCCATGAAGCTTGGGATAGGTTCAAAATGTTTCTCACTCAATGTCCCCATCATAGCTTTCCCCTGCAGTTGCAGAACCAATTCTTTTACGATGGACTTACACAACAATGTCAGTTCATTGTCGACAACGCTGTAGGAGGAGCAATAGGAGAAAAGACTGCCTCAGAGACGTATAACCTCTTTGAGATGCTGGGTGCTAATTCCCAACAGAAAAGCTCCCGAGTGAGAAAAGCTGGAGTTCATGAAATCGACTCCAGTAATTAAGTGCACCAACAACTTAGTCAACCGACTAAGCAAGTTGCCGCTTCTCGCTACACAAACCAACACCAATAATGAACAATATGGTTTGTATAGCAACATGGGACATGGTACCGAAGCCTTTGTCCATATCAAGGAGAAACAACTGACCTGAACGAGTTAATGTGTTGGGAGCGTATCAACGTAAAACCAAGGTTTGATCGCACTTCAAATACCTATAATCCTGGGTGGAGAAGTCATCCAAATTTCTCGTGGAGGCAAAACAACCCTCCTTTCACTCAAAGCTCAAACCAGGCAGGCCAGCAATTCCACCCACCTATTCCAAGAAGCATTCACAATAAACCAAGTCTGGAGGACAACTTGAATTCTTTTATTCAAGTCTCGTAGGATAACCAATCTAAAACCAATCAACGGTTGGACTCTGTGGAAGCTTCTATCAAAAAGGTGGAAGTTCAAGTTGAACAGTTAGTTGAACATTTGCAAAAGAGCAAAGACTAATTTGATACTTAAATGAATTCAATGAAGAGGAGACATTGAGTTTTTCATTCTGCAATCTCCAAGCAACGTCTTACTAGAAGACGATAAAATTTTAGTCCTATATGGGAGGTCACCCATTGTTGTATTTTCCTTTGTTTTAGTTTGCGTGTAATAAAATTCAAATGAAATAAATTCGTTTGTTTTGAAAATTGTAGTCCATTAGTTAAAATTAAAATTAAAAAAAAAAAAAAAAAAAATTTAGGTTCCTTGCACCTTTTTGCTTTATCAAATTATAAATATTTCTTAGAGATATCTACTATTGTTTTTTTTAAGAGCAAAATGTTGATACACAATAGGAGGAGGATCATTTTCAACTACAAACAACCATGGGAGATGCTGAAGATAGGCGGAAAAAGATGAAAGACTATACAATACCAATCATTGGCAATGTAACTTCCGGCATCCAATTACAAAAGGCTGCAAGGAATTATGAATTGAAAAAGATTCATTATTCTTTGTTGCCTTCCTTTTACGGTATCCCTAATGAAGACCCTTTGCACTTCATTCGAGAATTCTATGCTATTGTCCAAACCTTTCCACTACATGCAATTAATGAAGATCAACTTAGGATGAGGTGTTTTCCTTACACCCTCAAAGATAAAGCTTGGTCCTGGTTCATTACTCTACAGTCAGGTTCTCTTAAAACTTGGGAGGCAGTCTATGAAATTTTTATGGGTAGGTTCTATTCCCATCAAAAGACTGTTGATCTAAGAACAAAGATAGCAACATTTTCTCAAATGTATGAAGAGCCCTTTCATGACGCTTGGGAAAGATTCAAACTCCTTTTCATTCAATGTCAAAATCATAGCTTTCCATTACAGCTACAAAACCAATTCTTTTATGATGGATTGACACTACAGAGTCAATACATGGTTGATAATGCTGCTGGAGGTGCTGTAGGAGAAAAGACCGCAGAGGAAACCTATAATCTTTATGAAATTTATTTGGGTTCTAATTCCCAACAAAGAGGTGGTAGAAGGAAAGCAAGGGTCAATGAAGTTGGCTCGATAATGAGATAACCTTGCAACTTGTCAATTGACTAAACAAGTGCAATTCCTCACTACCCACCAAATTTCAAATCAAGAGGTATGTGAAGTGTGTTGTTCAATTGGGCATGGTACTCATAATTGTTCAAATACTTGTGATTCTAGTGTCGATGCCATAGAGGAAGTTCAATCTTTTCAAAGGTATCATCCAAACACCTATAATCACCCAACCTACACCCAATATCCAACACTAAGGTCAGATAACAACCACCCTTACCCACCAATCCAAGCTTTTAAGCCAACCTTAGAAGATAGCTTGAATGCTTTTATTCAAGTTAGTCGTGACAACCAATTGATGACTAATCAAAGGTTGAACACCATGGAGGCTTTGGTAAAAAGGATTGAATCTAAAGTTGGGCAACCGGGCCGAACAAATGCAAAAGAAAGAACCAGGAAAGTTGCCCACCAACTGTAACAAGCAAAGGATGTACGAACCCTTCGAAGTGGTAAGGTAGTCAATACCGCTTACACGAAATCTCTAACAATCTACCTTGTAGTTCGTAATGTAGAGAAGGCGATACTCTAATCTCGCAAAAAGAAGAAACAAGTGTTAAACTTAACAAGCCTTCTCGAAAAACTCATTGGGGGTCATCCGACACCCCAAAATTCAAAAGACAACAGAACCACACCGGATGCAAGTACCTTTTCCCCATCGGTTAAGAGAGTCCAAACAAGATAAGCAATTCAATGATCTTTTTAATATGCTCTCTAAAGTAAATATCAATTTACCATTATTAGAAGTGATCATGAATGTGCCCTCATATGCCAAGTTTTTCAAAGAGTTGAACACTAAGAAAAGGAGGTATGAATCTGAATGAGCGAGTAGTAGTATCGTAAATTTCTAGCTACAGTACTTGACCTGAACTACCCCCTAAGTTGAAAGACCCTGGAAGTTTTATTATAAACATAACTATGGGGGATAAGAAGGTTGCTAAAGCAATGCTTGATTTAGGTGCTAGTATAAATTTGATGCCCTACTCTATATTCTTACAACTCAATCTAGGGGATTTAAAACCCACAACTATGTCCCTTCAACTTGCAGACAGATCTCTTAAATATCCAGAGGGAATAGTTGAGGATGTTTTGGTACAGGTAGACAAACTGATAATACCTGTTGACTCTGTGGTTCTGGATATGCAAGAAAATCCAGCATTGGACAGAGAGCACACAATATTGCTTGGTAGACCATTTATGGCAACTACTAAAACTATTATTGATGTCCAAGATGGAAATTTGACAATGACAAATCTTAGGAGAGACTGTTCATTTTAAAGTTTTTGATTCTTCACCTTTCCCTTCTATTTCGCCATCGATGAAATATTCGATGTTGATCATTTGGATAATCTTGTCCAAAACACCTTTTTCCAAACCAGAATAGAAGACAAGCTTGAAACCGTTCTTACACTTGAAAAGGTTGAAGAAGATTTAGATGAAGAAATTAAGGGGTACCTTGAACAACTAGACAATAATGACGTGATGACAAAATCTAGTACACATTTTCTACCTAGTTCTCCAGCTAGTAAACAGGGCAATCCACCTGGACTTGACCTCAAATGCTTACCTGAGCAGTTAAAATATGTGTGCATGGGAGAATGGGAAAGTTATCCATTGATAGTTTCTTCAACCTTGACCAAACCACAAGAAAAGGAACTCATCAAAGTGCTTAAACAGTTTAAGAAATCTATAGGTTGGAGTATAGGGGATATAAGAGGCATTAGTCCAACAATGTGTATGCACAAGATCAACTTGCAGGATGGTGCTAAACCTGTACGAGAGGCCCAAAGAAGACTAAACCCAAACATGCAAGAGGTAGTTAAAAAGGAAATTCTTAAATTATTAGAAGAAGGGATTATCTATCCTATTGCGGATAGTAAGTGGGTTAGTCCAGTGCATGTGGTACCAAAGAAATCTGGGATAACAGTTGTTAAAAATGACAAAAGTGAATTAGTGCCCACTAGAATAATCACTGGATGGAGAATGTGTATAGATTTTAGGAAACTAAATTTATATACGAAAAAGGATCACTTTCCTCTTCCATTCATTGATCAAATGTTGGAAAGATTAGCTGGGCACGAATTTTACTGTTTTTTGGATGGACTGTCTGGATATTATCAAGTACCCATAGCACCAGAAGATCAGGAAAAGACCACATTTACATGTCCTTTTGGGACATTTGCTTTTCGCAGAATGCCATTTGGGTTATGCAATGCCCCTGCCACTTTCCAGAGATGCATGATATCTATTTTCTCAGACATGGTGGAAAAATTCATTGAGATTTTCATGGACGATTTCTCTGTCTTTGGGAACTCATTTGATGATTGCTTACATAAATTGACTTTGGTTTTAGAAAGATGCATTGAATGCAATCTCACCCTTAGTTGGGAGAAAAGTCATTTTATGGTTCAACAAGGGATAGTTTTAGGACATATAATTTCAAACAAGGGTATTGAAGTTGATAAGGAAAAAGTTGAATTGATATCCAAACTACCTCCCCCTACATCTGTGAAGGGGATAAGAAGCTTCTTGGGACATGGTGGATTTTACAGACGATTTATTAAAGATTTCTCTAAAATAAGTCGTCCCTTATGTAACTTGCTATCCAAAGATGCTGAATTTGACTTCAACAATGACTGCCTTATTTCCTTTAATACCTTGAAAGATAAACTAACATCTACCCCTGTTATTATGGCACCAAACTGGTCTTTACCTTTTGAAATAATGTGTGACGCTTCTGATTATGCAATAGGAGCAGTCCTGGGACAAAGAGTGGATAAGCGTTTGCATGTCATCTACTATGCTAGCAAAACACTCAATGATGCCCAAATGAATTATACCACCAGTGAAAAGGAATTCTTGGCGATAGTATTCTCTTTAGACAAATTTCGGTCTTATTTAGTAGGATCTAAAGTGATTGTGCATTCTGATCATGCTGCTTTAAGATACCTATTAAGTAAACCAAATGCCAAGCCAAGATTAATCAGGTGGGTTTTACTCTTACAAGAATTTGACCTAGAAATCAAGGATAAGAAAGGCGTTAGAAAACTTAGTAGCTGACCATTTGTCTAGGTTGATTTCTGACTTCAATTCTCTTAAAGATGAGAGTAATGAAGATATAGTTGAAACCTTTCCTGATGAACAGTTATTTTTCATAGGTCCGAACCCATGGTATGCTGATATTGTAAACTATCTTGCCACTGGTGTTTTGCGACCTAACACTTCATATCAGGACAAGAAAAGGTTTTTTAAAACTATTAAGAACTATTTACGGGATGACCCTTATTTATATAAGATTGGTCAAGATCAAGTCATCCTGAGATGTGTACACGAAGAAGAACATAAGAGCATTCGACTTTTTGTCATGAACTTCATTGTGGGGGTCATTTTGGAGGTGAAAAAGACAGCCCGTAAGATATTACAGTCTGGATTCTTTTGGCCCACTCTTTTTAAAGATGCTCATATGTTTTGTGCACAATGTGATAGATGTCAAAGAACAGGAAACATAAGCAAAAGAGATGAAATGCCTTTGACATCTAATTTAGTTGTTGAACTCTTTGATGTATGGGGGATTGACTTTATGGGTCCTTTTCCCCCATCTAATGGTTTTCAATACATTTTTCTTGTTGTGGATTATGTGTCCAAGTGGGTAGAAGCTATCCCCACCAAAACCAATGATGCTAATGTTGTTGTGAAATTCTTGAAAGATTTCATATTCAGTAGGTTCGGAACGCCTAGAGCTATAATAAGTGATGGAGGTAGCCATTTTTGTAACAAACTCTTTGATGGAGTACTAAACAAGTACAACATCACACATAAGGTAGCTACTCCATATCATCCTCAAACTTCCGGTTTAGTGGAAGTAAGTAATAGGCAAATTAAGGGAATATTGGAACGCACTGTGCGTCCTTCAAGGAAGGATTGGGCATTTAAGTTAAATGATGCCTTATGGGCATACCGCACCGCTTACAAAACACCTATTGGGATGAGCCCTTACCGGTTAATCTTTGGGAAAGCGTGCCACCTTCCAGTTGAACTTGAACATAAGGCTTACTGGGCAATTAAAGAGCTAAACATGGATTTAGATAAAGCAGGTGAAAAACGATTACTCCAGCTTCATGAGTTGGAAGAAATTAGGAATGAAGCTTATGAGAATGCCAAATTATACAAAGAGCGTACTAAGCGCTATCATGACAAGAGGCTAGTTCCTAAGACTTTTCACCCTGGAATGAAAGTTCTTTTATTTAACTCTCGTTTGAGAATTTTTCCAGGAAAGCTGAGATCAAGATGGGATGGACCATTCAAAATAGTTCGGAGTATTTGAACATGGAGTGGTAGAACTATTGGACTCCAAGACACAAAAACGTTCAAAGTTAATGGCCATCGTGTCAAGCCTTATTTAGAAGAACCAAACAACATTGCAGAAATAGATTGCATTTGGTGAGTAATCCTTAGCACCAAAAGATACGTCTTGCTAAGACGTTAAACTAAGCTATTTGGATGGGAGGCAACCCATCATTTTAGGTAATTTTTGTTATTTGTTTTATATACTTAATTTTATTGTTTATTTTAGTTTAATTATATGTGAATAAGTTTTAAATTGTTAAAACTAAAAATATTTGTTGAGTTGTTAGAAGTTCACAATGTTAATACGTATACACTCTAATGATGAATATGATGAATGCACCTGCATTTCTCCATTACTACTTACACATTCTCAAGAAATAGGTAATCTTTCTTCTTCTTTTTTCTCTTTATCTTTAATTTACAGTTGTTACATTGAGGACAATGTAAGTTCTAGGTTGGGGGTGGTGAAAAGTTACCATGCTTAATTAGAAAAGAAAAAAAAAAGATTTAACAATTTAAAAAAAAAAAAAAAAAATTTATTAATTTTTTTTTCTTTTTTTATGTTCACATCTTCATTTTTTTTGTGTTTGGTTTTATTTTTGTGTGATTTAGTAATTTTTGGAATAAAAAAAAACATTTCACAAAAATTTGTCATTTCTTTAAATCAAATTTAAGTAAATAGTTAAGTCTTTTGTACTGTTAGATTAATTTTTGAAAACATATCATGAAATATTTTGTAATTGTTTTTGATAATTAGTTAATTTTTGTCATAACTAGTATTTCTTGATAAGATGTAGAAATTATATTAAACCCAAAATCGGTGTTTATGAATTTGTTTTAGTGGAGACTACCTTTGTGAGATATAATTTGAGCCTAATTTCCTTTATTCAGAGTGAAATATATATTTTTTCTACTCCAAACACATTTCTTATTTCTTCAAATTCTTAGATGATCTCTATAGGCATTAATATTGAATGTATGAATTTTTTCTCATCTTAATAGAGTGTCGTATATTTTTATTATTATTTTTGCTTAGATTAAATGATTTGAGTAGAAATTGATAGTATATGCTTTTATCTCATTCGTGCATGACTGTTACAAAAAAAAGAGACATATCTAGGGTTACCTAAACCAAGATCAAACAGAAAAGCCACAAAATTAACCACTCACCAAAATCCAAAAAAATGTACAATCTGTACATGGGTTGACTCTCTAAAATATACATATATTGAAAAAAAATTAGAGAGATAAAAAAAATATAGTATCATCTTCATACTATGACCCACATTCCCTACAAAGTTGTGAGTACAGGCTAATTAAAAAAAAAAGATATAGGAAATAATTCCCTAAAAAGTCATTGCAATTTCTTCATTTGTAAAAAGCATATATCTTGAAATTCTTTCTTAATGAGTTTGATTTATGCATGAAAATAATTTTTATATATGATATCTTTATAATTTATACATTCGATTCCTTTCATGAGATCAATATCAAAATAACACTTTGAGCCTTTATTCTTTATACATATGCGAACATATTAGTTCATTTCTATACATCAAATCTTTTGCATATAAATTAGTATGAGTGTTTGAACCCATAGGATTCAGTGCTTTGAGAGTATTGACTTGTGAGGAATAGAGTCGAAGCGAATTCTGATTCATGACACTGAAATTGGGTAAAATTAAATTGATACATTTTTGAAATGAAATATGAAAATGATTTTCGACTAATTATTATAATAAAATCATGATTGTTTAAAGAGATTAAAATAACTTATTCTTGAGATTTTAATTATGATCTTAAAGGAGATTAAAAAGTATGAGATATTTTTGTGATATGTTGTTTTCTTTTATTCTTAAATTAATTTTTGATTGTGTTGTGATTGTTTTTATAGTTTGTTTTTATTTAGTTCAATGTTTGTGGGTATCATTACTGAAAACCCTCACGAGACTCAAACTCGTCCACTAGGGCAACCTAGGGGTTTAACGACTTGTTGCATAGGCTAAATGCAACCGTTTCAATCCACGAAAGTGATTTAGGATAGTTTAATTTTTAGTTTTTATCGCTTCTCTTGCTAAGGGACTAGCAAGAAGCTGGTTGGGGGTTGTGATGAGTGCCCAAAAAGCACTAAAATAACCATGATTTTATGTACATTAATTGATTAAAAATACATATATTTATATGTTTTATCATATATTTATATAAATTTGTCTTTTTCCGAATCATGGGTATTTTTATTGGTTTTCAGGTATTTTGGCTTAAAAACGCAATTTAAAGACTCAAAGAGGAATACTTGAAGCAATACATCACAAATATATTAATAAATAAGTGGGAAAAGGTCAACAAACATGGAAAAATTGGACAAAATGGGTCGAAAAGGTCAAAAATGTCAAAAAGACGGAAATCGCGCCCGCCGCCCACAAGCGCCTCCGACGCCCAGCGCCCCATGCCGCGCGCCCGCGCAGCCTGCCCATCCGCGCGCGCCCCATCGCAGCGACAGCCCCGCGCTGCGGCGCGCCAGCGCCCCTCCCCGCGCGCCCAACGCCTTTTCGCCCCATTTTTCACGTGCGGCCGCCAGGACGTCATGCTGACGTCATTAATGACATCAACAATTCCAATACGCGTTTTTACATTTTTAAATATTTTTTTAACATTTTTTTACTCATTTTTTCTCTCCATCCTCACCTATAAATACCCCCCTTCCCTTCACTTCAAAACACACCTTCAAAACACACTTCTCTCTTCTTTCTTTCTCTCATTTCTTAGTTTTTGAGTTTTTCTTAGTTTCTCTCTTAGTTTCTAAGCTTTTCTTTGTTTTTCTCTTAGTTTTTAGTTCAATTCTCTTAGGTTTAGAGTTCTTCTCTTTTTGAGAGGAACTTGTAATGTTTTTGTAATAATTTAGATTTTTGATTCAATAAATGGGAGTGCAAATTCCGCTTGGAGGTTTTCCAGCTACGGGAATAGCGTCGAAGTTCTGTAAGGATTTTATTTTCTTTACAGTTATTTTTATGCTTTATTCTTACATGTTATATTCAACTTGTCTGTGGTTAAATTTAACTATGCTGGTTGTTTAGTAAATATGATGTAATAATGACGTTGTTATGCTTGCGAAATATTAAATAGGTAAAAATCTCTAAAATAAATTGATTTTATTTTTATTCAAGATTTTATATTAAGAATGTTAGAGAGAAATATATTATTTTTCATTACAAACTTAAATCTGAAAATTAGATTTTAAGGTTTAGTTATCCGGTCTAATTTAGAGTAGTACTCTTTTATTTGTTGGTACAATCGCCCGGTAGTTAGAGCGAAGCTCTATTTCAAAAGTTTTTATAAGAATTATTATCTGAAAATGTATTGACAACATGTTTTCAGTAGTGGTTTTAAAACTTGAAAGTTAGTACTCGGATAACTAAATTCTTAGGTTTAATTTGGACACCTTGAATAAAGTTTAAACTGTCTAACCCCACCAAAGGTGGCATTTAAATGGTTCATTTTCAATCTCTTAGAAAAAGGAATTAATTTAATTAATCAAATTAGTTATCAACCCCACCCATAGGTGTTAATTGATTTGTTTAGTTAACAAAGAATATCTAACCCCACCAAAGGTGGTATTCATATAAAAAAGAGAGAATCAATAAATATCAATTCATATCTTTAATAACCTAAATAATATGAGCAAGCATAATTAACTTAGTTATTATATCCATAAATACTCCGCTAATATAAATGATAAAAATTTGCATGAATATTTATTGAATCTGTATATATGTTTATTATTTATTGAATCTGTATATATGTTTATTATTTATTGAATTAGTATATATGTTTATTAATTATTGAATTTGTATATATGTTTATTTATTTTATGTTATTAGATTAGGAACACAAAAACCAAACTATCGTGACAGGATGTTTAGGATTTAATTTCGTTTTTAAAAGTTTGAATAATAAATTAAAAACCACATACATTCCTTCCTTAGATCGACCTTGGGAGTATACTTATCATTTTCTACGAAATGATTCGTGCACTTGCGAGAGTTTTATAAATAGATAAAACCAAAGTAACGGGCAGGATCGGCGATGTCGGTTCTGCCCCGATCAAGTTTTTGGCGCCGTTGCCGGGGATGGCTATCAAGTTTTTGGCGCCGTTGCCGGGGATGGTATCAATAAGATTCAATCAACTTATATAAGACGATTTAAATTTTGCGATTTATGATTTAAACTTGGTTTTTAAGTAAATTTCAATTATTTGACTTTATGTTAATAGTAAATTTATAAATAAGGTTTATTTTCTAATAAAAAATTTATATGTTATTATTTAAATCATAATTATGTATCGATTTTTAAGAAATAATGAATAATGAAAATGAGTACGTTAATGAGAAATTAGTTTAGATTTTGAGAACAAAAAGTAATTTTAATTTTTCATAAGTAATAATTTTTTTAAATAAAACATAATATAAATATTTTTCATATGGAAATCAAAAATAAAATTTTGTAAATAGTTATATTTTATAAGAGATTTATTTAAATTTACCCGATTGTATCATTTGTTGTGCATGATCTTTTGCGGTTACAGTATAATTTGAATTTATGGTGTGCATGTTACAGCATATTTGCTTTAATTTAATTAGATGATTAAGTATTCTTTACTTGCATTCTATTTAATGTATAATATATGTTGCTAAAAGTTGTCTATTTATCAGGTTATGTGCTTATGGTTGGACAATTTCCATAATCTTTTGTGCCATTCTTTTTGAAAGAATCATGCCTTTTAAGCTCTATTTGATAATAATATGACTTTTGTGCTCCATTAATTAAAGCTATATGGTTTTATCTTCTAAACACCAATAAATAATTCGCTCGAATATGTCACTTCTTTGAGTGGCGAATGAATAATTTTTATTTAAAATGTTAATTGAATTGATATGTATTAATTTGCAAAATTAGAAATTATAATAATCTATAAACTTTCGTGTAGATAAGATTTAATCAACTTATATAAGACGATTTAAATTTTGCGATTTACGATTTAAACTTGGTTTTTAAGTAAATTTCAATTATTTGACTTTATGTTAATAGTAAATGTATAAATAAGTTTTATTTTCTAATAAAAAATTTATATATTATTATTTAAATTATAATTATGTATCGATTTTTAAGAAATAATGAATAATAAATAATGAGTACGTTAATGAGAAATTAGGTAAGATTTAGTGAACAAAAACTAATTTTAATTTTTCATAAGTAATAATTTTTTTAAATAAAACATAATATATATATTTTTCATATGGAAATCAAAAATAAAATTTTGTAAATAGTTATATTTTATAAGAGATTTATTTAAATTTACCCGATTGTATCATTTGTTGTGCATGATCTTTTGCGGTTACTGTATAATTTGAATTTATGGTGTGCATGTTACAGCATATTTGCTTTAATTTAATTAGATGATTAAGTATTCTTTACTTGCATTCTATTTAATGTATAATATATGTTGCTAAAAGTTGTCTATTTATCAGGTTATGTGCTTATGGTTGGACAATTTCCATAATCTTTTGTGTCATTCTTTTGAAAGAAACAAGCCTTTTAAGCTCTATTTGATAATAATATGACTTTTGTGCTCATTTAATTAAAGCTATATGATTTTAGCTTCTCAACACCAATAAATAATTCGCTCGAATATGTCACTTCTTTGAGTGGCGAATGAATAATTTTTATTTAAAATGTTAATTGAATTGATATGTATTAATTTGCAAAATTAGAAATTATAATAATCTATAAACTTTCGTGTAGATAAGATTCAATCAACTTATATAAGACGATTTAAATTTTGCGATTTACGATTTAAACTTGGTTTTTAAGTAAATTTCAATTATTTGACTTTATGTTAATAGTAAATTTATAAATAAGGTTTATTTTCTAATAAAAAATTTATATATTATTATTTAAATTATAATTATGTATCGATTTTTAAGAAATAATGAATAATGAAAATGAGTACGTTAATGAGAAATTAGTTTAGATTTTGAGAACAAAAAGTAATTTTAATTTTACAAAAATAATAAGTCTTTTTAAGAAAACATAATATATATTTTTTTATAAGGAAATCAAAAATAAAATTTTGTAAATAGTTATATTTCATAAGAGATTTATTTAAATTTACCCGATTGTATCATTTGTTATGCATGATCTTTTGCGGTTCCAATATAATTTGAATTTAAGGTGTGCATGTTACAGCATATTTGTTTTAATTTAATTAGATGCTTCAGTATTCTTTACTTGCATTCTGTTTTATGTATAATATATGTTGCTAAAAGTTGTCTATTTATCAGGTTATGTGCTTATGGTTGGACTATTTCCATAATCTTTTGTGACATTCTTTTGAAAGAAACATGTCTTTTAAGCTCTATTTGATAATAATATGACTTTTGTGCTGCTTTAATTAACGCTATATGATTTTTGCTTCTCAACACCAATATATAATTCGCTCGAATATGATACTTCATTGAATAGGGAATGAATAATTTTTATTTAAAATGTTAATTGAATGGATATGTATTAATTTGCAAAATCAGCAATTATAATAATCTATAAACTTTCGTGTAGATAAGATTCAATCAACTTATATAAGACTATTTAAATTTTGCGATTTAAGATTTAAACTTGTTTTTTAAGAAAATTTTAATTATTTGACTTTATGTTAATAGTAAATTTATAAATAAGGTTTATTTTCCTATATACAATTTTTATATTATTATTTAAATTATAATTATGTATCGAGTTTCAAGAAATAATAAATATTGAAAATGAGTACGTTATTGAGAAATTTGTTTAGATTTTGAGAACAAAAGGTAATTTTAATTTTACATAAGTAATAATCCTTTTTAATAAAACATAATATCTTTTTTTTTATAAGGAAATCAAAAATAAAATTTTGTAAATAGTTATTTTCATAAGAGATGTATTTAAGTTTACCCGATTGTATTATTTGTTGTGCATGATCTTTTGCTTTCGAGAACAATTTGAATTTAAGGTGTGCATGTTACAACATATTTGCTTTAATTTAATTAGATGCTTTAGTATTCTTTACTTGCATTCTGTTTAATGTATAATATATGTTGCTAAAAGTTGTCTATTTATCAGGTTATGTGCTTATGGTTGGACAATTTCCATAATCTTTTGTGCCATTCTTTTGAAAGAAACATGTCTTTTAAGTTCTATTTGATAATAATATGACTTTTGTGCCCCTTTAATTAAAGCTATATGATTTTTGCATCTCAACACCAATATATAATTCGCTCGAATATGATACTTCATTGAGTGGGGAATAAATAATTTTTATTTAAAATGTTAATTGAATGGATATGTATTAATTTGCAAAATCAGCAATTATAATAATCTATAAACTTTCGTGTAGATAAGATTCAATCAACTTATATAAGACTATTTAAATTTTGCGATTTACGATTTAAACTTGGTTTTTATGTAAATTTCAATTATTTGACTTTTTGTTAATAGTAAATTTATAAATAAGGTTTATTTTCTAATAAAAAATTTATATATTATTATTAAAATTATAATTATGTATCGATTTTTAAGAAATAATGAATAATGAAAATGAGTACGTTAATGAGAAATTAGTTTAGATTTTGAGAACAAAAAGTAATTTTAATTTTACATAAGTAATATTTTTTTAATAAAACATAATATATATATTTTTCATAAGGAAATCAAAAATAAAATTTTGTAAATAGTTATATTTCATAAGAGATTTATTTAAATTTACCCGATTGTATCATTTGTTGTGCATGATCTTTTGCGGTTCCAGTATAATTTGAATTTAAGGTGTGCATGTTACAGCATATTTGCTTTAATTTAATTACATGCTTCAGTATTCTTTACTTGCATTCTATTTAATGTATAATATATGTTGCTAAAAGTTGTCTATTTATGAGGTTATGTGCTTATGGGTTGACTAATTCCATAATCTTTTGTGCCATTCTTTTGAAAGAAACATGCCTTTTAAGCTCTATTTGATAATAATATGACTTTTGTGCTCCTTTAATTAAAGCTATATGATTTTTGCTTCTCAACACCAATAAATAATTCGCTCGAATATGATACTTCATTGAGTGGGGAATAAATAATTTTTATTTAAAATGTTAATTGAATGGATATGTATTAATTTGCAAAATCAGCAATTATAATAATCTATAAACTTTCGTGTAGATAAGATTCAATCAACTTATATAAGACGATTTAAATTTTGCGATTTACGATTTAAACTTATGTTTTAAGTAAATTTTAATTATTTGACTTTATGTTAATAGTAAAGTAATAAATAAGGTTTATTTTCTTATAAAACAATTATATATTATTATTTAAATTATAATTATGTATCGATTTTGAAGAAATAATGAATATTGAAAATGAGTACGTTATTGAGAAATTTGTTAAGATTTTGAGAACAAAAAGTAATTTTAATTTTACATAAGTAATAATTTTTTTTAATAAAACATAATATATATTTTTTTATAAGGAAATCAAAAATAAAATTTTGTAAATAGTTATTTTCATAAGAGATGTATTTAAGTTTACCCGATTGTATTATTTGTTGTGCATGATCTTTTGCTTTCGAGAACAATTTGAACTTAAGGTGTGCATGTTACAACATATTTGCTTTAATTTAATTAGATGCTTCAGTATTCTTTACTTGCATTCTATTTAATGTATAATATATGTTGCTAAAAGTTGTCTATTTATCTGGTCATGTGCTTTTCGTTGGACTATTTCCATAATCTTTTGTGCCATCTTTTGAAAGAAACGTGACTTTTAAGCTCTATTTGATAATAATATGACTTTTTTGCTCCTTTAATTAAAGCTATATGATTTTAGCATCTCAACACCAATAAATAATTCGCTCGAATATGATACTTCTTTGAGTGGAGAATGAATAATTTTTATTTAAAATGTTAATTGAATCGATATGTATTGATTTACAAAATTAGATATTATAATAATCTATAAACTTTCGTTTAGATAACATTCAATCAACTTATATAAGACGATTTAAATTTTGCGATTTACGATTTAAACTTATGTTTTAAGTAAATTTTAATTATTTGACTTTATGTTAATAGTAAATTAATAAATAAGGTTTATTTTATTATTAAAAAGTTATATATTATTATTTAAATTATAATTGTGTATCGATTTTTAAGAAATATTAAATATTGCAAATGAGTACGTTATTGAGAAATTTATTAAGATTTTGGGAACAAAAAGTAATTTTAATTTTACATAAGTAATAATTTTTTTCTTCAATAAAACATAATATATATATTTTTTATAAGGAAATCAAAAATAAAATTTTGTAAATAGTTATATTTCATAGGAGATCTATTTATGTTTACCCGATTGTATCATTTGTTGTGCATGATCTTTTGCTGTTGGAGAACAATTTGAATTTAAGGTGTGAATGTTACAACATATTTGCTTAAGTTTAATTAGATGTTTCAGTATTATTTACTTGCATTCTATTTAATGTATAATATATGTTGCTAAAAGTTGTCTATTTATCTGGTTATGTGCTTATCGTTGGACTATATCTATAATCTTTTGTGCCTTTCTTTTGAAGAAACATGACTTTTAACCTCTCTTTTTATAATAATTTGACTTTTGTGCTCCTTTAATTAAAGCTATATGATTTTAGCTTCTCAACACCAATCAATAATTCGCTTGAATGTGATACTTCTTTGAGTGGGGAATGAAATAAATTTTTTTAAATGTTAATTGAATCGATATGTATTGATTTGCAAAATCAGAAATTATAATTATCTATAAAGTGTCGTTTAGATAAGATTAAATAAACTTATATAAGACGATTTAAATTTTGCGATTTACGATTTAAACTTGTTTTTTAAGTAAATTTTAATTATTTGAGTTTATGTTAATAGTAAATTAATAAATAAGATTTATTTTCTTATAAATAATTTATATATTATTATTTAAATTATAATTATGTATCGATTTTCAAGAAATATTAAATATTGAAAATGAGTACGTTATTGAGAAATTTGTTAAGATTTTGGGAACAAAAAGTAATTTTAATTTTACATAAGTAATAATTTTTTTCTTCAATAAAACATAATATATATATTTTTTATAAGGAAATCAAAAATAAAATTTTGTAAATAGTTATATTTCATAAGAGATCTATTTAAGTTTACCCGATTGTATCATTTGTTGTGCATGATCTTTTGCTGTTCCAGAACAATTTGAATTTAAGGTGTGCATGTTACAACATATTTGCTTAAATTTAATTAGATGTTTCAGTATTCTTTACTTGGATTCTATTTAATGTATAATATATGTTGCTTAAAGTTGTCTATTTATCTGGTTATGTGCTTTTCCTTGGACTATTTCCATAATCTTTTGTGCCATTCTTTTGAAAGAAACATGACTTTTAAGTTCTATTTCATAATAATATAACTCTTGTGCTCCTTTAATTAAAGCTATATGATTTTAACTTCCCATCACAAATAAATAACTCGCTCGAATATGATACTTCTTTGATTAGGGAATGAATAATATTTTTAAATGTTAATTGAATCGATATATATTGATTTACAAAATTAGAATTAAAATAATCTATAAACTATCATTTAGATAAGATTCAATGAATTAATATAAGACGATTTAGATTTTGCGATTTACAATTTAAACTTGTTTTTTAAGTAAATTTTAATTATTTGAGTTTATGTTAATAGTAAATTAATAAATAAGATTTATTTTCTTATAAATAATTTATAGATTATTATTTAAATTATAATTATGTATCGATTTTCAAGAAATATTAAATATTTAAAATGAGTACGTTATTGAGAAATTTGTTAAGATTTTGGGAACAAAAAGTAATTTTAATTTTACATAAGTAATAATTTTTTTCTTCAATAAAACATAATATATATATTTTTTATAAGGAAATCAAAAATAAAATTTTGTAAATAGTTATATTTCATAAGATATATATTTAAGTTTACCCGATTGTATCATTTGTTGTGCATGAGCTTTTACTGTTCCAGAACAATTTGAATTTAAGGTGTGCATGTTACAACATATTTGCTTAAATTTAATTAGATGTTTCAGTATTCTTTACTTGCATTCTATTTAATGTATAACATATGTTGCTAAAAGTTGTCTATTTATCTGGTTATGTGTTAATCGTTGGACTATTTCCATAATCTTTTGTGCCATTCTTTTGAAAGAAACATGACTTTTAAGCTCTATTTGATAATAATATAACTCTTGTGCTCCTTTAATTAAAGCTATATGATTTTAACTTCCCATCACCAATAAATAATTCGCTCGAATATGATACTTCTTTGAGTGAGGAATGAATAATTTTTTTAAATGTTAATCGAATAGATATATATTGATATACAAAATTAGAAATTAAAATAATCTATAAACTATCGTTTAGATAAGATTCAATCAAGTTATATAAGACCATTTAAATTTTGCGATTTACTATTCAAACTCGTTTTTTAAGTAAATTTTAATTATTTGACTTTATGTTAATAGTAAATTAATAAAATAAGGTTTATTTTCTTATAAATAATTTATATATTATTATTTAAATTATAATTATGTATCAATTTTCAAAAAATATTAAATATTTAAAATGAGTACGTTATTGAGAAATTTGTTTAGATTTCGAGAAGAAAAAGTAATTTTTATTTTTCATAAGTAATAATTTTTTTCTTCAATAAAACATAATATATATATTTTTTATAAGGTAATCAAATATAAAATTTTGTAAATAGTTATATTTCATAAGAGATCTATTTAAGTTTACCCAATTGTATCATTTGTTGCGCATGATCTTTTGCTTTTACAGAACAATTTGAATTTAATGTGTGCATGTTACAGCATATTTGCTTAAATTTAATTAGATGTTTCAGTATTCTATACTTGGATTCTATTTAATGTATAATATATGTTGCTTAAAGTTGTCTATTTATCTGGTTATGTGCTTTTCGTTGGACTATTTCCATAATCTTTTGTGCCATTCTTTTGAAAGAAACATGACTTTTAAGCTCTATTTGATAATAATATAACTCTTGTGCTCCTTTAATTAAAGCTATATGATTTTAACTTCCCACCACAAATAAATAATTCGCTCGAATATGATACTTCTTTGAGTGGGGAATGAATAATTTTTTTAAATGTTAATCGAATAGATATATATTGATTTACAAAATGGGAAATTAAAATAATCTATAAACTGTCGTTTAGATAAGATTCAATCAAGTTATATAAGACCATTTAAATTTTGCGATTTACTATTCAAACTCGTTTTTTAAGTAAATTTTAATTATTTGACTTTATGTTAATAGTAAATTAATAAAATAAGGTTTATTTTCTTATAAATAATTTATATATTATTATTTAAATTATAATTATGTATCGATTTTCTAAAAATATTAAATATTTAAAATGAGTACGTTATTGAGAAATTTGTTTAGATTTCGAGAAGAAAAAGTATTTTTTATTTTTCATAAGTAATAATTTTTTTCTTCATTAAAACATAATATATATATTTTTTATAAGGTAATCAAATATAAAATTTTGTAAATAGTTATATTTCATAAGAGATCTATTTATGTTTACACAATTGTATCATTTGTTGCGCATGATCTTTTGCTTTTACAGAACAATTTGAATTTAATGTGTGCTTGTTACAGCATATTTGCTTAAATTTAATTAGATGTTTCAGTATTCTTTACTTGGATTCTATTTAATGTATAATATATGTTGCTTAAAGTTGTCTATTTATCTGGTTATGTGCTTTTCGTTGGACTATTTCCATAATCTTTTGTGCCATTCTTTTGAAAGAAACATGACTTTTAAGCTCTATTTGATAATAATATAACTCTTGTGCTCCTTTAATTAAAGCTATATGATTTTAACTTCCCACCACAAATAAATAATTCGCTCGAATATGATACTTCTTTGAGTGGGGAATGAATAATTTTTTTAAATGTTAATCGAATAGATATATATTGATTTACAAAATTAGAAATTAAAATAATCTATAAACTATCGTTTAGATAAGATTCAATCAAGTTATATAAGACCATTTAAATTTTGCGATTTACGATTTAAACTCGTTTTTTAAGTAAATTTTAATTATTTGACTTTATGTTAATAGTAAATTAATAAAATAAGGTTTATTTTCTTATAAATAATTTATATATTATTATTTAAATTATAATTATGTATCGATTTTCTAAAAATATTAAATATTTAAAATGAGTACGTTATTGAGAAATTTGTTTAGATTTCGAGAAGAAAAAGTAATTTTTATTTTTCATAAGTAATAATTTTTTTCTTCATTAAAACATAATATATATATTTTTTATAAGGTAATCAAATATAAAATTTTGTAAATAGTTATATTTCATAAGAGATCTATTTATGTTTACACAATTGTATCATTTGTTGCGCATGATCTTTTGCTTTTACAGAACAATTTGAATTTAATGTGTGCTTGTTACAGCATATTTGCTTAAATTTAATTAGATGTTTCAGTATTCTATACTTGCATTCTATTTAATGTATAATATATGTTGCTTAAAGTTGTCTATTTATCTGGTTATGTGCTTTTCGTTGGACTATTTCCATAATCTTTTGTGCCATTCTTTTGAAAGAAACATGACTTTTAAGCTCTATTTGATAATAATATAACTCTTGTGCTCCTTTAATTAAAGCTATATGATTTTAACTTCCCATCACCAATAAATAATTCGCTCGAATATGATACTTCTTTGAGTGAGGAATGAATAATTTTTTTAAATGTTAATCGAATAGATATATATTGATTTACAAAATTAGAAATTAAAATAATCTATAAACTGTCGTTTAGATAAGATTCAATCAAGTTATATAAGACCATTTAAATTTTGCGATTTACGATTTAAACTCGTTTTTTAAGTAAATTTTAATTATTTGACTTTATGTTAATAGTAAATTAATAAAATAAGGTTTATTTTCTTATAAATAATTTATATATTATTATTTAAATTATAATTATGTATCGATTTTCTAAAAATATTAAATATTTAAAATGAGTACGTTATTGAGAAATTTGTTTAGATTTCGAGAAGAAAAAGTAATTTTTATTTTTCATAAGTAATAATTTTTTTCTTCATTAAAACATAATATATATATTTTTTATAAGGTAATCAAATATAAAATTTTGTAAATAGTTATATTTCATAAGAGATCTATTTATGTTTACACAATTGTATCATTTGTTGCGCATGATCTTTTGCTTTTACAGAACAATTTGAATTTAATGTGTGCTTGTTACAACATATTTGCTTAAATTTAATTAGATGTTTCAGTATTCTTTACTTGGATTCTATTTATTGTATAATATATGTTGCTTAAAGTTGTCTATTTATCTGGTTATGTGCTTTTCGTTGGACTATTTCCATATTCTTTTGTGCCATTCTTTTGAAAGAAACATGACTTTTAAGCTCTATTTGATAATAATATAACTCTTGTGCTCCTTTAATTAAAGCTATATGATTTTAACTTCCCATCACCAATAAATAATTCGCTCGAATATGATACTTCTTTGAGTGAGGAATGAATAATTTTTTTAAATTTTAATCGAATAGATATATTTTGATTTACAAAATGAGAAATTAAAATAATCTATAAACTGTCGTTTAGATAAGATTCAATCAAGTTATATAAGACCATTTAAATTTTGCGATTTACGATTTAAACTCGTTTTTTAAGTAAATTTTAATTATTTGACTTTATGTTAATAGTAAATTAATAAAATAAGGTTTATTTTCTTATAAATAATTTATATATTATTACTTAAATTATAATTACGTATCGATTTTCAAAAAATATTAAATATTTAAAATGAGTACGTTATTGAGAAATTTGTTTAGATTTCGAGAAGAAAAAGTAATTTTTATTTTTCATAAGTAATAATATTTTTCTTCATTAAAACATAATATATATATTTTTTATAAGGTAATCAAATATAAAATTTTGTAAATAGTTATATTTCATAAAAGATCTATTTAAATTTACGTGATTATATCATTTGTTGCGCATGATCTTTTGCTTTTCCAGAACAATTTGAATTTAATGTGTGCATGTTACAAAATATTTGCTTAAATTTAATTAGATGTTTCAGTATTCTTTACTTGGATTCTATTTATTGTATAATATATGTTGCTTAAAGTTGTCTATTTATCTGGTTATGTGCTTTTCGTTGGACTATTTCCATAATAATTTGTGCCATTCTTTTGAAAGAAACATGACTTTTAAGCTCTATTTGATAATAATATAACTCTTGTGCTCCTTTAATTAAAGCTATATGATTTTAACTTCCCATCACCAATAAATAATTCGCTCGAATATGATACTTCTTTGAGTGAGGAATGAATAATTTTTTTAAATTTTAATCGAATAGATATATTTTGATTTACAAAATGAGAAATTAAAATAATCTATAAACTGTCGTTTAGATAAGATTCAATCAAGTTATATAAGACCATTTAAATTTTGCGATTTACGATTTAAACTCGTTTTTAAGTAAATTTTAATTATTTGACTTTATGTTAATAGTAAATTAATAAATAAGGTTTATTTTCTTATAAATAATTTATATATTATTATTTAAATTATAATTATGTATCGATTTTCTAAAAATATTAAATATTTAAAATGAGTACGTTATTGAGAAATTTGTTTAGATTTCGAGAAGAAAAAGTAATTTTTATTTTTCATAAGTAATAATTTTTTTCTTCATTAAAACATAATATATATATTTTTTATAAGGTAATCAAATATAAAATTTTGTAAATAGTTATATTTCATAAGAGATCTATTTAAGTTTACCCAATTGTATCATTTGTTGCGCATGATCTTTTGCTTTTCCAGAACAATTTGAATTTAATGTGTGCATGTGACAACATATTTGCTTAAATTTAATTAGATGTTTCAGTATTCTTTACTTGGATTCTATTTATTGTATAATATATGTTGCTTAAAGTTGTCTATTTATCTGGTTATGTGCTTTTCGTTGGACTATTTCCATAATAATTTGTGCCATTCTTTTGAAAGAAACATGACTTTTAAGCTCTATTTGATAATAATATAACTCTTGTGCTCCTTTAATTAAAGCTATATGATTTTAACTTCCCATCACCAATAAATAATTCGCTCGAATATGATACTTCTTTGAGTGAGGAATGAATAATTTTTTTAAATTTTAATCGAATAGATATATTTTGATTTACAAAATGAGAAATTAAAATAATCTATAAACTGTCGTTTAGATAAGATTCAATCAAGTTATATAAGACCATTTAAATTTTGCGATTTACGATTTAAACTCGTTTTTTAAGTAAATTTTAATTATTTGACTTTATGTTAATAGTAAATTAATAAATAAGGTTTATTTTCTTATAAATAATTTATATATTATTACTTAAATTATAATTATGTATCGATTTTCAAAAAATATTAAATATTTAAAATGAGTACGTTATTGAGAAATTTGTTTAGATTTCGAGAAGAAAAAGTAATTTTTATTTTTTATAAGTAATAATTTTTTCTTCATTAAAACATAATATATATATTTTTTATAAGGTAATCAAATATAAAATTTTGTAAATAGTTATAATTCGTAAGAGATCTATTTATGTTTACACAATTGTATCATTTGTTGCACATGATCTTTTGCTTTTACAGACCAATTTGAATTTAATGTGTGCTTGTTACAGCATATTTACTTAAATTTAATTAGATGTTTCAGTATTCTTTACTTGGATTCTATTTATTGTATAATATATGTTGCTTAAAGTTGTCTATTTATCTGGTTATGTGCTTTTCGTTGGACTATTTCCATAATAATTTGTGCCATTCTTTTGAAAGAAACATGACTTTTAAGCTCTATTTGATAATAATATAACTCTTGTGCTCCTTTAATTAAAGCTATATGATTTTAACTTCCCATCACCAATAAATAATTCGCTCGAATATGATACTTCTTTGAGTGAGGAATGAATAATTTTTTTAAATGTTAATCGAATAGATATATATTGATTTACAAAATGAGAAATTAAAATAATCTATAAACTGTCGTTTAGATAAGATTCAATCAAGTTATATAAGACCATTTAAATTTTGCGATTTACGATTTAAACTCGTTTTTTAAGTAAATTTTAATTATTTGACTTTATGTTAATAGTAAATTAATAAAATAAGGTTTATTTTCTTATAAATAATTTATATATTATTATTTAAATTATAATTATGTATCGATTTTCTAAAAATATTAAATATTTAAAATGAGTACGTTATTGAGAAATTTGTTTAGATTTCGAGAAGAAAAAGTAATTTTTATTTTTCATAAGTAATAATATTTTTCTTCATTAAAACATAATATATATATTTTTTATAAGGTAATCAAATATAAAATTTTGTAAATAGTTATATTTCATAAAAGATCTATTTAAGTTTACCTGATTGTATCATTTGTTGCGCATGATCTTTTGCTTTTCCAGAACAATTTGAATTTAACGTGTGTGCATGTGACAACATATTTGCTTAAATTTAATTAGATGTTTCAGTATTCTTTACTTGGATTCTATTTATTGTATAATATATGTTGCTTAAAGTTGTCTATTTATCTGGTTATGTGCTTTTCGTTGGACTATTTCCATAATAATTTGTGCCATTCTTTTGAAAGAAACATGACTTTTAAGCTCTATTTGATAATAATATAACTCTTGTGCTCCTTTAATTAAAGCTATATGATTTTAACTTCCCATCACAAGTAAATAATTCGCTCGAATATGATACTTCTTTGAGTGAGGAATGAATAATTTTTTTAAATGTTAATCGAATAGATACATATTGATTTAAAAAATGGGAAATAAAAATAATCTATAAACTGTCGTTTAGATAAGATTCAATCAAGTTATATAAGACCATTTAAATTTTGCGATTTACGATTTAAACTCGTTTTTTAAGTAAATTTTAATTATTTGACTTTATGTTAATAGTAAATTAATAAATAAGGTTTATTTTCTTATAAATAATTTATATATTATTACTTAAATTATAATTACGTATCGATTTTCAAAAAATATTAAATATTTAAAATGAGTACGTTATTGAGAAATTTGTTTAGATTTCGAGAAGAAAAAGTAATTTTTATTTTTCATAAGTAATACTTTTTTTCTTCATTAAAACATAATATATATTTTTTATAAGGTAATCAAATATAAAATTTTGTAAATAGTTATATTTCATAAGAGATCTATTTAAGTTTACCCAATTGTATCATTTGTTGCGCATGATCTTTTGCTTTTACAAGACAATTTGAATTTAATGTGTCCATGTTACAAAATATTTGCTTAAATTTAATTAGATGTTTCAGTATTCTTTACTTGGATTCTATTTGTTGTATAATATATGTTGCTTAAAGTTGTCTATTTATCTGGTTATGTGCTTTTCGTTGGACTATTTCCATAATAATTTGTGCCATTCTTTTGAAAGAAACATGACTTTTAAGCTCTATTTGATAATAATATAACTCTTGTGCTCCTTTAATTAAAGCTATATGATTTTAACTTCCCATCACCAATAAATAATTCGCTCGAATATGATACTTCTTTGAGTGAGGAATGAATAATTTTTTTAAATTTTAATCGAATAGATATATTTTGATTTACAAAATGAGAAATTAAAATAATCTATAAACTGTCGTTTAGATAAGATTCAATCAAGTTATATAAGACCATTTAAATTTTGCGATTTACGATTTAAACTCGTTTTTAAGTAAATTTTAATTATTTGGCTTTATGTTAATAGTAAATTAATAAATAAGGTTTATTTTCTTATAAATAATTTATATATTATTACTTAAATTATAATTACGTATCGATTTTCAAAAAATATTAAATATTTAAAATGAGTAAGTTATTGAGAAATTTGTTTAGATTTCGAGAAGAAAAAGTAATTTTAATTTTTCATAAGTAATACTTTTTTTCTTCATTAAAACATAATATATATATTTTTTATAAGGTAATCAAATATAAAATTTTGTAAATAGTTATATTTCATAAGAGATCTATTTAAGTTTACCCAATTGTATCATTTGTTGCGCATGATCTTTTGCTTTTCCAGAACAATTTGAATTTAATGTGTGCATGTTACAAAATATTTGCTTAAATTTAATTAGATGTTTCAGTATTCTTTACTTGGATTCTATTTATTGTATAATATATGTTGCTTAAAGTTGTCTATTTATCTGGTTATGTGCTTTTCGTTGGACTATTTCCATAATAATTTGTGCCATTCTTTTGAAAGAAACATGACTTTTAAGCTCTATTTGATAATAATATAACTCTTGTGCTCCTTTAATTAAAGCTATATGATTTTAACTTCCCATCACCAATAAATAATTCGCTCGAATATGATACTTCTTTGAGTGAGGAATGAATAATTTTTTTAAATTTTAATCGAATAGATATATTTTGATTTACAAAATGAGAAATTAAAATAATCTATAAACTGTCGTTTAGATAAGATTCAATCAAGTTATATAAGACCATTTAAATTTTGCGATTTACGATTTAAACTCATTTTTTAAGTAAATTTTAATTATTTGACTTTACGTTAATAGTAAATTAATAAATAAGGTTTATTTTCTTATAAATAATTTATATATTATTACTTAAATTATAATTACGTATCGATTTTCAAAAAATATTAAATATTTAAAATGAGTAAGTTATTGAGAAATTTGTTTAGATTTCGAGAAGAAAAAGTAATTTTTATTTTTCATAAGTAATAATATTTTTCTTCATTAAAACATAATATATATATTTTTTATAAGGTAATCAAATATAAAATTTTGTAAATAGTTATATTTCATAAGAGATCTATTTAAGTTTACCCAATTGTATCATTTGTTGCGCATGATCTTTTGCTTTTACAAAACAATTTGAATTTAATGTGTGCATGTTACAGCATATTTGCTTAAATTTAATGAGATGTTTCATTATTCTTTACTTGGATTCTATTTATTGTATAATATATGTTGCTTAAAGTTGTCTATTTATCTGGTTATGTGCTTTTCGTTGGACTATTTCCATAATAATTTGTGCCATTCTTTTGAAAGAAACATGACTTTTAAGCTCTATTTGATAATAATATAACTCTTGTGCTCCTTTAATTAAAGCTATATGATTTTAACTTCCCATCACCAATAAATAATTCGCTCGAATATGATACTTCTTTGAGTGAGGAATGAATAGATTTTTTAAATTTTAATCGAATAGATATATATTGATTTACAAAATGAGAAATTAAAATAATCTATAAACTGTCGTTTAGATAAGATTCAATCAAGTTATATAAGACCATTTAAATTTTGCGATTTACGATTTAAACTCGTTTTTTAAGTAAATTTTAATTATTTGACTTTATGTTAATAGTAAATTAATAAATAAGGTTTATTTTCTTATAAATAATTTATATATTATTACTTAAATTATAATTACGTATCGATTTTCAAAAAATATTAAATATTTAAAATGAGTACGTTATTGAGAAATTTGTTTAGATTTCGAGAAGAAAAAGTAATTTTTATTTTTCATAAGTAATAATTTTTTTCTTCATTAAAACATAATATATATATTTTTTATAAGGTAATCAAATATAAAATTTTGTAAATAGTTATATTTCATAAGAGATCTATTTAAGTTTACCCAATTGTATCATTTGTTGCGCATGATCTTTTGCTTTTACAAAACAATTTGAATTTAATGTGTGCTTGTTACAGCATATTTGCTTAAATTTAATTAGATGTTTCAGTATTCTATACTTGGATTCTATTTAATGTATAATATATGTTGCTTAAAGTTGTCTATTTATCTGGTTATGTGCTTTTCGTTGGACTATTTCCATAATCTTTTGTGCCATTCTTTTGAAAGAAACATGACTTTTAAGCTCTATTTGATAATAATATAACTCTTGTGCTCCTTTAATTAAAGCTATATGATTTTAACTTCCCATCACAAGTAAATAATTCGCTCGAATATGATACTTCTTTGAGTGAGGAATGAATAATTTTTTTAAATGTTAATCGAATAGATACATATTGATTTAAAAAATGGGAAATAAAAATAATCTATAAACTGTCGTTTAGATAAGATTCAATCAAGTTATATAAGACCATTTAAATTTTGCGATTTACGATTTAAACTCGTTTTTTAAGTAAATTTTAATTATTTGACTTTATGTTAATAGTAAATTAATAAATAAGGTTTATTTTCTTATAAATAATTTATATATTATTACTTAAATTATAATTATGTATCGATTTTCAAAAAATATTAAATATTTAAAATGAGTACGTTATTGAGAAATTTGTTTAGATTTCGAGAAGAAAAAGTAATTTTTATTTTTCATAAGTAATAATTTTTTTCTTCATTAAAACATAATATATATATTTTTTATAAGGTAATCAAATATAAAATTTTGTAAATAGTTATATTTCATAAGAGATCTATTTAAGTTTACCGAATTGTATCATTTGTTGAGCATGATCTTTTGCTTTAACAAAACAATTTGAATTTAATGTGTGCATGTTATAGCATATTTGCTTAAATTTAATGAGATGTTTCATTATTCTTTACTTGGATTCTATTTATTGTATAATATATGTTGCTTAAAGTTGTCTATTTATCTGGTTATGTGCTTTTCGTTGGACTATTTCCATAATAATTTGTGCCATTCTTTTGAAAGAAACATGACTTTTAAGCTCTATTTGATAATAATATAACTCTTGTGCTCCTTTAATTAAAGCTATATGATTTTAACTTCCCATCACCAATAAATAATTCGCTCGAATATGATACTTCTTTGAGTGAGGAATGAATAATTTTTTTAAATTTTAATCGAATAGATATATTTTGATTTACAAAATGAGAAATTAAAATAATCTATAAACTGTCGTTTAGATAAGATTCAATCAAGTTATATAAGACCATTTAAATTTTGCGATTTACGATTTAAACTCGTTTTTTAAGTAAATTTTAATTATTTGACTTTACGTTAATAGTAAATTAATAAATAAGGTTTATTTTCTTATAAATAATTTATATATTATTACTTAAATTATAATTACGTATCGATTTTCAAAAAATATTAAATATTTAAAATGAGTACGTTATTGAGAAATTTGTTTAGATTTCGAGAAGAAAAAGTAATTTTAATTTTTCATAAGTAATACTTTTTTTCTTCATTAAAACATAATATATATATTTTTTATAAGGTAATCAAATATAAAATTTTGTAAATAGTTATATTTCATAAGAGATCTATTTAAGTTTACCCAATTGTATCATTTGTTGCGCATGATCTTTTGCTTTTCCAGAACAATTTGAATTTAATGTGTGCATGTTACAAAATATTTGCTTAAATTTAATTAGATGTTTCAGTATTCTTTACTTGGATTCTATTTATTGTATAATATATGTTGCTTAAAGTTGTCTATTTATCTGGTTATGTGCTTTTCGTTGGACTATTTCCATATTCTTTTGTGCCATTCTTTTGAAAGAAACATGACTTTTAAGCTCTATTTGATAATAATATAACTCTTGTGCTCCTTTAATTAAAGCTATATGATTTTAACTTCCCATCACCAATAAATAATTCGCTCGAATATGATACTTCTTTGAGTGGGGAATGAATAATTTTTTAAATGTTAATCGAATAGATATATATTGATTTACAAAATGAGAAATTAAAATAATCTATAAACTGTCGTTTAGATAAGATTCAATCAAGTTATATAAGACCATTTAAATTTTGTGATTTACGATTTAAACTCGTTTTTTAAGTAAATTTTAATTATTTGACTTTATGTTAATAGTAAATTAATAAATAAGGTTTATTTTCTTATAAATAATTTATATATTATTACTTAAATTATAATTATGTATCGATTTTCAAAAAATATTAAATATTTAAAATGAGTACGTTATTGAGAAATTTGTTTAGATTTCGAGAAGAAAAAGTAATTTTTATTTTTCATAAGTAATAATATTTTTCTTCAATAAAACATAATATATATATTTTTTATAAGGTAATCAAATATAAAATTTTGTAAATAGTTATATTTCATAAAAGATCTATTTAAGTTTACCTGATTGTATCATTTGTTGCGCATGATCTTTTGCTTTTCCAGAACAATTTGAATTTAATGTGTGCATGTTACAACATATTTGCTTAAATTTAATTAGATGTTTCAGTATTCTTTACTTGGATTCTATTTATTGTATAATATATGTTGCTTAAAGTTGTCTATTTATCTGGTTATGTGCTTTTCGTTGGACTATTTCCATAATAATTTGTGCCATTCTTTTGAAAGAAACATGACTTTTAAGCTCTATTTGATAATAATATAACTCTTGTGCTCCTTTAATTAAAGCTATATGATTTTAACTTCCCATCACCAATAAATAATTCGCTCGAATATGATACTTCTTTGAGTGGGGAATGAATAATTTTTTTAAATGTTAATCGAATAGATATATATTGATTTACAAAATTAGAAATTAAAATAATCTATAAACTGTCGTTTAGATAAGATTCAATCAAGTTATATAAGACCATTTAAATTTTGCGATTTACGATTTAAACTCGTTTTTAAGTAAATTTTAATTATTTGACTTTATGTTAATAGTAAATTAATAAATAAGGTTTATTTTCTTATAAATAATTTATATATTATTACTTAAATTATAATTATGTATCGATTTTCAAAAAATATTAAATATTTAAAATGAGTACGTTATTGAGAAATTTGTTTAGATTTCGAGAAGAAAAAGTAATTTTTATTTTTTATAAGTAATAATTTTTTCTTCATTAAAACATAATATATATATTTTTTATAAGGTAATCAAATATAAAATTTTGTAAATAGTTATATTTCATAAGAGATCTATTTAAGTTTACACAATTGTATCATTTGTTGCGCATGATCTTTTGCTTTTACAGAACAATTTGAATTTAATGTGTGCTTGTTACAACATATTTGCTTAAATTTAATTAAATGTTTCACTATTCTTTACTTGGATTCTATTTATTGTATAATATATGTTGCTTAAAGTTGTCTATTTATCTGGTTATGTGCTTTTCGTTGGACTATTTCCATAATCTTTTGTGCCATTCTTTTGAAAGAAACATGACTTTTAAGCTCTATTTGATAATAATATAACTCTTGTGCTCCTTTAATTAAAGCTATATGATTTTAACTTCCCATCACCAATAAATAATTCGCTCGAATATGATACTTCTTTGAGTGGGGAATGAATAATTTTTTTAAATGTTACTCGAATAGATATATATTGATTTACAAAATTAGAAATTAAAATAATCTATAAAGTGTCCTTTAGATAAGATTCAATCAACTTATATAAGACGATTTAAATTTTGGGATTTACGATTTAAACTTTTTTTTAGGTAAATTTTAATTATTTGACTTTATGTTAATAGTAAATTAATAAATAAGGTTTATTTTCTTATAAATAATTTATATATTATTACTTAAATTATAATTATGTATCGATTTTCAAAAAATATTAAATATTTAAAATGAGTACGTTATTGAGAAATTTGTTTAGATTTCGAGAAGAAAAAGTTATTTTTATTTTTACATAAGTAATAATGTTTTTCTTCAATAAAATATAATATATTTATTTTTTATAACGAAATCAAAAATAAAATTTTGTAAATAGTTATATTTCATAAGAGATCTTTTAAAGTTTACCTGATTATATCATTTGTTGCGCATGATCTTTTGCTTTTCCAGAACAATTTGAATTTAATGTGTGCATGTTACAAAATATTTGCTTAAATTTAATTAGATGTTTCAGTATTCTTTACTTGGATTCTATTTATTGTATAATATATGTTGCTTAAAGTTGTCTATTTATCTGGTTATGTGCTTTTCGTTGGACTATTTCCATAATCTTTTGTGCCATTCTTTTGAAAGAAACATGACTTTTAAGCTCTATTTGATAATAATATAACTCTTGTGCTCCTTTAATTAAAGCTATATGATTTTAACTTCCCATCACCAATAAATAATTCGCTCGAATATGATACTTCTTTGAGTGAGGAATGAATAATCTTTTCAAATGTTAATCGAATAGATATATATTGATTTACAAAATTAGAAATTAAAATAATCTATAAACTGTCGTTTAGATAAGATTCAATCAAGTTATATAAGACCATTTAAATTTTGCGATTTACGATTTAAACTCGTTTTTTAAGTAAATTTTAATTATTTGACTTTATGTTAATAGTAAATTAATAAATAAGGTTTATTTTCTTATAAATAATTTATATATTATTACTTAAATTATAATTACGTATCGATTTTCAAAAAATATTAAATATTTAAAATGAGTAAGTTATTGAGAAATTTGTTTAGATTTCGAGAAGAAAAAGTAATTTTAATTTTTCATAAGTAATAATATTTTTCTTCAATAAAACATAATATATATATTTTTTATAAGGTAATCAAATATAAAATTTTGTAAATAGTTATATTTCATAAGAGATCTATTTAAGTTTACCCAATTGTATCATTTGTTGCGCATGATCTTTTGCTTTTCCGAACAATTTGAATTTAATCTGGGCATGTTACACGATATTTGCTTAAATTTAATTAGATGTTTCACTATTCTTTACTTGGATTCTATTTATTGTATAATATATGTTGCTTAAAGTTGTCTATTTATCTGGTTATGTGCTTTTCGTTGGACTATTTCCATAATCTTTTGTGCCATTCTTTTGAAAGAAACATGACTTTTAAGCTCTATTTGATAATAATATAACTCTTGTTCTCCTTTAATTAAAGCTATATGATTTTAACTTCCCATCACCAATAAATAATTCGCTCGAATATGATACTTCTTTGAGTGGGGAATGAATAATTTTTTTAAATGTTAATCGAATAGATATATATTGATTTACAAAATTAGAAATTAAAATAATCTATAAACTGTCGTTTAGATAAGATTCAATCAAGTTATATAAGACCATTTAAATTTTGCGATTTACGATTTAAACTCGTTTTTTAAGTAAATTTTAATTATTTGACTTTATGTTAATAGTAAATTAATAAATAAGGTTTATTTTCTTATAAATAATTTATATATTATTACTTAAATTATAATTATGTATCGATTTTCAAAAAATATTAAATATTTAAAATGAGTACGTTATTGAGAAATTTGTTTAGATTTCGAGAAGAAAAAGTAATTTTAATTTTTCATAAGTAATAATTTTTTTTCATTAAAACATAATATATATATTTTTTATAAGGTAATCAAATATAAAATTTTGTAAATAGTTATATTTCATAAGAGATCTATTTAAGTTTACCCAATTGTATCATTTGTTGCGCATGATCTTTTGGTTTTCGAAAACAACTTGAATTTAATCTGTGCATGTTACAGGATATTTGCTTAAATTTAGTTAAATGTTTCAGTTTTCTTTACTTGGATTCTATTTATTGTATAATATATGTTGCTTAAAGTTGTCTATTTATCTGGTTATGTGCTTTTCGTTGGACTATTTCCATAATCTTTTGTGCCATTCTTTTGAAAGAAACATGACTTTTAAGCTCTATTTGATAATAATATAACTCTTGTTCTCCTTTAATTAAAGCTATATGATTTTAACTTCCCATCACCAATAAATAATTCGCTCGAATATGATACTTCTTTGAGTGGGGAATGAATAATTTTTTAAATGTTAATCGAATAGATATATATTGATTTACAAAATTAGAAATTAAAATAATCTATAAACTGTCGTTTAGATAAGATTCAATCAAGTTATATAAGACCATTTAAATTTTGTGATTTACGATTTAAACTCGTTTTTTAAGTAAATTTTAATTATTTGACTTTATGTTAATCGTAAATTAATAAATAAGGTTTATTTTCTTATAAATAATTTATTTATTATCATTTAAATTATAATTATGTATCGATTTTCCAGAAATATTAAATATTTAAAATGATACGTTATTGAGAAATTTGTTTAGATTTCGAGAAGAAAAAGTAATTTTAATTTTTCATAAGTAATAATTTTTTTCTTCAATAAAACATAATATATATATTTTTTATAAGGTAATCAAATATAAAATTTTGTAAATAGTTATATTTCATAAAAGATCTATTTAAGTTTACCTGATTGTATCATTTGTTGCGCATGATCTTTTGCTTTTCCAAAACAATTTCAATTTAATGTGTGCATGTTACACAATATTTGCTTAAATTTAATTAGATGTTTCAGTATTCTTTACTTGGATTCTATTTATTGTATAATATATGTTGCTTAAAGTTGTCTATTTATCTGGTTATGTGCTTTTCGTTGGACTATTTCCATAATCTTTTGTGCCATTCTTTTGAAAGAAACATGACTTTTAAGCTCTATTTGATAATAATATAACTCTTGTTCTCCTTTAATTAAAGCTATATGATTTTAACTTCCCATCACCAATAAATAATTCGCTCGAATATGATACTTCTTTGAGTGGGGAATGAATAATTTTTTTAAATGTTAATCGAATAGATATATATTGATTTACAAAATTAGAAATTAAAATAATCTATAAACTGTCGTTTAGATAAGATTCAATCAAGTTATATAAGACCATTTAAATTTTGCGATTTACGATTTAAACTCGTTTTTTAAGTAAATTTTAATTATTTGACTTTATGTTAATCGTAAATTAATAAATAAGGTTTATTTTCTTATAAATAATTTATATATTATCATTTAAATTATAATTATGTATCGATTTTCCAGAAATATTAAATATTTAAAATGATACGTTATTGAGAAATTTGTTTAGATTTCGAGAAGAAAAAGTAATTTTAATTTTTCATAAGTAATAATTTTTTTCTTCAATAAAACATAATATATATATTTTTTATAAGGTAATCAAATATAAAATTTTGTAAATAGTTATATTTCATAAGAGATCTATTTAAGTTTACCCAATTGTATCATTTGTTGCGCATGATCTTTTGCTTTTCCAGAACAAATTGAATTTAATGTGTGCATGTCACAGCATATTTGCTTAAATTTAATTAGATGTTTCAATATTCTTTACTTGGATTCTATTTATTGTATAATATATGTTGCTTAAAGTTGTCTATTTATCTGGTTATGTGCTTTTCGTTGGACTATTTCCATAATCTTTTGTGCCATTCTTTTGAAAGAAACATGACTTTTAAGCTCTATTTGATAATAATATAACTCTTGTTCTCCTTTAATTAAAGCTATATGATTTTAACTTCCCATCACCAATAAATAATTCGCTCGAATATGATACTTCTTTGAGTGGGGAATGAATAATTTTTTTAAATGTTAATCGAATAGATATATATTGATTTACAAAATTAGAAATTAAAATAATCTATAAACTGTCGTTTAGATAAGATTCAATCAAGTTATATAAGACCATTTAAATTTTGCGATTTACGATTTAAACTCGTTTTTTAAGTAAATTTTAATTATTTGACTTTATGTTAATAGTAAATTAATAAATAAGGTTTATTTTCTTATAAATAATTTATATATTATTATTTAAATTATAATTATGTATCGATTTTCCAGAAATATTAAATATTTAAAATGAGTACGTTATTGAGAAATTTTTTTAGATTTCGAGAAGAAAAAGTAATTTTAATTTTTCATAAGTAATAATTTTTTTCTTCAATAAAACATAATATATATATTTTTTATAAGGTTATCAAATATAAAATTTTGTAAATAGTTATATTTCATAAGAGATCTATTTAAGTTTACCCAATTGTATCATTTGTTGCGCATGATCTTTTGCTTTTACAGAACAATTTGAATTTAAGGTGTGCATGTTACATCATATTTGCTTAAATTTAATTAGATGTTTCAATATTCTTTACTTGGATTCTATTTATTGTATAATATATGTTGCTTAAAGTTGTCTATTTATCTGGTTATGTGCTTTTCGTTGGACTATTTCCATAATCTTTTGTGCCATTCTTTTGAAAGAAACATGACTTTTAAGCTCTATTTGATAATAATATAACTCTTGTTCTCCTTTAATTAAAGCTATATGATTTTAACTTCCCATCACCAATAAATAATTCGCTCGAATATGATACTTCTTTGAGTGGGGAATGAATAATTTTTTTAAATGTTAATCGAATAGATATATATTGATTTACAAAATTAGAAATTAAAATAATCTATAAACTGTCGTTTAGATAAGATTCAATCAAGTTATATAAGACCATTTAAATTTTGCGATTTACGATTTAAACTCGTTTTTTAAGTAAATTTTAATTATTTGACTTTATGTTAATAGTAAATTAATAAATAAGGTTTATTTTCTTATAAATAATTTATATATTATTATTTAAATTATAATTATGTATCGATTTTCAAGAAATATTAAATATTTAAAATGAGTACGTTATTGAGAAATTTGTTTAGATTTCGAGAAGAAAGAGTAATTTTATTTTTACATAAGTAATAATATTTTTCTTCAATAAAATATAATATATTTATTTTTTATAAGGAAATCAAAAATAAAATTTTGTAAATAGTTATATTTCATAAGAGATCTTTTAAAGTTTACCTCATTATATCATTTGTTGCGCATGATCTTTTGCTTTTCCAGAACAATTTGAATTTAAGGTGTGCATGTTACAGCATATTTGCTTAAATATAATTAGATGTTTCGGTATTCTTTACTTGGATTCTATTTATTGTATAATATATGTTGCTTAAAGTTGTCCATTTATCTGGTTATGTGCTTTTCGTTGGACTATTTCCATAATCTTTTGTGCCATTCTTTTGAAAGAAACATGACTTTTAAGTTCTATTTGATAATAATATAACTCTTGTGCTCCTTTAATTAAAGCTATATGATTTTAACTTCCCATCACGAATAAATAATTCGCTCGAATATGATACTTCTTTGATTGGGGAATGAATAATATTTTTAAATGTTAATCGAATAGATATATATTGATTTACAAAATTAGAAATTAAAATAATCTATAAACTGTCGTTTAGATAAGATTCAATCAAGTTATATAAGACCATTTAAATTTTGCGATTTACGATTTAAACTCGTTTTTTAAGTAAATTTTAATTATTTGACTTTATGTTAATAGTAAATTAATAAATAAGGTTTATTTTCTTATAATTAATTTATATATTATTACTTAAATTATAATTATGTATCGATTTTCAAGAAATATTAAATATTTAAAATGAGTACGTTATTGAGAAATTTGTTTAGATTTCGAGAAGAAAAAGTAATTTTAATTTTTCATAAGTAATAATTTTTTTCTTCAATAAAACATAATATATATATTTTTTATAAGGTAATCAAATATAAAATTTTGTAAATAGTTATATTTCATAAGAGATCTATTTAAGTTTACCCAATTGTATCATTTGTTGCGCATGATCTTTTGCTTTTCCAGAACAAATTGAATGTAATGTGTGCATGTCACAACATATTTGCTTAAATTTAATTAGATGTTTCGATATTCTTTACTTGGATTCTATTTATTGTATAATATATGTTGCTTAAAGTTGTCTATTTATCTGGTTATGTGCTTTTCGTTGGACTATTTCCATAATCTTTTGTGCCATTCTTTTGAAAGAAACATGACTTTTAAGCTCTATTTGATAATAATATAACTCTTGTTCTCCTTTAATTAAAGCTATATGATTTTAACTTCCCATCACCAATAAATAATTCGCTCGAATATGATACTTCTTTGAGTGGGGAATGAATAATTTTTTTAAATGTTAATCGAATAGATATATATTGATTTACAAAATTAGAAATTAAAATAATCTATAAACTGTCGTTTAGATAAGATTCAATCAAGTTATATAAGACCATTTAAATTTTGCGATTTACGATTTAAACTCGTTTTTTAAGTAAATTTTAATTATTTGACTTTATGTTAATAGTAAATTAATAAATAAGGTTTATTTTCTTATAATTAATTTATATATTATTACTTAAATTATAATTATGTATCGATTTTCAAGAAATATTAAATATTTAAAATGAGTACGTTATTGAGAAATTTGTTTAGATTTCGAGAAGAAAAAGTAATTTTAATTTTTCATAAGTAATAATTTTTTTCTTCAATAAAACATAATATATATATTTTTTATAAGGTAATCAAATATAAAATTTTGTAAATAGTTATATTTCATAAGAGATCTATTTAAGTTTACCCAATTGTATCATTTGTTGCGCATGATCTTTTGCTTTTCCAGAACAATTTGAATTTAATGTGTGCATGTCACAGCATATTTGCTTAAATTTAATTAGATGTTTCAATATTCTTTACTTGGATTCTATTTATTGTATAATATATGTTGCTTAAAGTTGTCTATTTATCTGGTTATGTGCTTTTCGTTGGACTATTTCCATAATCTTTTGTGCCATTCTTTTGAAAGAAACATGACTTTTAAGCTCTATTTGATAATAATATAACTCTTGTTCTCCTTTAATTAAAGCTATATGATTTTAACTTCCCATCACCAATAAATAATTCGTTCGAATATGATACTTCTTTGAGTGGGGAATGAATAATTATTTTTTAAATGTTAATCGAATAGATATATATTGATTTACAAAATTAGAAATTAAAATAATCTATAAACTGTCGTTTAGATAAGATTCAATCAAGTTATATAAGACCATTTAAATTTTGCGATTTACGATTTAAACTCGTTTTTTAAGTAAATTTTAATTATTTGACTTTATGTTAATAGTAAATTAATAAATAAGGTTTATTTTCTTATAATTAATTTATATATTATTACTTAAATTATAATTATGTATCGATTTTCAAGAAATATTAAATATTTAAAATGAGTACGTTATTGAGAAATTTGTTTAGATTTCGAGAAGAAAAAGTAATTTTAATTTTTCATAAGTAATAATTTTTTTCTTCAATAAAACATAATACATATATTTTTTATAAGGTAATCAAATATAAAATTTTGTAAATAGTTATATTTCATAAGAGATCTATTTAAGTTTACCCAATTGTATCATTTGTTGCGCATGATCTTTTGCTTTTCAGAGCAATTTGAATTTAATGTGTGCATGTCACAGCATATTTGCTTAAATTTAATTAGATGTTTCAGTATTCTTTACTTGGATTCTATTTATTGTATAATATATGTTGCTTAAAGTTGTCTATTTATCTGGTTATGTGCTTTTCGTTGGACTATTTCCATAATCTTTTGTGCCATTCTTTTGAAAGAAACATGACTTTTAAGCTCTATTTGATAATAATATAACTCTTGTTCTCCTTTAATTAAAGCTATATGATTTTAACTTCCCATCACCAATAAATAATTCGCTCGAATATGATACTTCTTTGAGTGGGGAATGAATAATTTTTTAAATGTTAATCGAATAGATATATATTGATTTACAAAATTAGAAATTAAAATAATCTATAAACTGTCGTTTAGATAAGATTCAATCAAGTTATATAAGACCATTTAAATTTTGCGATTTACGATTTAAACTCGTTTTTTAAGTAAATTTTAATTATTTGACTTTATGTTAATAGTAAATTAATAAATAAGGTTTATTTTCTTATAATTAATTTATATATTATTACTTAAATTATAATTATGTATCGATTTTCAAGAAATATTAAATATTTAAAATGAGTCCGTTATTGAGAAATTTTTTTAGATTTCGAGAAGAAAAAGTAATTTTAATTTTTCATAGGTAATAATATTTCTCTTCAATAAAACATAATACATATATTTTTTATAAGGTAATCAAATATAAAATTTTGTAAATAGTTATATTTCATAAGAGATCTATTTAAGTTTACCCAATTGTATCATTTGTTGCGCATGATCTTTTGCTTTTCCAGAACAATTTGAATTTAATGTGTGCATGTCACAGCATATTTGCTTAAATTTAATTAGATGTTTCAGTATTCTTTACTTGGATTCTATTTATTGTATAATATATGTTGGTTAAAGTTGTCTATTTATCTGGTTATGTGCTTTTCGTTGGACTATTTCCATAATCTTTTGTGCCATTCTTTTGAAAGAAACATGACTTTTAAGCTCTATTTCATAATAATATAACTCTTGTTCTCCTTTAATTAAAGCTATATGATTTTAACTACCCATCACCAATAAATAATTCGCTCGAATATGATACTTCTTTGAATGAGGAATGAATAATTTTTATAAATGTTAATCGAATAGATATATATTGATTTACAAAATTAGAAATTAAAATAATCTATAAACTGTCGTTTAGATAAGATTCAATCAAGTTATATAAGACCATTTAAATTTTGCGATTTACGATTTAAACTCGTTTTTTAAGTAAATTTTAATTATTTGACTTTATGTTAATAGTAAATTAATAAATAAGGTTTATTTTCTTATAATTAATTTATATATTATTACTTAAATTATAATTATGTATCGATTTTCAAGAAATATTAAATATTTAAAATGAGTACGTTATTGAGAAATTTGTTTAGATTTCGAGAAGAAAAAGTAATTTTAATTTTTCATAAGTAATAATTTTTTTCTTCAATAAAACATAATACATATATTTTTTATAAGGTAATCAAATATAAAATTTTGTAAATAGTTATATTTCATAAGAGATCTATTTAAGTTTACCCAATTGTATCATTTGTTGCGCATGATCTTTTGCTTTTCCAGAACAATTTGAATTTAATGTGTGCATGTTACAGCATATTTGCTTAAATTTAATTAGATGTTTCAGTATTCTTTACTTGGATTCTATTTATTGTATAATATATGTTGCTTAAAGTTGTCTATTTATCTGGTTATGTGCTTTTCGTTGGACTATTTCCATAATCTTTTGTGCCATTCTTTTGAAAGAAACATGACTTTTAAGCTCTATTTGATAATAATATAACTCTTGTTCTCCTTTAATTAAAGCTATATGATTTTAACTTCCCATCACCAATAAATAATTCGCTCGAATATGATACTTCTTTGAGTGGGGAATGAATAATTTTTTTAAATGTTAATCGAATAGATATATATTGATTTACAAAATTAGAAATTAAAATAATCTATAAACTGTCGTTTAGATAAGATTCAATCAAGTTATATAAGACCATTTAAATTTTGCGATTTACGATTTAAACTCGTTTTTTAAGTAAATTTTAATTATTTGACTTTATGTTAATAGTAAATTAATAAATAAGGTTTATTTTCTTATAATTAATTTATATATTATTACTTAAATTATAATTATGTATCGATTTTCAAGAAATATTAAATATTTAAAATGAGTACGTTATTGAGAAATTTTTTTAGATTTCGAGAAGAAAAAGTAATTTTAATTTTTCATAAGTAATAATTTTTTTCTTCAATAAAACATAATACATATATTTTTTATAAGGTAATCAAATATAAAATTTTGTAAATAGTTATATTTCATAAGAGATCTATTTAAGTTTACCCAATTGTATCATTTGTTGCGCATGATCTTTTGCTTTTCCAGAACAACTTGAATTTAGTGTGTACATGTTACAACATTTTTGCTTATATTTAATTAGATGTTTCAATATTCTTTACTTGGATTCTATTTATTGTATAATATATGTTGCTTAAAGTTGTCTATTTATCTGGTTATGTGCTTTTCGTTGGACTATTTCCATAATCTTTTGTGCCATTCTTTTGAAAGAAACATGACTTTTAAGCTCTATTTGATAATAATATAACTCTTGTTCTCCTTTAATTAAAGCTATATGATTTTAACTTCCCATCACCAATAAATAATTTGCTCGAAAATGATACTTCTTTGAGTGGGGAATGAATAATTTTTTTAAATGTTAATCGAATAGATATATATTGATTTACAAAATTAGAAATTAAAATAATCTATAAACTGTCGTTTAGATAAGATTCAATCAAGTTATATAAGACCATTTAAATTTTGCGATTTACGATTTAAACTCGTTTTTTAAGTAAATTTTAATTATTTGACTTTATGTTAATAGTAAATTAATAAATAAGGTTTATTTTCTTATAATTAATTTATATATTATTACTTAAATTATAATTATGTATCGATTTTCAAGAAATATTAAATATTTAAAATGAGTACGTTATTGAGAAATTTTTTTAGATTTCGAGAAGAAAAAGTAATTTTAATTTTTCATAAGTAATAATTTTTTTCTTCAATAAAACATAATACATATATTTTTTATAAGGTAATCAAATATAAAATTTTGTAAATAGTTATATTTCATAAGAGATCTATTTAAGTTTACCCAATTGTATCATTTGTTGCGCATGATCTTTTGCTTTTCCAGAACAATTTGAATTTAATGTGTGCATGTCACAGCATATTTGCTTAAATTTAATTAGATGTTTCAGTATTCTTTACTTGGATTCTATTTATTGTATAATATATGTTGCTTAAAGTTGTCTATTTATCTGGTTATGTGCTTTTCGTTGGACTATTTCCATAATCTTTTGTGCCATTCTTTTGAAAGAAACATGACTTTTAAGCTCTATTTGATAATAATATAACTCTTGTTCTCCTTTAATTAAAGCTATATGATTTTAACTTCCCATCACCAATAAATAATTCGCTCGAATATGATACTTCTTTGAGTGGGGAATGAATAATTTTTTTAAATGTTAATCGAATAGATATATATTGATTTACAAAATTAGAAATTAAAATAATCTATAAACTGTCGTTTAGATAAGATTCAATCAAGTTATATAAGACCATTTAAATTTTGCGATTTACGATTTAAACTCGTTTTTTAAGTAAATTTTAATTATTTGACTTTATGTTAATAGTAAATTAATAAATAAGGTTTATTTTCTTATAATTAATTTATATATTATTACTTAAATTATAATTATGTATCGATTTTCAAGAAATATTAAATATTTAAAATGAGTACGTTATTGAGAAATTTTTTTAGATTTCGAGAAGAAAAAGTAATTTTAATTTTTCATAAGTAATAATTTTTTTCTTCAATAAAACATAATACATATATTTTTTATAAGGTAATCAAATATAAAATTTTGTAAATAGTTATATTTCATAAGAGATCTATTTAAGTTTACCCAATTGTATCATTTGTTGCGCATGATCTTTTGCTTTTCCACAACAATTTGAATTTAATGTGTGCATGTCACAGCATATTTGCTTAAATTTAATTAGATGTTTCAGTATTCTTTACTTGGATTCTATTTATTGTATAATATATGTTGCTTAAAGTTGTCTATTTATCTGGTTATGTGCTTTTCGTTGGACTATTTCCATAATCTTTTGTGCCATTCTTTTGAAAGAAACATGACTTTTAAGCTCTATTTGATAATAATATAACTCTTGTTCTCCTTTAATTAAAGCTATATGATTTTAACTTCCCATCACCAATAAATAATTCGCTCGAATATGATACTTCTTTGAGTGGGGAATGAATAATTTTTTTAAATGTTAATCGAATAGATATATATTGATTTACAAAATTAGAAATTAAAATAATCTATAAACTGTCGTTTAGATAAGATTCAATCAAGTTATATAAGACCATTTAAATTTTGCGATTTACGATTTAAACTCGTTTTTTAAGTAAATTTTAATTATTTGACTTTATGTTAATAGTAAATTAATAAATAAGGTTTATTTTCTTATAATTAATTTATATATTATTACTTAAATTATAATTATGTATCGATTTTCAAGAAATATTAAATATTTAAAATGAGTACGTTATTGAGAAAAAAATTTTTAGATTTCGAGAAGAAAAAGTAATTTTAATTTTTCATAAGTAATAATTTTTTTCTTCAATAAAACATAATACATATATTTTTTATAAGGTAATCAAATATAAAATTTTGTAAATAGTTATATTTCATAAGAGATCTATTTAAGTTTACCCAATTGTATCATTTGTTACCAATGATATTTTCCTTTCCCAGAACAATTTGAATTTAATGTGTGCATGTCACAACATATTTGCTTAAATTTAATTAGATGTTTCAGTATTCTTTACTTGGATTCTATTTATTGTATAATATATGTTGCTTAAAGTTGTCTATTTATCTGGTTATGTGCTTTTCGTTGGACTATTTCCATAATCTTTTGTGCCATTCTTTTGAAAGAAACATGACTTTTAAGCTCTATTTGATAATAATATAACTCTTGTTCTCCTTTAATTAAAGCTATATGATTTTAACTTCCCATCACCAATAAATAATTCGCTCGAATATGATACTTCTTTGAGTGGGGAATGAATAATTTTTTTAAATGTTAATCGAATAGATATATATTGATTTACAAAATTAGAAATTAAAATAATCTATAAACTGTCGTTTAGATAAGATTCAATCAAGTTATATAAGACCATTTAAATTTTGCGATTTACGATTTAAACTCGTTTTTTAAGTAAATTTTAATTATTTGACTTTATGTTAATAGTAAATTAATAAATAAGGTTTATTTTCTTATAATTAATTTATATATTATTACTTAAATTATAATTATGTATCGATTTTCAAGAAATATTAAATATTTAAAATGAGTACGTTATTGAGAAATTTGTTTAGATTTCGAGAAGAAAAAGTAATTTTAATTTTTCATAAGTAATAATTTTTTTCTTCAATAAAACATAATACATATATTTTTTATAAGGTAATCAAATATAAAATTTTGTAAATAGTTATATTTCATAAGAGATCTATTTAAGTTTACCCAATTGTATCATTTGTTGCGCATGATCTTTTGCTTTTCCAGAACAATTTGAATTTAATGTGTGCAAGTCACAACATATTTGCTTAAATTTAATTAGATGTTTCAGTATTCTTTACTTGGATTCTATTTATTGTATAATATATGTTGCTTAAAGTTGTCTATTTATCTGGTTATGTGCTTTTCGTTGGACTATTTCCATAATCTTTTGTGCCATTCTTTTGAAAGAAACATGACTTTTAAGCTCTATTTGATAATAATATAACTCTTGTTCTCCTTTAATTAAAGCTATATGATTTTAACTTCCCATCACCAATAAATAATTCGCTCGAATATGATACTTCTTTGAGTGGGGAATGAATAATTTTTTAAATGTTAATCGAATAGATATATATTGATTTACAAAATTAGAAATTAAAATAATCTATAAACTGTCGTTTAGATAAGATTCAATCAAGTTATATAAGACCATTTAAATTTTGCGATTTACGATTTAAACTCGTTTTTTAAGTAAATTTTAATTATTTGACTTTATGTTAATAGTAAATTAATAAATAAGGTTTATTTTCTTATAATTAATTTATATATTATTACTTAAATTATAATTATGTATCGATTTTCAAGAAATATTAAATATTTAAAATGAGTACGTTATTGAGAAATTTTTAGATTTCGAGAAGAAAAAGTAATTTTAATTTTTCATAAGTAATAATTTTTTTCTTCAATAAAACATAATACATATATTTTTTATAAGGTAATCAAATATAAAATTTTGTAAATAGTTATATTTCATAAGAGATCTATTTAAGTTTACCCAATTGTATCATTTGTTGCGCATGATCTTTTGCTTTTCCAAAACAATTTGAATTTAATGTGTGCATGTCACAGCATATTTGCTTAAATTTAATTAGATGTTTCAGTATTCTTTACTTGGATTCTATTTATTGTATAATATATGTTGCTTAAAGTTGTCTATTTATCTGGTTATGTGCTTTTCGTTGGACTATTTCCATAATCTTTTGTGCCATTCTTTTGAAAGAAACATGACTTTTAAGCTCTATTTGATAATAATATAACTCTTGTTCTCCTTTAATTAAAGCTATATGATTTTAACTTCCCATCACCAATAAATAATTCGCTCGAATATGATACTTCTTTGAGTGGGGAATGAATAATTTTTTTAAATGTTAATCGAATAGATATATATTGATTTACAAAATTAGAAATTAAAATAATCTATAAACTGTCGTTTAGATAAGATTCAATCAAGTTATATAAGACCATTTAAATTTTGCGATTTACGATTTAAACTCGTTTTTTAAGTAAATTTTAATTATTTGACTTTATGTTAATAGTAAATTAATAAATAAGGTTTATTTTCTTATAATTAATTTATATATTATTACTTAAATTATAATTATGTATCGATTTTCAAGAAATATTAAATATTTAAAATGAGTACGTTATTGAGAAATTTTTTAGATTTCGAGAAGAAAAAGTAATTTTAATTTTTCATAAGTAATAATTTTTTTCTTCAATAAAACATAATACATATATTTTTTATAAGGTAATCAAATATAAAATTTTGTAAATAGTTATATTTCATAAGAGATCTATTTAAGTTTACCCAATTGTATCATTTGTTGCGCATGATCTTTTGCTTTTCCGAACAATTTGAATTTAATGTGTGCATGTCACAAAGATATTTGCTTAAATTTAATTAGATGTTTCAGTATTCTTTACTTGGATTCTATTTATTGTATAATATATGTTGCTTAAAGTTGTCTATTTATCTGGTTATGTGCTTTTCGTTGGACTATTTCCATAATCTTTTGTGCCATTCTTTTGAAAGAAACATGACTTTTAAGCTCTATTTGATAATAATATAACTCTTGTTCTCCTTTAATTAAAGCTATATGATTTGAACTTCCCATCACCAATAAATAATTCGCTCGAATATGTACTTCTTTGAGTGGGGAATGAATAATTTTTTTAAAATGTTAATCGAATAGATATATATTGATTTACAAAATTAGAAATTAAAATAATCTATAAACTGTCGTTTAGATAAGATTCAATCAAGTTATATAAGACCATTTAAATTTTGTGATTTACGATTTAAACTCGTTTTTTAAGTAAATTTTAATTATTTGACTTTATGTTAATAGTAAATTAATAAATAAGGTTTATTTTCTTATAATTAATTTATATATTATTACTTAAATTATAATTATGTATCGATTTTCAAGAAATATTAAATATTTAAAATGAGTACGTTATTGAGAAATTTTTTAGATTTCGAGAAGAAAAAGTAATTTTAATTTTTTATAAGTAATAATATTTTCTTCAATAAAACATAATACATATATTTTTTATATGGTAATCAAATATAAAATTTTGTAAATAGTTATATTTCATAAGAGATCTATTTAATTTTACCCAATTGTATCATTTGTTGGGCATGATCTTTTGTTTTGCCAGAACAATTTGAATTTAATGTGTGCATGTCACAGTATATTTGCTTAAATTTAATTAGATGTTTCAGTATTCTTTACTTGGATTCTATTTATTGTATAATATATGTTGCTTAAAGTTGTCTATTTATCTGGTTATGTGCTTTTCGTTGGACTATTTCCATAATCTTTTGTGCCATTCTTTTGAAAGAAACATGACTTTTAAGCTCTATTTGATAATAATATAACTCTTGTTCTCCTTTAATTAAAGCTATATGATTTTAACTTCCCATCACCAATAAATAATTCGCTCGAATATGATACTTCTTTGAGTGGGGAATGAATAATTTTTTTAAATGTTAATCGAATAGATATATATTGATTTACAAAATTAGAAATTAAAATAATCTATAAACTGTCGTTTAGATAAGATTCAATCAAGTTATATAAGACCATTTAAATTTTGCGATTTACGATTTAAACTCGTTTTTAAGTAAATTTTAATTATTTGACTTTATGTTAATAGTAAATTAATAAATAAGGTTTATTTTCTTATAATTAATTTATATATTATTACTTAAATTATAATTATGTATCGATTTTCAAGAAATATTAAATATTTAAAATGAGTACGTTATTGAGAAATTTTTTTAGATTTCGAGAAGAAAAAGTAATTTTAATTTTTCATAAGTAATAATTTTTTTCTTCAATAAAACATAATACATATATTTTTTATAAGGTAATCAAATATAAAATTTTGTAAATAGTTATATTTCATAAGAGATCTATTTAAGTTTACCCAATTGTATCATTTGTTGCGCATGATCTTTTGCTTTTCGAGAACAAATTGAATTTAATGTGTGCATGTCTGACAAAGATATTTGCTTAAATTTAATTAGATGTTTCGATATTCTTTACTTGGATTCTATTTATTGTATAATATATGTTGCTTAAAGTTGTCTATTTATCTGGTTATGTGCTTTTCGTTGGACTATTTCCATAATCTTTTGTGCCATTCTTTTGAAAGAAACATGACTTTTAAGCTCTATTTGATAATAATATAACTCTTGTTCTCCTTTAATTAAAGCTATATGATTTTAACTTCCCATCACCAATAAATAATTCGCTCGAATATGATACTTCTTTGAGTGGGGAATGAATAATTTTTTAAATGTTAATCGAATAGATATATATTGATTTACAAAATTAGAAATTAAAATAATCTATAAACTGTCGTTTAGATAAGATTCAATCAAGTTATATAAGACCATTTAAATTTTGCGATTTACGATTTAAACTCGTTTTTTAAGTAAATTTTAATTATTTGACTTTATGTTAATAGTAAATTAATAAATAAGGTTTATTTTCTTATAATTAATTTATATATTATTACTTAAATTATAATTATGTATCGATTTTCAAGAAATATTAAATATTTAAAATGAGTACGTTATTGAGAAATTTTTTTAGATTTCGAGAAGAAAAAGTAATTTTAATTTTTCATAAGTAATAATTTTTTTCTTCAATAAAACATAATACATATATTTTTTATAAGGTAATCAAATATAAAATTTTGTAAATAGTTATATTTCATAAGAGATCTATTTAAGTTTACCCAATTGTATCATTTGTTGCGCATGATCTTTTGCTTTTCCCGAACAATTTGAATTTAATGTGTGCATGTCACAGCATATTTGCTTAAATTTAATTAGATGTTTCAGTATTCTTTACTTGGATTCTATTTATTGTATAATATATGTTGCTTAAAGTTGTCTATTTATCTGGTTATGTGCTTTTCGTTGGACTATTTCCATAATCTTTTGTGCCATTCTTTTGAAAGAAACATGACTTTTAAGCTCTATTTGATAATAATATAACTCTTGTTCTCCTTTAATTAAAGCTATATGATTTTAACTTCCCATCACCAATAAATAATTCGCTCGAATATGATACTTCTTTGAGTGGGGAATGAATAATTTTTTTAAATGTTAATCGAATAGATATATATTGATTTACAAAATTAGAAATTAAAATAATCTATAAACTGTCGTTTAGATAAGATTCAATCAAGTTATATAAGACCATTTAAATTTTGCGATTTACGATTTAAACTCGTTTTTTAAGTAAATTTTAATTATTTGACTTTATGTTAATAGTAAATTAATAAATAAGGTTTATTTTCTTATAATTAATTTATTTATTATTACTTAAATTATAATTATGTATCGATTTTCATGAAATATTAAATATTTAAAATGAGTACGTTATTGATAAATTTTTTTAGATTTCGAGAAGAAAAATTAATTTTAATTTTTCATAAGTAATAATTTTTTTCTTCAATAAAACATAATACATATATTTTTTATAAGGTAATCAAATATAAAATTTTGTAAATAGTTATATTTCATAAGAGATCTATTTAAGTTTACCCAATTGTATCATTTGTTGCGCATGATCTTTTGCTTTTCCAGAACAAATTGAATTTAATGTGTGCATGTCACAACATATTTGCTTAAATTTAATTAGATGTTTCAGTATTCTTTACTTGGATTCTATTTATTGTATAATATATGTTGCTTAAAGTTGTCTATTTATCTGGTTATGTGCTTTTCGTTGGACTATTTCCATAATCTTTTGTGCCATTCTTTTGAAAGAAACATGACTTTTAAGCTCTATTTGATAATAATATAACTCTTGTTCTCCTTTAATTAAAGCTATATGATTTTAACTTCCCATCACCAATAAATAATTCGCTCGAATATGATACTTCTTTGAGTGGGGAATGAATAATTTTTTTAAATGTTAATCGAATAGATATATATTGATTTACAAAATTAGAAATTAAAATAATCTATAAACTGTCGTTTAGATAAGATTCAATCAAGTTATATAAGACCATTTAAATTTTGCGATTTACGATTTAAACTCGTTTTTTAAGTAAATTTTAATTATTTGACTTTATGTTAATAGTAAATTAATAAATAAGGTTTATTTTCTTATAATTAATTTATATATTATTACTTAAATTATAATTATGTATCGATTTTCAAGAAATATTAAATATTTAAAATGAGTACGTTATTGAGAAATTTTTTAGATTTCGAGAAGAAAAAGTAATTTTAATTTTTCATAAGTAATAATTTTTTTCTTCAATAAAACATAATACATATATTTTTTATAAGGTAATCAAATATAAAATTTTGTAAATAGTTATATTTCATAAGAGATCTATTTAAGTTTACCCAATTGTATCATTTGTTGCGCATGATCTTTTGCTTTTCCAGAACAAATTGAATTTAATGTGTGCATGTCACAGTATATTTGCTTAAATTTAATTAGATGTTTCAGTATTCTTTACTTGGATTCTATTTATTGTATAATATATGTTGCTTAAAGTTGTCTATTTATCTGGTTATGTGCTTTTCGTTGGACTATTTCCATAATCTTTTGTGCCATTCTTTTGAAAGAAACATGACTTTTAAGCTCTATTTGATAATAATATAACTCTTGTTCTCCTTTAATTAAAGCTATATGATTTTAACTTCCCATCACCAATAAATAATTCGCTCGAATATGATACTTCTTTGAGTGGGGAATGAATAATTTTTTTAAATGTTAATCGAATAGATATATATTGATTTACAAAATTAGAAATTAAAATAATCTATAAACTGTCGTTTAGATAAGATTCAATCAAGTTATATAAGACCATTTAAATTTTGCGATTTACGATTTAAACTCGTTTTTAAGTAAATTTTAATTATTTGACTTTATGTTAATAGTAAATTAATAAATAAGGTTTATTTTCTTATAATTAATTTATATATTATTACTTAAATTATAATTATGTATCGATTTTCAAGAAATATTAAATATTTAAAATGAGTACGTTATTGAGAAATTTTTTTAGATTTCGAGAAGAAAAAGTAATTTTAATTTTTCATAAGTAATAATTTTTTTCTTCAATAAAACATAATACATATATTTTTTATAAGGTAATCAAATATAAAATTTTGTAAATAGTTATATTTCATAAGAGATCTATTTAAGTTTACCCAATTGTATCATTTGTTGCGCATGATCTTTTGCTTTTCCAAAAAAAAAATGAATTTAATGTGTGCATGTCACAGCATATTTGCTTAAATTTAATTAGATGTTTCAGTATTCTTTACTTGGATTCTATTTATTGTATAATATATGTTGCTTAAAGTTGTCTATTTATCTGGTTATGTGCTTTTCGTTGGACTATTTCCATAATCTTTTCTGCCATTCTTTTGAAAGAAACATGACTTTTAAGCTCTATTTGATAATAATATAACTCTTGTTCTCCTTTAATTAAAGCTATATGATTTTAACTTCCCATCACCAATAAATAATTCGCTCGAATATGATACTTCTTTGAGTGGGGAATGAATAATTTTTATTAAATGTTAATCGAATAGATATATATTGATTTACAAAATTAGAAATTAAAATAATCTATAAACTGTCGTTTAGATAAGATTCAATCAAGTTATATAAGACCATTTAAATTTTGCGATTTACGATTTAAACTCGTTTTTAAGTAAATTTTAATTATTTGACTTTATGTTAATAGTAAATTAATAAATAAGGTTTATTTTCTTATAATTAATTTATATATTATTACTTAAATTATAATTATGTATCGATTTTCAAGAAATATTAAATATTTAAAATGAGTACGTTATTGAGAAATGTTTTTAGATTTCGAGAAGAAAAAGTAATTTTAATTTTTCATAAGTAATAATTTTTTCTTCAATAAAACATAATACATATATTTTTTATAAGGTAATCAAATATAAAATTTTGTAAATAGTTATATTTCATAAGAGATCTATTTAAGTTTACCCAATTGTATCATTTGTTGCGCATGATCTTTTGCTTTTCCACGACAAATTGAATTTAATGTGTGCATGTCACAAAGATATTTGCTTAAATTTAATTAGATGTTTCAGTATTCTTTACTTGGATTCTATTTATTGTATAATATATGTTGCTTAAAGTTGTCTATTTATCTGGTTATGTGCTTTTCGTTGGACTATTTCCATAATCTTTTGTGCCATTCTTTTGAAAGAAACATGACTTTTAAGCTCTATTTGATAATAATATAACTCTTGTTCTCCTTTAATTAAAGCTATATGATTTTAACTTCCCATCACCAATAAATAATTCGCTCGAATATGATACTTCTTTGAGTGGGGAATGAATAATTTTTTAAATGTTAATCGAATAGATATATATTGATTTACAAAATTAGAAATTAAAATAATCTATAAACTGTCGTTTAGATAAGATTCAATCAAGTTATATAAGACCATTTAAATTTTGCGATTTACGATTTAAACTCGTTTTTAAGTAAATTTTAATTATTTGACTTTATGTTAATAGTAAATTAATAAATAAGGTTTATTTTCTTATAATTAATTTATATATTATTACTTAAATTATAATTATGTATCGATTTTCAATAAATATTAAATATTTAAAATGAGTACGTTATTGAGAAATTTTTTTAGATTTCGAGAAGAAAAAGTAATTTTAATTTTTCATAAGTAATAATTTTTTTCTTCAATAAAACATAATACATATATTTTTTATAAGGTAATCAAATATAAAATTTTGTAAATAGTTATATTTCATAAGAGATCTATTTAAGTTTACCCAATTGTATCATTTGTTGCGCATGATCTTTTGCTTTTCCATAACAAATTGAATTTAATGTGTGCATGTCACAAGATATTTGCTTAAATTTAATTAGATGTTTCAATATTCTTTACTTGGATTCTATTTATTGTATAATATATGTTGCTTAAAGTTGTCTATTTATCTGGTTATGTGCTTTTCGTTGGACTATTTCCATAATCTTTTGTGCCATTCTTTTGAAAGAAACATGACTTTTAAGCTCTATTTGATAATAATATAACTCTTGTTCTCCTTTAATTAAAGCTATATGATTTTAACTTCCCATCACCAATAAATAATTCGCTCGAATATGATACTTCTTTGAGTGGGGAATGAATAATTTTTTAAATGTTAATCGAATAGATATATATTGATTTACAAAATTAGAAATTAAAATAATCTATAAACTGTCGTTTAGATAAGATTCAATCAAGTTATATAAGACCATTTAAATTTTGCGATTTACGATTTAAACTCGTTTTTTAAGTAAATTTTAATTATTTGACTTTATGTTAATAGTAAATTAATAAATAAGGTTTATTTTCTTATAATTAATTTATATATTATTACTTAAATTATAATTATGTATCGATTTTCAAGAAATATTAAATATTTAAAATGAGTACGTTATTGAGAAATTTTTTAGATTTCGAGAAGAAAAAGTAATTTTAATTTTTCATAAGTAATAATTTTTTTCTTCAATAAAACATAATACATATATTTTTTATAAGGTAATCAAATATAAAATTTTGTAAATAGTTATATTTCATAAGAGATCTATTTAAGTTTACCCAATTGTATCATTTGTTGCGCATGATCTTTTGCTTTTCCATAACAAATTGAATTTAATGTGTGCATGTCACAAAGATATTTGCTTAAATTTAATTAGATGTTTCAAGATTCTTTACTTGGATTCTATTTATTGTATAATATATGTTGCTTAAAGTTGTCTATTTATCTGGTTATGTGCTTTTCGTTGGACTATTTCCATAATCTTTTGTGCCATTCTTTTGAAAGAAACATGACTTTTAAGCTCTATTTGATAATAATATAACTCTTGTTCTCCTTTAATTAAAGCTATATGATTTTAACTTCCCATCACCAATAAATAATTCGCTCGAATATGATACTTCTTTGAGTGGGGAATGAATAATTTTTTAAATGTTAATCGAATAGATATATATTGATTTACAAAATTAGAAATTAAAATAATCTATAAACTGTCGTTTAGATAAGATTCAATCAAGTTATATAAGACCATTTAAATTTTGCGATTTACGATTTAAACTCGTTTTTTAAGTAAATTTTAATTATTTGACTTTATGTTAATAGTAAATTAATAAATAAGGTTTATTTTCTTATAATTAATTTATATATTATTACTTAAATTATAATTATGTATCGATTTTCAAGAAATATTAAATATTTAAAATGAGTACGTTATTGAGAAATTTTTTTAGATTTCGAGAAGAAAAAGTAATTTTAATTTTTCATAAGTAATAATTTTTTTCTTCAATAAAACATAATACATATATTTTTTATAAGGTAATCAAATATAAAATTTTGTAAATAGTTATATTTCATAAGAGATCTATTTAAGTTTACCCAATTGTATCATTTGTTGCGCATGATCTTTTGCTTTTCCAGAACAAATTGAATTTAATGTGTGCATGTCACAGCATATTTGCTTAAATTTAATTAGATGTTTCACTATTCTTTACTTGGATTCTATTTATTGTATAATATATGTTGGTTAAAGTTGTCTATTTATCTGGTTATGTGCTTTTCGTTGGACTATTTCCATAATCTTTTGTGCCATTCTTTTGAAAGAAACATGACTTTTAAGCTCTATTTGATAATAATATAACTCTTGTTCTCCTTTAATTAAAGCTATATGATTTTAACTTCCCATCACCAATAAATAATTCGCTCGAATATGATACTTCTTTGAGTGGGGAATGAATAATTTTTTTAAATGTTAATCGAATAGATATATATTGATTTACAAAATTAGAAATTAAAATAATCTATAAACTGTCGTTTAGATAAGATTCAATCAAGTTATATAAGACCATTTAAATTTTGCGATTTACGATTTAAACTCGTTTTTTAAGTAAATTTTAATTATTTGACTTTATGTTAATAGTAAATTAATAAATAAGGTTTATTTTCTTATAATTAATTTATATATTATTACTTAAATTATAATTATGTATCGATTTTCAAGAAATATTAAATATTTAAAATGAGTACGTTATTGAGAAATTTTTTAGATTTCGAGAAGAAAAAGTAATTTTAATTTTTCATAAGTAATAATTTTTTTCTTCAATAAAACATAATACATATATTTTTTATAAGGTAATCAAATATAAAATTTTGTAAATAGTTATATTTCATAAGAGATCTATTTAAGTTTACCCAATTGTATCATTTGTTGCGCATGATCTTTTGCTTTTCCAGAACAATTTGAATTTAATGTGTGCATGTCAAAGCATATTTGCTTAAATTTAATTAGATGTTTCAGTATTCTTTACTTGGATTCTATTTATTGTATAATATATGTTGCTTAAAGTTGTCTATTTATCTGGTTATGTGCTTTTCGTTGGACTATTTCCATAATCTTTTGTGCCATTCTTTTGAAAGAAACATGACTTTTAAGCTCTATTTGATAATAATATAACTCTTGTTCTCCTTTAATTAAAGCTATATGATTTTAACTTCCCATCACCAATAAATAATTCGCTCGAATATGATACTTCTTTGAGTGGGGAATGAATAATTTTTTAAATGTTAATCGAATAGATATATATTGATTTACAAAATTAGAAATTAAAATAATCTATAAACTGTCGTTTAGATAAGATTCAATCAAGTTATATAAGACCATTTAAATTTTGCGATTTACGATTTAAACTCGTTTTTTAAGTAAATTTTAATTATTTGACTTTATGTTAATAGTAAATTAATAAATAAGGTTTATTTTCTTATAATTAATTTATATATTATTACTTAAATTATAATTATGTATCGATTTTCAAGAAATATTAAATATTTAAAATGAGTACGTTATTGAGAAATTTTTTTAGATTTCGAGAAGAAAAAGTAATTTTAATTTTTCATAAGTAATAATATTTTCTTCAATAAAACATAATACATATATTTTTTATATGGTAATCAAATATAAAATTTTGTAAATAGTTATATTTCATAAGAGATCTATTTAATTTTACCCAATGGTATCATTTGTTATGCATCATCTTTAGCTTTTCCAGAACAAATTGAATTTAATGTGTGCATGTCACAGCATATTTGCTTAAATTTAATTAGATGTTTCAGTATTCTTTACTTGGATTCTATTTATTGTATAATATATGTTGCTTAAAGTTGTCTATTTATCTGGTTATGTGCTTTTCGTTGGACTATTTACATAATCTTTTCTGCCATTCTTTTGAAAGAAACATGACTTTTAAGCTCTATTTGATAATAATATAACTCTTGTCCTCCTTTAATTAAAGCTATATGATTTTAACTTCCCATCACCAATAAATAATTCGCTCGAATATGATACTTCTTTGAGTGGGGAATGAATAATTTTTTTTAAATGTTAATCGAATAGATATATATTGATTTACAAAATTAGAAATTAAAATAATCTATAAACTGTCGTTTAGATAAGATTCAATCAAGTTATATAAGACCATTTAAATTTTGCGATTTACGATTTAAACTCGTTTTTTAAGTAAATTTTAATTATTTGACTTTATGTTAATAGTAAATTAATAAATAAGGTTTATTTTCTTATAATTAATTTATATATTATTACTTAAATTATAATTATGTATCGATTTTCAAGAAATATTAAATATTTAAAATGAGTACGTTATTGAGAAATTTTTTTAGATTTCGAGAAGAAAAAGTAATTTTAATTTTTCATAAGTAATAATTTTTTTCTTCAATAAAACATAATACATATATTTTTTATAAGGTAATCAAATATAAAATTTTGTAAATAGTTATATTTCATAAGAGATCTATTTAAGTTTACCCAATTGTATCATTTGTTGCGCATGATCTTTTGCTTTTCCGAACAAATTGAATTTAAAGTGCGCATGTAAGCGCATATTTGCTTAAATTTAATTAGATGTTTCGATATTCTTTACTTGGATTCTATTTATTGTATAATATATGTTGCTTAAAGTTGTCTATTTATCTGGTTATGTGCTTTTCGTTGGACTATTTCCATAATCTTTTGTGCCATTCTTTTGAAAGAAACATGACTTTTAAGCTCTATTTGATAATAATATAACTCTTGTTCTCCTTTAATTAAAGCTATATGATTTTAACTTCCCATCACCAATAAATAATTCGCTCGAATATGATACTTCTTTGAGTGGGGAATGAATAATTTTTTAAATGTTAATCGAATAGATATATATTGATTTACAAAATTAGAAATTAAAATAATCTATAAACTGTCGTTTAGATAAGATTCAATCAAGTTATATAAGACCATTTAAATTTTGCGATTTACGATTTAAACTCGTTTTTAAGTAAATTTTAATTATTTGACTTTATGTTAATAGTAAATTAATAAATAAGGTTTATTTTCTTATAATTAATTTATATATTATTACTTAAATTATAATTATGTATCGATTTTCAAGAAATATTAAATATTTAAAATGAGTACGTTATTGAGAAATGTTTTTAGATTTCGAGAAGAAAAAGTAATTTTAATTTTTCATAAGTAATAATTTTTTTCTTCAATAAAACATAATACATATATTTTTTATAAGGTAATCAAATATAAAATTTTGTAAATAGTTATATTTCATAAGAGATCTATTTAAGTTTACCCAATTGTATCATTTGTTGCGCATGATCTTTTGCTTTTCCAGAACAAATTGAATTTAATGTGTGCATGTCACAACATATTTGCTTAAATTTAATTAGATGTTTCAGTATTCTTTACTTGGATTCTATTTATTGTATAATATATGTTGCTTAAAGTTGTCTATTTATCTGGTTATGTGCTTTTCGTTGGACTATTTCCATAATCTTTTGTGCCATTCTTTTGAAAGAAACATGACTTTTAAGCTCTATTTGATAATAATATAACTCTTGTTCTCCTTTAATTAAAGCTATATGATTTTAACTTCCCATCACCAATAAATAATTCGCTCGAATATGATACTTCTTTGAGTGGGGAATGAATAATTTTTTTAAATGTTAATCGAATAGATATATATTGATTTACAAAATTAGAAATTAAAATAATCTATAAACTGTCGTTTAGATAAGATTCAATCAAGTTATATAAGACCATTTAAATTTTGCGATTTACGATTTAAACTCGTTTTTTAAGTAAATTTTAATTATTTGACTTTATGTTAATAGTAAATTAATAAATAAGGTTTATTTTCTTATAATTAATTTATATATTATTACTTAAATTATAATTATGTATCGATTTTCAAGAAATATTAAATATTTAAAATGAGTACGTTATTGAGAAATTTTTTAGATTTCGAGAAGAAAAAGTAATTTTAATTTTTCATAAGTAATAATTTTTTTCTTCAATAAAACATAATACATATATTTTTTATAAGGTAATCAAATATAAAATTTTGTAAATAGTTATATTTCATAAGAGATCTATTTAAGTTTACCCAATTGTATCATTTGTTGCGCATGATCTTTTGCTTTTCGTAACAAATTGAATTTAATGTGTGCATGTCACAAAGATATTTGCTTAAATTTAATTAGATGTTTCAGGATTCTTTACTTGGATTCTATTTATTGTATAATATATGTTGCTTAAAGTTGTCTATTTATCTGGTTATGTGCTTTTCGTTGGACTATTTCCATAATCTTTTGTGCCATTCTTTTGAAAGAAACATGACTTTTAAGCTCTATTTGATAATAATATAACTCTTGTTCTCCTTTAATTAAAGCTATATGATTTTAACTTCCCATCACCAATAAATAATTCGCTCGAATATGATACTTCTTTGAGTGGGGAATGAATAATTTTTTTAAATGTTAATCGAATAGATATATATTGATTTACAAAATTAGAAATTAAAATAATCTATAAACTGTCGTTTAGATAAGATTCAATCAAGTTATATAAGACCATTTAAATTTTGCGATTTACGATTTAAACTCGTTTTTTAAGTAAATTTTAATTATTTGACTTTATGTTAATAGTAAATTAATAAATAAGGTTTATTTTCTTATAATTAATTTATATATTATTACTTAAATTATAATTATGTATCGATTTTCAAGAAATATTAAATATTTAAAATGAGTACGTTATTGAGAAATTTTTTTAGATTTCGAGAAGAAAAAGTAATTTTAATTTTTCATAAGTAATAATTTTTTTCTTCAATAAAACATAATACATATATTTTTTATAAGGTAATCAAATATAAAATTTTGTAAATAGTTATATTTCATAAGAGATCTATTTAAGTTTACCCAATTGTATCATTTGTGCATGATCTTTTGCTTTTCCAGAACAAATTGAATTTAATGTGTGCATGTCACAGCATATTTGCTTAAATTTAATTAGATGTTTCAGTATTCTTTACTTGGATTCTATTTATTGTATAATATATGTTGCTTAAAGTTGTCTATTTATCTGGTTATGTGCTTTTCGTTGGACTATTTCCATAATCTTTTGTGCCATTCTTTTGAAAGAAACATGACTTTTAAGCTCTATTTGATAATAATATAACTCTTGTTCTCCTTTAATTAAAGCTATATGATTTTAACTTCCCATCACCAATAAATAATTCGCTCGAATATGATACTTCTTTGAGTGGGGAATGAATAATTTTTTAAATGTTAATCGAATAGATATATATTGATTTACAAAATTAGAAATTAAAATAATCTATAAACTGTCGTTTAGATAAGATTCAATCAAGTTATATAAGACCATTTAAATTTTGCGATTTACGATTTAAACTCGTTTTTAAGTAAATTTTAATTATTTGACTTTATGTTAATAGTAAATTAATAAATAAGGTTTATTTTCTTATAATTAATTTATATATTATTACTTAAATTATAATTATGTATCAATTTTCAATAAATATTAAATATTTAAAATGAGTACGTTATTGAGAAATATTTTTAGATTTTATGAAGAAAAAGTAATTTTAATTTTTCATAAGTAATAATTTTTTTCTTCAATAAAACATAATACATATATTTTTTATAAGGTAATCAAATATAAAATTTTGTAAATAGTTATATTTCATAAGAGATCTATTTAAGTTTACCCAATTGTATCATTTGTTTGGCATGATCTTTTGCTTTTCAATAACAAATTGAATTTAATGTGTGCATGTCACAGCATATTTGCTTAAATTTAATGAGATGTTTCATTATTCTTTACTTGGATTCTATTTATTGTATAATATATGTTGCTTAAAGTTGTCTATTTATCTGGTTATGTGCTTTTCGTTGGACTATTTCCATAATCTTTTGTGCCATTCTTTTGAAAGAAACATGACTTTTAAGCTCTATTTGATAATAATATAACTCTTGTTCTCCTTTAATTAAAGCTATATGATTTTAACTTCCCATCACCAATAAATAATTCGCTCGAATATGATACTTCTTTGAGTGGGGAATGAATAATTTTTTAAATGTTAATCGAATAGATATATATTGATTTACAAAATTAGAAATTAAAATAATCTATAAACTGTCGTTTAGATAAGATTCAATCAAGTTATATAAGACCATTTAAATTTTGCGATTTACGATTTAAACTCGTTTTTAAGTAAATTTTAATTATTTGACTTTATGTTAATAGTAAATTAATAAATAAGGTTTATTTTCTTATAATTAATTTATATATTATTACTTAAATTATAATTATGTATCGATTTTCAAGAAATATTAAATATTTAAAATGAGTACGTTATTGAGAAATTTTTTTAGATTTCGAGAAGAAAAAGTAATTTTAATTTTTCATAAGTAATAATTTTTTTCTTCAATAAAACATAATACATATATTTTTTATAAGGTAATCAAATATAAAATTTTGTAAATAGTTATATTTCATAAGAGATCTATTTAAGTTTACCCAATTGTATCATTTGTTGCGCATGATCTTTTGCTTTTCCATAACAAATTGAATTTAATGTGTGCATGCCAAAAGATATTTGCTTAAATTTAATTAGATGTTTCACTATTCTTTACTTGGATTCTATTTATTGTATAATATATGTTGCTTAAAGTTGTCTATTTATCTGGTTATGTGCTTTTCGTTGGACTATTTCCATAATCTTTTGTGCCATTCTTTTGAAAGAAACATGACTTTTAAGCTCTATTTGATAATAATATAACTCTTGTTCTCCTTTAATTAAAGCTATATGATTTTAACTTCCCATCACCAATAAATAATTCGCTCGAATATGATACTTCTTTGAGTGGGGAATGAATAATTTTTTTAAATGTTAATCGAATAGATATATATTGATTTACAAAATTAGAAATTAAAATAATCTATAAACTGTCGTTTAGATAAGATTCAATCAAGTTATATAAGACCATTTAAATTTTGCGATTTACGATTTAAACTCGTTTTTTAAGTAAATTTTAATTATTTGACTTTATGTTAATAGTAAATTAATAAATAAGGTTTATTTTCTTATAATTAATTTATATATTATTACTTAAATTATAATTATGTATCGATTTTCAAGAAATATTAAATATTTAAAATGAGTACGTTATTGAGAAATTTTTTTAGATTTCGAGAAGAAAAAGTAATTTTAATTTTTCATAAGTAATAATTTTTTTCTTCAATAAAACATAATACATATATTTTTTATAAGGTAATCAAATATAAAATTTTGTAAATAGTTATATTTCATAAGAGATCTATTTAAGTTTACCCAATTGTATCATTTGTTGCGCATGATCTTTTGCTTTTCCACAACAAATTGAATTTAATGTGTGCATGTCACCGCATATTTGCTTAAATTTAATTAGATGTTTCAGTATTCTTTACTTGGATTCTATTTATTGTATAATATATGTTGCTTAAAGTTGTCTATTTATCTGGTTATGTGCTTTTCGTTGGACTATTTCCATAATCTTTTGTGCCATTCTTTTGAAAGAAACATGACTTTTAAGCTCTATTTGATAATAATATAACTCTTGTTCTCCTTTAATTAAAGCTATATGATTTTAACTTCCCATCACCAATAAATAATTCGCTCGAATATGATACTTCTTTGAGTGGGGAATGAATAATTTTTTTAAATGTTAATCGAATAGATATATATTGATTTACAAAATTAGAAATTAAAATAATCTATAAACTGTCGTTTAGATAAGATTCAATCAAGTTATATAAGACCATTTAAATTTTGCGATTTACGATTTAAACTCGTTTTTTAAGTAAATTTTAATTATTTGACTTTATGTTAATAGTAAATTAATAAATAAGGTTTATTTTCTTATAATTAATTTATATATTATTACTTAAATTATAATTATGTATCGATTTTCAAGAAATATTAAATATTTAAAATGAGTACGTTATTGAGAAATATTTTTAGATTTCGAGAAGAAAAAGTAATTTTAATTTTTCATAAGTAATAATTTTTTTCTTCAATAAAACATAATACATATATTTTTTATAAGGTAATCAAATATAAAATTTTGTAAATAGTTATATTTCATAAGAGATCTATTTAAGTTTACCCAATTGTATCATTTGTTGCGCATGATCTTTTGCTTTTCCAGAACAAATTGAATTTAATGTGTGCATGTCACAGCATATTTGCTTAAATTTAATTAGATGTTTCAGTATTCTTTACTTGGATTCTATTTATTGTATAATATATGTTGCTTAAAGTTGTCTATTTATCTGGTTATGTGCTTTTCGTTGGACTATTTCCATAATCTTTTGTGCCATTCTTTTGAAAGAAACATGACTTTTAAGCTCTATTTGATAATAATATAACTCTTGTTCTCCTTTAATTAAAGCTATATGATTTTAACTTCCCATCACCAATAAATAATTCGCTCGAATATGATACTTCTTTGAGTGGGGAATGAATAATTTTTTAAATGTTAATCGAATAGATATATATTGATTTACAAAATTAGAAATTAAAATAATCTATAAACTGTCGTTTAGATAAGATTCAATCAAGTTATATAAGACCATTTAAATTTTGCGATTTACGATTTAAACTCGTTTTTAAGTAAATTTTAATTATTTGACTTTATGTTAATAGTAAATTAATAAATAAGGTTTATTTTCTTATAATTAATTTATATATTATTACTTAAATTATAATTATGTATCGATTTTCAAGAAATATTAAATATTTAAAATGAGTACGTTATTGAGAAATTTTTTAGATTTCGAGAAGAAAAAGTAATTTTAATTTTTCATAAGTAATAATTTTTTTCTTCAATAAAACATAATACATATATTTTTTATAAGGTAATCAAATATAAAATTTTGTAAATAGTTATATTTCATAAGAGATCTATTTAAGTTTACCCAATTGTATCATTTGTTGCGCATGATCTTTTGCTTTTCCGGAACAAATTGAATTTAATGTGTGCATGTCGTAGCATATTTGCTTAAATTTAATTAGATGTTTCAGTATTCTTTACTTGGATTCTATTTATTGTATAATATATGTTGCTTAAAGTTGTCTATTTATCTGGTTATGTGCTTTTCGTTGGACTATTTCCATAATCTTTTGTGCCATTCTTTTGAAAGAAACATGACTTTTAAGCTCTATTTGATAATAATATAACTCTTGTTCTCCTTTAATTAAAGCTATATGATTTTAACTTCCCATCACCAATAAATAATTCGCTCGAATATGATACTTCTTTGAGTGGGGAATGAATAATTTTTTAAATGTTAATCGAATAGATATATATTGATTTACAAAATTAGAAATTAAAATAATCTATAAACTGTCGTTTAGATAAGATTCAATCAAGTTATATAAGACCATTTAAATTTTGCGATTTACGATTTAAACTCGTTTTTAAGTAAATTTTAATTATTTGACTTTATGTTAATAGTAAATTAATAAATAAGGTTTATTTTCTTATAATTAATTTATATATTATTACTTAAATTATAATTATGTATCGATTTTCCAGAAATATTAAATATTTAAAATGAGTACGTTATTGAGAAATTTTTTTAGATTTCGAGAAGAAAAAGTAATTTTAATTTTTCATAAGTAATAATTTTTTTCTTCAATAAAACATAATACATATATTTTTTATAAGGTAATCAAATATAGAATTTTGTAAATAGTTATATTTCATAAGAGATCTATTTAAGTTTACCCAATTGTATCATTTGTTGCGTATTATCTTTTGCTTTTCCAGAACAAATTGAATTTAATGTGTACATGTCACAGCATATTTGCTTAAATTTAATTAGATGTTTCAGTATTCTTTACTTGGATTCTATTTATTGTATAATATATGTTGCTTAAAGTTGTCTATTTATCTGGTTATGTGCTTTTCGTTGGATTATTTCCATAATCTTTTGTGCCATTCTTTTGAAAGAAACATGACTTTTAAGCTCTATTTGATAATAATATAACTCTTGTTCTCCTTTAATTAAAGCTATATGATTTTAACTTCCCATCACCAATAAATAATTCGCTCGAATATGATACTTCTTTGAGTGGGGAATGAATAATTTTTATTAAATGTTAATCGAATAGATATATATTGATTTACAAAATTAGAAATTAAAATAATCTATAAACTGTCGTTTAGATAAGATTCAATCAAGTTATATAAGACCATTTAAATTTTGCGATTTACGATTTAAACTCGTTTTTTAAGTAAATTTTAATTATTTGACTTTATGTTAATAGTAAATTAATAAATAAGGTTTATTTTCTTATAATTAATTTATATATTATTACTTAAATTTTAATTATGTATCGATTTTCAAGAAATATTAAATATTTAAAATGAGTACGTTATTGAGAAATTTTTTTAGATTTCATGAAGAAAAAGTAATTTTAATTTTTCATAAGTAATAATTTTTCTCTTCAATAAAACATAATACATATATTTTTTATAAGGTAATCAAATATAAAATTTTGTAAATAGTTATATTTCATAAGAGATCTATTTAAGTTTACCCAATTGTATCATTTGTTGCGCATGATCTTTTGCTTTTCCAGAAAAAAATGAATTTACTGTGTGCATGTCACAGCATATTTGCTTAAATTTAATTAGATGTTTCAGTATTCTTAACTTGGATTCTATTTATTGTATAATATATGTTGCTTAAAGTTGTCTATTTATCTTGTTATGTGGTTTTCGTTGGACTATTTCCATAATCTTTTCTGCCATTCTTTTGAAAAAAACATGACTTTTAAGCTCTATTTGATAATAATATAACTCTTGTCCTCCTTTAATTAAAGCTATATGATTTGAACTTCCCATCACCAATAAATAATTCGCTCGAATATGTACTTCTTTGAGTGGGGAATGAATAATTTTTTTTAAATGTTAATCGAATAGATATATATTGATTTACAAAATTAGAAATTAAAATAATCTATAAACTGTCGTTTAGATAAGATTCAATCAAGTTATATAAGACCATTTAAATTTTGCGATTTACGATTTAAACTCGTTTTTTAAGTAAATTTTAATTATTTGACTTTATGTTAATAGTAAATTAATAAATAAGGTTTATTTTCTTATAATTAATTTATATATTATTACTTAAATTATAATTATGTATCGATTTTCAAGAAATATTAAATATTTAAAATGAGTACGTTATTGAGAAATTTTTTTAGATTTCGAGAAGAAAAAGTAATTTTAATTTTTCATAAGTAATAATTTTTTTCTTCAATAAAACATAATACATATATTTTTTATAAGGTAATCAAATATAAAATTTTGTAAATAGTTATATTTCATAAGAGATCTATTTAAGTTTACCCAATTGTATCATTTGTTGCGCATGATCTTTTGCTTTTCCATAACAAATTGAATTTAATGTGTGCATGTCACAACATATTTGCTTAAATTTAATTAGATGTTTCAGTATTCTTTACTTGGATTCTATTTATTGTATAATATATGTTGCTTAAAGTTGTCTATTTATCTGGTTATGTGCTTTTCGTTGGACTATTTCCATAATCTTTTGTGCCATTCTTTTGAAAGAAACATGACTTTTAAGCTCTATTTGATAATAATATAACTCTTGTTCTCCTTTAATTAAAGCTATATGATTTTAACTTCCCATCACCAATAAATAATTCGCTCGAATATGATACTTCTTTGAGTGGGGAATGAATAATTTTTTAAATGTTAATCGAATAGATATATATTGATTTACAAAATTAGAAATTAAAATAATCTATAAACTGTCGTTTAGATAAGATTCAATCAAGTTATATAAGACCATTTAAATTTTGCGATTTACGATTTAAACTCGTTTTTTAAGTAAATTTTAATTATTTGACTTTATGTTAATAGTAAATTAATAAATAAGGTTTATTTTCTTATAATTAATTTATATATTATTACTTAAATTATAATTATGTATCGATTTTCAAGAAATATTAAATATTTAAAATGAGTACGTTATTGAGAAATTTTTTTAGATTTCGAGAAGAAAAAGTAATTTTAATTTTTTATAAGTAATAATATTTTCTTCAATAAAACATAATACATATATTTTTTATATGGTAATCAAATATAAAATTTTGTAAATAGTTATATTTCATAAGAGATCTATTTAATTTTACCCAATGGTATCATTTGTTGTGCATGATCTTTTGCTTTTCCATAACAAATTGAATTTAATGTGTGCATGTCACAGCATATTTGCTTAAATTTAATTAGATGTTTCAGTATTCTTTACTTGGATTCTATTTATTGTATAATATATGTTGGTTAAAGTTGTCTATTTATCTGGTTATGTGCTTTTCGTTGGACTATTTCCATAATCTTTTGTGCCATTCTTTTGAAAGAAACATGACTTTTAAGCTCTATTTGATAATAATATAACTCTTGTTCTCCTTTAATTAAAGCTATATGATTTTAACTTCCCATCACCAATAAATAATTCGCTCGAATATGATACTTCTTTGAGTGGGGAATGAATAATTTTTTTAAATGTTAATCGAATAGATATATATTGATTTACAAAATTAGAAATTAAAATAATCTATAAACTGTCGTTTAGATAAGATTCAATCAAGTTATATAAGACCATTTAAATTTTGCGATTTACGATTTAAACTCGTTTTTAAGTAAATTTTAATTATTTGACTTTATGTTAATAGTAAATTAATAAATAAGGTTTATTTTCTTATAATTAATTTATATATTATTACTTAAATTATAATTATGTATCGATTTTCAAGAAATATTAAATATTTAAAATGAGTACGTTATTGAGAAATTTTTTTAGATTTCGAGAAGAAAAAGTAATTTTAATTTTTCATAAGTAATAATTTTTTTCTTCAATAAAACATAATACATATATTTTTTATAAGGTAATCAAATATAAAATTTTGTAAATAGTTATATTTCATAAGAGATCTATTTAAGTTTACCCAATTGTATCATTTGTTGCGCATGATCTTTTGCTTTTCCAGAACAAATTGAATTTAATGTGTGCATGTCACAGCATATTTGCTTAAATTTAATTAGATGTTTCAGTATTCTTTACTTGGATTCTATTTATTGTATAATATATGTTGCTTAAAGTTGTCTATTTATCTGGTTATGTGCTTTTCGTTGGACTATTTCCATAATCTTTTGTGCCATTCTTTTGAAAGAAACATGACTTTTAAGCTCTATTTGATAATAATATAACTCTTGTTCTCCTTTAATTAAAGCTATATGATTTTAACTTCCCATCACCAATAAATAATTCGCTCGAATATGATACTTCTTTGAGTGGGGAATGAATAATTTTTTAAATGTTAATCGAATAGATATATATTGATTTACAAAATTAGAAATTAAAATAATCTATAAACTGTCGTTTAGATAAGATTCAATCAAGTTATATAAGACCATTTAAATTTTGCGATTTACGATTTAAACTCGTTTTTAAGTAAATTTTAATTATTTGACTTTATGTTAATAGTAAATTAATAAATAAGGTTTATTTTCTTATAATTAATTTATATATTATTACTTAAATTATAATTATGTATCGATTTTCAAGAAATATTAAATATTTAAAATGAGTACGTTATTGAGAAATTTTTTAGATTTCGAGAAGAAAAAGTAATTTTAATTTTTTATAAGTAATAATATTTTCTTCAATAAAACATAATACATATATTTTTTATAAGGTAATCAAATATAAAATTTTGTAAATAGTTATATTTCATAAGAGATCTATTTAAGTTTACCCAATTGTATCATTTGTTGCGCATGATCTTTTGCTTTTCCAGAACAATTTGAATTTAATGTGTGCATGTCACAGCATATTTGCTTAAATTTAATTAGATGTTTCAGTATTCTTTACTTGGATTCTATTTATTGTATAATATATGTTGCTTAAAGTTGTCTATTTATCTGGTTATGTGCTTTTCGTTGGACTATTTCCATAATCTTTTGTGCCATTCTTTTGAAAGAAACATGACTTTTAAGCTCTATTTGATAATAATATAACTCTTGTTCTCCTTTAATTAAAGCTATATGATTTTAACTTCCCATCACCAATAAATAATTCGCTCGAATATGATACTTCTTTGAGTGGGGAATGAATAATTTTTTTAAATGTTAATCGAATAGATATATATTGATTTACAAAATTAGAAATTAAAATAATCTATAAACTGTCGTTTAGATAAGATTCAATCAAGTTATATAAGACCATTTAAATTTTGCGATTTACGATTTAAACTCGTTTTTAAGTAAATTTTAATTATTTGACTTTATGTTAATAGTAAATTAATAAATAAGGTTTATTTTCTTATAATTAATTTATATATTATTACTTAAATTATAATTATGTATCGATTTTCAAGAAATATTAAATATTTAAAATGAGTACGTTATTGAGAAAGTTTTTTAGATTTCGAGAAGAAAAAGTAATTTTAATTTTTCATAAGTAATAATTTTTTTCTTCAATAAAACATAATACATATATTTTTTATAAGGTAATCAAATATAAAATTTTGTAAATAGTTATATTTCATAAGAGATCTATTTAAGTTTACCCAATTGTATCATTTGTTGCACATGATCTTTTGCTTTTCCAGAACAAATTGAATTTAATGTGTGCATGTCACAGCATATTTGCTTAAATTTAATTAGATGTTTCAGTATTCTTTACTTGGATTCTATTTATTGTATAATATATGTTGCTTAAAGTTGTCTATTTATCTGGTTATGTGCTTTTCGTTGGACTATTTCCATAATCTTTTGTGCCATTCTTTTGAAAGAAACATGACTTTTAAGCTCTATTTGATAATAATATAACTCTTGTTCTCCTTTAATTAAAGCTATATGATTTTAACTTCCCATCACCAATAAATAATTCGGTCGAATATGATACTTCTTTGAGTGGGGAATGAATAATTTTTTTAAATGTTAATCGAATAGATATATATTGATTTACAAAATTAGAAATTAAAATAATCTATAAACTGTCGTTTAGATAAGATTCAATCAAGTTATATAAGACCATTTAAATTTTGCGATTTACGTTTTAAACTCGTTTTTAAGTAAATTTTAATTATTTGACTTTATGTTAATAGTAAATTAATAAATAAGGTTTATTTTCTTATAATTAATTTATATATTATTACTTAAATTATAATTATGTATCGATTTTCAAGAAATATTAAATATTTAAAATAGTACGTTATTGAGAAATTTTTTTAGATTTCGAGAAGAAAAAGTAATTTTAATTTTTCATAAGTAATAATTTTTTTCTTCAATAAAACATAATACATATATTTTTTATAAGGTAATGAAATATAAAATTTTGTAAATAGTTATATTTCATAAGAGATCTATTTAAGTTTACCCAATTGTATCATTTGTTGCGCATGATCTTTTGCTTTTCCAGAACAAATTGAATTTAATGTGTGCATGTCACAACATATTTGCTTAAATTTAATTAGATGTTTCGATATTCTTTACTTGGATTCTATTTATGGTATAATATACGTTGCTTAAAGTTGTCTCTTTATCTGGTTATGTGCTTTTCGTTGGACTATTTCCATAATCTTTTGTGCCATTCTTTTGAAAGAAACATGACTTTTAAGCTCTATTTGATAATAATATAACTCGTGTTCTCCTTTAATTAAAGCTATATGATTTTAACTTCCCATCAGCAATAAATAATTCGCTCGAATATGATACTTCTTTGAGTGGGGAATGAATAATTTTTTAAAATGTTAATCGAATAGATATATATTGATTTACAAAATTAGAAATTAAAATAATCTATAAACTGTCGTTTAGATAAGATTCAATCAAGTTATATAAGACCATTTAAATTTTTTGATTTACGATTTAAACTCGTTTTTTAAGTAAATTTTAATTATTTGACTTTATGTTAATAGTAAATTAATAAATAAGGTTTATTTTCTTATAATTAATTTATATATTATTACTTAAATTATAATTATGTATCGATTTTCAAGAAATATTAAATATTTAAAATGAGTACGTTATTGAGAGAATTTTTTAGATTTCGAGAAGAAAAAGTAATTTTAATTTTTCATAAGTAATAATTTTTTTCTTCAATAAAACATAATACATATATTTTTTATAAGGTAATCAAATATAAAATTTTGTAAATAGTTATATTTCATAAGAGATCTATTTAAGTTTACCCAATTGTATCATTTGTTGCGCATGATCTTTTGCTTTTCTAGAACAAATTGAATTTAATGTGTGCATGTCACAGTATATTTGCTTAAATTTAATTAGATGTTTCAGTATTCTTTACTTGGATTCTATTTATTGTATAATATATGTTGCTTAAAGTTGTCTATTTATCTGGTTATGTGCTTTTCGTTGGACTATTTCCATAATCTTTTGTGCCATTCTTTTGAAAGAAACATGACTTTTAAGCTCTATTTGATAATAATATAACTCTTGTTCTCCTTTAATTAAAGCTATATGATTTTAACTTCCCATCACCAATAAATAATTCGCTCGAATATGATACTTCTTTGAGTGGGGAATGAATAATTTTTTTAAATGTTAATCGAATAGATATATATTGATTTACAAAATTAGAAATTAAAATAATCTATAAACTGTCGTTTAGATAAGATTCAATCAAGTTATATAAGACCATTTAAATTTTGCGATTTACGATTTAAACTCGTTTTTAAGTAAATTTTAATTATTTGACTTTATGTTAATAGTAAATTAATAAATAAGGTTTATTTTCTTATAATTAATTTATATATTATTACTTAAATTATAATTATGTATCGATTTTCAAGAAATATTAAATATTTAAAATGAGTACGTTATTGAGAAATTTTTTTAGATTTCGAGAAGAAAAAGTAATTTTAATTTTTCATAAGTAATAATTTTTTTCTTCAATAAAACATAATACATATATTTTTTATAAGGTAATGAAATATAAAATTTTGTAAATAGTTATATTTCATAAGAGATCTATTTAAGTTTACCCAATTGTATCATTTGTTGCGCATGATCTTTTGCTTTTCCAGAACAAATTGAATTTAATGTGTGCATGTCACAGCATATTTGCTTAAATTTAATTAGATGTTTCAGTATTCTTTACTTGGATTCTATTTATTGTATAATATATGTTGGTTAAAGTTGTCTATTTATCTAGTTATGTGCTTTTCGTTGGACTATTTCCATAATCTTTTGTGCCATTCTTTTGAAAGAAACATGACTTTTAAGCTCTATTTGATAATAATATAACTCTTGTTCTCCTTTAATTAAAGCTATATGATTTTAACTTCCCATCACCAATAAATACTTGTGTCGAATATGATACTTCTTTGAGTGGGGAATGAATAATTTTTTTTAAATGTTAATCGAATAGATATATATTGATTTACAAAATTAGAAATTAAAATAATCTATAAACTGCCGTTTAGATAAGATTCAATCAAGTTATATAAGACCATTTAAATTTTGCGATTTACGTTTTAAACTCGTTTTTTAAGTAAATTTTAATTATTTGACTTTATGTTAATAGTAAATTAATAAATAAGGTTTATTTTCTTATAATTAATTTATATATTATTACTTAAATTATAATTATGTATCGATTTTCCAGAAATATTAAATATTTAAAATAGTACGTTATTGAGAAATTTTTTTAGATTTCGAGAAGAAAAAGTAATTTTAATTTTTCATAAGTAATAATTTTTCTCTTCAATAAAACATAATACATATATTTTTTATAAGGTAATCAAATATAAAATTTTGTAAATAGTTATATTTCATAAGAGATCTATTTAAGTTTACCCAATTGTATCATTTGTTGCGCATGATCTTTTGCTTTTCCAGAAAAAAATGAATTTACTGTGTGCATGTCACAGCATATTTGCTTAAATTTAATTAGATGTTTCAGTATTCTTAACTTGGATTCTATTTATTGTATAATATATGTTGCTTAAAGTTGTCTATTTATCTGGTTATGTGGTTTTCGTTGGACTATTTCCATAATCTTTTGTGCCATTCTTTTGAAAGAAACATGACTTTTAAGCTCTATTTGATAATAATATAACTCTTGTTCTCCTTTAATTAAAGCTATATGATTTTAACTTCCCATCACCAATAAATAATTCGCTCGAATATGTACTTCTTTGAGTGGGGAATGAATAATTTTTTTAAAATGTTAATCGAATAGATATATATTGATTTACAAAATTAGAAATTAAAATAATCTATAAACTGTCGTTTAGATAAGATTCAATCAAGTTATATAAGACCATTTAAATTTTGCGATTTACGATTTAAACTCGTTTTTTAAGTAAATTTTAATTATTTGACTTTATGTTAATAGTAAATTAATAAATAAGGTTTATTTTCTTATAATTAATTTATATATTATTACTTAAATTATAATTATGTATCGATTTTCAAGAAATATTAAATATTTAAAATGAGTACGTTATTGAGAAATTTTTTTAGATTTCGAGAAGAAAAAGTAATTTTAATTTTTCATAAGTAATACTTTTTTTCTTCAATAAAACATAATACATATATTTTTTATAAGGTAATCAAATATAAAATTTTGTAAATAGTTATATTTCATAAGAGATCTATTTAAGTTTAAAAAATTGTATCATTTGTTGCGCATGATCTTTTGCTTTTCCAGAACAAATTGAATGTAATGTGTGCATGTCACAACATATTTGCTTAAATTTAATTAGATGTTTCGATATTCTTTACTTGGATTCTATTTATTGTATAATATATGTTGCTTAAAGTTGTCTATTTATCTGGTTATGTGCTTTTCGTTGGACTATTTCCATAATCTTTTGTGCCATTCTTTTGAAAGAAACATGACTTTTAAGCTCTATTTGATAATAATATAACTCTTGTTCTCCTTTAATTAAAGCTATATGATTTTAACTTCCCATCACCAATAAATAATTCGCTCGAATATGATACTTCTTTGAGTGGGAATGAATAATTTTTTTTAAATGTTAATCGAATAGATATATATTGATTTACAAAATTAGAAATTAAAATAATCTATAAACTGTCGTTTAGATAAGATTCAATCAAGTTATATAAGACCATTTAAATTTTGCGATTTACGTTTTAAACTCGTTTTTAAGTAAATTTTAATTATTTGACTTTATGTTAATAGTAAATTAATAAATAAGGTTTATTTTCTTATAATTAATTTATATATTATTACTTAAATTATAATTATGTATCGATTTTCAAGAAATATTAAATATTTAAAATGAGTACGTTATTGAGAAATTTTTTAGATTTCGAGAAGAAAAAGTAATTTTAATTTTTCATAAGTAATAATTTTTTTCTTCAATAAAACATAATACATATATTTTTTATAAGGTAATCAAATATAAAATTTTGTAAATAGTTATATTTCATAAGAGATCTATTTAAGTTTACCCAATTGTATCATTTGTTGCGCATGATCTTTTGCTTTTCCAGAACAAATTGAATTTAATGTGTGCATGTCACAGCATATTTGCTTAAATTTAATTAGATGTTTCAGTATTCTTTACTTGGATTCTATTTATTGTATAATATATGTTGCTTAAAGTTGTCTATTTATCTGGTTATGTGCTTTTCGTTGGACTATTTCCATAATCTTTTGTGCCATTCTTTTGAAAGAAACATGACTTTTAAGCTCTATTTGATAATAATATAACTCTTGTTCTCCTTTAATTAAAGCTATATGATTTTAACTTCCCATCACCAATAAATAATTCGCTCGAATATGATACTTCTTTGAGTGGGGAATGAATAATTTTTTTAAATGTTAATCGAATAGATATATATTGATTTACAAAATTAGAAATTAAAATAATCTATAAACTGTCGTTTAGATAAGATTCAATCAAGTTATATAAGACCATTTAAATTTTGCGATTTACGATTTAAACTCGTTTTTAAGTAAATTTTAATTATTTGACTTTATGTTAATAGTAAATTAATAAATAAGGTTTATTTTCTTATAATTAATTTATATATTATTACTTAAATTATAATTATGTATCGATTTTCAAGAAATATTAAATATTTAAAATGAGTACGTTATTGAGAAATTTTTTTAGATTTCGAGAAGAAAAAGTAATTTTAATTTTTCATAAGTAATAATTTTTTCTTCAATAAAACATAATACATATATTTTTTATAAGGTAATCAAATATAAAATTTTGTAAATAGTTATATTTCATAAGAGATCTATTTAAGTTTACCCAATTGTATCATTTGTTGCGCATGATCTTTTGCTTTTCCAACAATTTGAATTTAATGTGTGCATGTCACAGCATATTTGCTTAAATTTAATTAGATGTTTCAGTATTCTTTACTTGGATTCTATTTATTGTATAATATATGTTGCTTAAAGTTGTCTATTTATCTGGTTATGTGCTTTTCGTTGGACTATTTCCATAATCTTTTGTGCCATTCTTTTGAAAGAAACATGACTTTTAAGCTCTATTTGATAATAATATAACTCTTGTTCTCCTTTAATTAAAGCTATATGATTTTAACTTCCCATCACCAATAAATAATTCGCTCGAATATGATACTTCTTTGAGTGGGGAATGAATAATTTTTTAAATGTTAATCGAATAGATATATATTGATTTACAAAATTAGAAATTAAAATAATCTATAAACTGTCGTTTAGATAAGATTCAATCAAGTTATATAAGACCATTTAAATTTTGCGATTTACGATTTAAACTCGTTTTTAAGTAAATTTTAATTATTTGACTTTATGTTAATAGTAAATTAATAAATAAGGTTTATTTTCTTATAATTAATTTATATATTATTACTTAAATTATAATTATGTATCGATTTTCATGAAATATTAAATATTTAAAATGAGTACGTTATTGATAAATTTTTTAGATTTCGAGAAGAAAAAGTAATTTTAATTTTTCATAAGTAATAATTTTTTTCTTCAATAAAACATAATACATATATTTTTTATAAGGTAATCAAATATAAAATTTTGTAAATAGTTATATTTCATAAGAGATCTATTTAAGTTTACCCAATTGTATCATTTGTTGCGCATGATCTTTTGCTTTTCCAGAACAATTTGAATTTAATGTGTGCATGTTACAAAATATTTGCTTAAATTTAATTAGATGTTTCAGTATTCTTTACTTGGATTCTATTTATTGTATAATATATGTTGCTTAAAGTTGTCTATTTATCTGGTTATGTGCTTTTCGTTGGACTATTTCCATAATCTTTTGTGCCATTCTTTTGAAAGAAACATGACTTTTAAGCTCTATTTGATAATAATATAACTCTTGTTCTCCTTTAATTAAAGCTATATGATTTTAACTTCCCATCACCAATAAATAATTAGCTCGAATATGATACTTCTTTGAGTGGGGAATGAATAATTTTTTTAAATGTTAATCGAATAGATATATATTGATTTACAAAATTAGAAATTAAAATAATCTATAAACTGTCGTTTAGATAAGATTCAATCAAGTTATATAAGACCATTTAAATTTTGCGATTTACGATTTAAACTCGTTTTTAAGTAAATTTTAATTATTTGACTTTATGTTAATAGTAAATTAATAAATAAGGTTTATTTTCTTATAATTAATTTATATATTATTACTTAAATTATAATTATGTATCGATTTTCAAGAAATATTAAATATTTAAAATGAGTACGTTATTGAGAAATTTTTTTAGATTTCGAGAAGAAAAAGTAATTTTAATTTTTCATAAGTAATAATTTTTTCTTCAATAAAACATAATACATATATTTTTTATAAGGTAATCAAATATAAAATTTTGTAAATAGTTATATTTCATAAGAGATCTATTTAAGTTTACCCAATTGTATCATTTGTTGCGCATGATCTTTTGCTTTTCGAGAACAATTTGAATTTAATGTGTGCATGTCACAGCATATTTGCTTAAATTTAATTAGATGTTTCAGTATTCTTTACTTGGATTCTATTTATTGTATAATATATGTTGGTTAAAGTTGTCTATTTATCTAGTTATGTGCTTTTCGTTGGACTATTTCCATAATCTTTTGTGCCATTCTTTTGAAAGAAACATGACTTTTAAGCTCTATTTGATAATAATATAACTCTTGTTCTCCTTTAATTAAAGCTATATGATTTTAACTTCCCATCACCAATAAATAATTCCCTCGAATATGATACTTCTTTGAGTGGGGAATGAATAATTTTTTTAAATGTTAATCGAATAGATATATATTGATTTACAAAATTAGAAATTAAAATAATCTATAAACTGTCGTTTAGATAAGATTCAATCAAGTTATATAAGACCATTTAAATTTTGCGATTTACGATTTAAACTCGTTTTTTAAGTAAATTTTAATTATTTGACTTTATGTTAATAGTAAATTAATAAATAAGGTTTATTTTCTTATAATTAATTTATATATTATTACTTAAATTATAATTATGTATCGATTTTCAAGAAATATTAAATATTTAAAATGAGTACGTTATTGAGAAATTTTTTAGATTTCGAGAAGAAAAAGTAATTTTAATTTTTCATAAGTAATAATTTTTTCTTCAATAAAACATAATACATATATTTTTTATAAGGTAATCAAATATAAAATTTTGTAAATAGTTATATTTCATAAGAGATCTATTTAAGTTTACCCAATTGTATCATTTGTTGCGCATGATCTTTTGCTTTTCCAGAACAATTTGAATTTAATGTGTGCATGTCACAGCATATTTGCTTAAATTTAATTAGATGTTTCAGTATTCTTTACTTGGATTCTATTTATTGTATAATATATGTTGGTTAAAGTTGTCTATTTATCTAGTTATGTGCTTTTCGTTGGACTATTTCCATAATCTTTTGTGCCATTCTTTTGAAAGAAACATGACTTTTAAGCTCTATTTGATAATAATATAACTCTTGTTCTCCTTTAATTAAAGCTATATGATTTTAACTTCCCATCACCAATAAATAATTCGCTCGAATATGATACTTCTTTGAGTGGGGAATGAATAATTTTTTTAAATGTTAATCGAATAGATATATATTGATTTACAAAATTAGAAATTAAAATAATCTATAAACTTTCGTTTAGATAAGATTCAATCAAGTTATATAAGACCATTTAAATTTTGCGATTTACGATTTAAACTCGTTTTTTAAGTAAATTTTAATTATTTGACTTTATGTTAATAGTAAATTAATAAATAAGGTTTATTTTCTTATAATTAATTTATATATTATTACTTAAATTATAATTATGTATCGATTTTCAAGAAATATTAAATATTTAAAATGAGTACGTTATTGAGAAATTTGTTTAGATTTCGAGAAGAAAAAGTAATTTTAATTTTTCATAAGTAATAATTTTTTTCTTCAATAAAACATAATACATATATTTTTTATAAGGTAATCAAATATAAAATTTTGTAAATAGTTATATTTCATAAGAGATCTATTTAAGTTTACCCAATTGTATCATTTGTTGTGCATGATCTTTTGCTTTTCCAGAACAATTTGAATTTAATGTGTGCATGTCACAACATATTTGCTTAAATTTAATTAGATGTTTCGATATTCTTTACTTGGATTCTATTTATTGTATAATATATGTTGCTTAAAGTTGTCTATTTATCTAGTTATGTGCTTTTCGTTGGACTATTTCCATAATCTTTTGTGCCATTCTTTTGAAAGAAACATGACTTTTAAGCTCTATTTGATAATAATATAACTCTTGTTCTCCTTTAATTAAAGCTATATGATTTTAACTTCCCATCACCAATAAATAATTCGCTCGAATATGATACTTCTTTGAGTGGGGTATGAATAATTTCTTTTAAATGATAATCGAATAGATATATATTCATTTGAAAAATTATAAATTAAAATAATATATAAACTTTCGTTTAGATAAGATTCAATCAAGTTATATAAGACCATTTAAATTTGTGATTTACAATTTAAACTCGTTTTTTAAGTAAATTTTAATTCTTTGACTTTATGTTAATAGTAAATTAATAAATAAGGTTTATTTTCTTGTAATTAATTTATATAATATTACTTAAATTATAATTATGTATCGATTTTCAAGAAATATTAAATATTTAAAATGAGTACGTTATTGAGAAATTTTTTTAGATTTCGAGAAGAAAAAGTAATTTTAATTTTTCATAAGTAATAATTTTTTTCTTCAATAAAACATAATACATATATTTTTTATAAGGTAATCAAATATAAAAATTTGTAAATAGTTATATTTCATAAGAGATCTATTTAAGTTTACCCAATTGTTTCATTTGTTGTGCATGATCTTTTGCTTTTCCAGAACAATTTGAATTTAATGTGAGCATGTCACAGCATATTTGCTTAAATTTAATTAGATGTTTCAGTATTCTTTACTTGGATTCTATTTATTGTATAATATATGTTGGTTAAAGTTGTCTATTTATCTGGTTATGTGCTTTTCGTTGGACTATTTCCATAATCTTTTCTGCCATTCTTTTGAAAGAAACATGACTTTTAAGCTCTATTTGATAATAATATAACTCTTGTTCTCCTTTAATTAAAGCTATATGATTTTAACTTCCCATCACCAATAAATAATTCGCTCGAATATGATACTTCTTTGAGTGGGGAATGAATAATTTTTTAAATGTTAATCGAATAGATATATATTGATTTACAAAATTAGAAATTAAAATAATCTATAAACTTTCGTTTAGATAAGATTCAATCAAGTTATATAAGACCATTTAAATTTTGCGATTTACGATTTAAACTCATTTTTTAAGTAAATTTTAATTATTTGACTTTATGTTAATAGTAAATTAATAAATAAGGTTTATTTTCTTATAATTAATTTATATATTATTACTTAAATTATAATTATGTATCGATTTTCAAGAAATATTAAATATTTAAAATGAGTACGTTATTGAGAAATTTTTTTAGATTTCGAGAAGAAAAAGTAATTTTAATTTTTCATAAGTAATAATTTTTTTCTTCAATAAAACATAATACATATATTTTTTATAAGGTAATCAAATATAAAAATTTGTAAATAGTTATATTTCATAAGAGATCTATTTAAGTTTACCCAATTGTTTCATTTGTTGTGCATGATCTTTTGCTTTTCCAGAACAATTTGAATTTAATGTGTGCATGTCACAGCATATTTGCTTAAATTTAATTAGATGTTTCAGTATTCTTTACTTGGATTCTATTTATTGTATAATATATGTTGCTTAAAGTTGTCTATTTATCTAGTTTTGTGCTTTTCGTTGGACTATTTCCATAATCTTTTCTGCCATTCTTTTGAAAGAAACATGACTTTTAAGCTCTATTTGATAATAATATAACTCTTGTTCTCCTTTAATTAAAGCTATATGATTTTAACTTCCCATCACCAATAAATAATTCGCTCGAATATGATACTTCTTTGAGTGGGGAATGAATAATTTTTTTAAATGTTAATCGAATAGATATATATTGATTTACAAAATTAGAAATTAAAATAATCTATAAACTTTCGTTTAGATAAGATTCAATCAAGTTATATAAGACCATTTAAATTTTGCGATTTACGATTTAAACTCATTTTTTAAGTAAATTTTAATTATTTGACTTTATGTTAATAGTAAATTAATAAATAAGGTTTATTTTCTTATAATTAATTTATATATTATTACTTAAATTATAATTATGTATCGATTTTCAAGAAATATTAAATATTTAAAATGAGTACGTTATTGAGAAATTTTTTTAGATTTCGAGAAGAAAAAGTAATTTTAATTTTTCATAAGTAATAATTTTTTTCTTCAATAAAACATAATACATATATTTTTTATAAGGTAATCAAATATAAAATTTTGTAAATAGTTATATTTCATAAGAGATCTATTTAAGTTTACCCAATTGTATCATTTGTTGCGCATGATCTTTTGCTTTTCCAGAACAATTTGAATTTAATGTGTGCATGTCACAGCATATTTGCTTAAATTTAATTAGATGTTTCAGTATTCTTTACTTGGATTCTATTTATTGTATAATATATGTTGCTTAAAGTTGTCTATTTATCTAGTTATGTGCTTTTCGTTGGACTATTTCCATAATCTTTTCTGCCATTCTTTTGAAAGAAACATGACTTTTAAGCTCTATTTGATAATAATATAACTCTTGTTCTCCTTTAATTAAAGCTATATGATTTTAACTTCCCATCACCAATAAATAATTCGCTCGAATATGATACTTCTTTGAGTGGGGAATGAATAATTTTTTTAAATGTTAATCGAATAGATATATATTGATTTACAAAATTAGAAATTAAAATAATCTATAAACTGTTGTTTAGATAAGATTCAATCAAGTTATATAAGACCACTTAAATTTTGCTATTTACGATTTAAACTCGTTTTTTAAGTAAATTTTAATTATTTGACTTTATGTTAATAGTAAATTAATAAATAAGGTTTATTTTCTTATAATTAATTTATATATTATTACTTAAATTATAATTATGTATCAATTTTCAATAAATATTAAATATTTAAAATGAGTACGTTATTGAGAAATATTTTTAGATTTCGAGAACAAAAAGTAATTTTACTTTTACATAAGTAATAATTTTTTTCTTCAATAAAATATAATATATATATTTTTTATAAGGAAATCAAAAATAAAATTTTGTAAATAGTTATATTTCATAAGAGATCTATTTAAGTTTACCTGATTGTATCATTTGTTGCGCATGATCTTTTGCTTTTCCAGAACAATTTGAATTTAAGGTGTGCATGTTACAGCATATTTGCTTAAATTTAATTAGATGTTTCAGTATTCTTTACTTGGATTCTATTTATTGTATAATATATGTTGCTTAAAGTTGTCTATTTATCTAGTTATGTGCTTTTCGTTGGACTATTTCCATAATATTTTGTGCCATTCTTTTGAAAGAAACATGACTTTTAAGCTCTATTTGATAATAATATAACTCTTGTGCTCCTTTAATTAAAGCTATATGATTTTAACTTCCCATCACCAATAAATAATTCGCTCGAATATGATACTTCTTTGAGTGGGGAATGAATAATTTTTTTAAATGTTACTCGAATAGATATATATTGATTTACAAAATTAGAAATTAAAATAATCTATAAACTGTCGTTTAGATAAGATTCAATCAAGTTATATAAGACCATTTAAATTTTGCGATTTACGATTTAAACTCATTTTTTAAGTAAATTTTAATTATTTGACTTTATGTTAATAGTAAATTAATAAATAAGGTTTATTTTCTTATAAATAATTTATATATTATCATTTAAATTATAATTATGTATCGATTTTCCAGAAATATTAAATATTTAAAATGATACGTTATTGAGAAATTTGTTTAGATTTCGAGAAGAAAAAGTAATTTTAATTTTTCATAAGTAATAATTTTTTTCTTCAATAAAACATAATATATATTTTTTATAAGGTAATCAAATATAAAATTTTGTAAATAGTTATATTTCATAAGAGATCTATTTAAGTTTACCTGATTGTATCATTTGTTGCGCATGATCTTTTGCTTTTCCAGAACAACTTGAATTTAGTGTGTACATGTTACAACATTTTTGCTTAAAATTAATTAGATGTTTCAGCATTCTTTACTTGGATTCTATTTAATGTATAATATATGTTGCTTAAAGTTGTCTATTTATCTGGTTATGTGCTTTTCGTTGGACTATTTCCATAATCTTTTGTGCCATTCTTTTGAAAGAAACAAGACTTTTAAGCTCTATTTGACAATAATATAACTCTTGTTCTCCTTTAATTAAAGCTATATGATTTTAATTTCCCATCAGCAATAAATAATTCGCTCGAATATGATACTTCTTTGAGTGGGGAATGAATAATTTTTTAAAATGTTAATCGAATAGATATATATTGATTTACAAAATTAGAAATTAAAATAATCTATAAACTATCATTTTGATAAGATTCAATGAATTAATATAAGACGATTCAGATTTTGCGAGTTACAATTTAAACTTGTTTTTTAAGTAAATTTTAATTATTTGACTTTATATTAATAGTAAATTAATAAATAAGGTTTATTTTCTTATAAATAATTTATATATTATTATTTATATTATAATTATGTATCGATTTTCAAGAAATATTAAATATTTAAAATGAGTACGTTATTGAGAAATTTGTTTAGATTTCGAGAAGAAAAAGTAATTTTAATTTTTCATAAGTAATAATTTTTTTCTTCAATAAAACATAATATATATATTTTTTATAAGGTAATCAAAAATAAAATTTTGTAAATAGTTATATTTCATAAGAGATCTATTTAAGTTTACCCGATTGTATCATTTGTTGTGCATGATCTTTTGCTGTTCCAGAACAATTTGAATTTAAGGTGTGCATGTTACAACATATTTGCTTAAATTTAATTAGATGTTTCAGTATTCTTTACTTGCATTCTATTTAATGTATAACATATGTTGCTAAAAGTTGTCTATTTATCTGGTTATGTGCTTATCGTTGGACTATTTCCATAATCTTTTGTGCCTTTCTTTTGAAGAATCCTGACTTTTAAGCTCTATTTGATAATAATTTGACTCTTGTGCTCCTTTAATTAAAGCTATATGATTTTAACTTCCCATCACCAATAAATAATTCGCTCGAATATGATACTTCTTTGAGTGGGGAATGAATAATTTTTATTAAAAATGTTATTTGAATCGATATGTATGGATTTGTAAAATCAGAAATTATAATAATCTATAAACTCTGGTTTAGAAAAGATTCAATCAACTTATATAAGACGATTTAAATTTTGTGATTTACGATTTAAACTTGTTTTTTATGTAAATTTTAATTATTTGAATTTATGTTAATAGTAAATTAATAAATAAGATTTATTTTCTTATAAATAATTTATAGATTATTATTTGAATTATACTTATGTATCGATTTTCAAGAAATATTAAATATTTAAAATGAGTACGTTATTGAGATATTTGTTTCGATTTTGCGAACAAAAAGTAATTTTAATTTTTCATAAGTAATAATTTTTTTCTTCAATAAAACATAATATATATTTTTTATTAGGTAATCAAAAATAAAATTTTGTAAATAGTTATATTTCATAAGAGATCTTCTTAAGTTTACCCGATTGTATCATTTGTTGTGCATGATCTTTTGCTATTCCAGAACAATTTGAATTTAAGGTGTGCATGTTTCAACATATTTGCTTAAATTTAATTAGATGTTTCAGTATTCTTTACTTGCATTCTATTTAATGTATAATATATGTTGCTTAAAGTTGTCTATTTATCTAGTTATGTGCTTATAGTTGGACTATTTCCATAATCATTTGTGCCATTCTTTTGAAAGAAACATGACTTTTAAGCTCTTATTGATAGTAATATGACTTTTATGCTCCTTTAATTAAAGCCATATGATTTTAGCTTCTCAACAAGAATAAATACTTCGCTCGAATATGATGCTTCTTTGAGTGGGGAATGAATAATTTTTTTTAAATGTTAATTGAATAGTTTTGTATTGATTTGCAAAATCAGAAATTATAATAATCTATAAAATTTCGTATAGATAAGAATCAATCAACTTATATAAGCCGATTTAAATTTTGCGATTTACGATTCAAACTTATTTTTTAAGAAAATTTTAATTATTTGACTTTATGTTAATAGTAAATTAATAAATAAGGTTTATTTTCTTATAAATAATTTATATATTATTATTTAAATTATAATTATGTATCATTTTCAAGAAATATTAAATATTTAAAATGAGTACGTTATTGAGAAATTTTTTTAGATTTCGCGAACAAAAAGTAATTTTAATTTTACATAAGTAATAATTTTTTCTTCAATAAAACATAATATATATATTTTGTTATAAGGTAATCAAAAATAAAAATTTCTAAATAGTTATATTTCATAAGAGATCTATTTAAGTTTACCCGATTGTATCATTTGTTGTGCATGATCTTTTACTGTTCCAAAACAATTTGAATTTAAGGTGTGCATATTACAACATATTTGCTTAAATTTAATTAGATGTTTCAGTATTCTTTACTTGCATTCTATTTAATGTATAGCATATGTTGCTAAAATTGTCTATTTATCTAATTATGTGCTTATCGTTGGACTATTTCTATAATCTTTTGTGCCTTTCTTTTGAAGAAACATGAATTTTAAGCTCTCTTTTTATAATAATTTGACTTTTGTGATCCTTTAATTAAAGCTATATGATTTTAGCTTCTCAACACAAATAAATAATTCACTCGAATATGATACTTCTTTGAGTGGGGAATGAATAATTTTTATTTAAAATGTTAATTGAATCGATATGTATTGATTTGCAAAATTAGAAATTATAATAATCTATAAATTTTTGTTTAGATAAGATTCAATCAACTTATATAAGACGATTTAAATTTTGCGATTTACGATTTAAACTTATGTTTTAAGTAAATTTTAATTATTTGACTTTATGTTAATAGTAAATTAATAAATAAGGTTTATTTTCTTATAAAATATTTATATATTATTATTTAAATTATAATTATGTATCGATTTTGAAGAAATAATGAATATTGAAAATGAGTACGTTATTGAGAAATTTGTTAAGATTTCGAGAACAAAAAGTAATTTTAATTTACACAAGTAATAATTTCTTTTTAATAAAACATAATATATATATATATATATATATATATATTATACGGAAATCAAAAATAAAATTTTGTAAATAGTTATATTTCATAAGATATCTATTTAAGTTTACCCGATTGTATCATTTGTTGTGCATCATCTTTTGCGGTTCGAGTACAATTTGAATTTAAGTTGTGCATGTTACAACATATTTGCTTAAATTTAATTAGATGTTTCAGTATCCTTTACTTGTATTCTATTTAATGTATAATATATGTTGCTTAAAGTTGTCTATTTATCTAGTTATGTGCTTATAGTTGGACTATTTCCATAATCATTTGTGCCATTCTTTTGAAAGAAACATGACTTTTAAGCTCTATTTGATAGTAATATGACTTTTATGCTCCTTTAATTAAAGCTATATGATTTTAGCTTCTCAACACGAATAAATAATTCGCTCGAATATGATACTTCTTTGAGTGGGGAATGAATAATTTTTATTTAAAATGTTAATTGAATCGATATGTATTGATTTGCAAAATTAGAAATTATAATAATCTATAAACTTTCGTTTAGATAAGATTCAATCAACTTATATAAGACGATTTAAATTTTGCGATTTACGATTTAAACTTGTTTTTTATGAAAATTTTAATTATTTGACTTTATGTTAATAGTAAATTTATAAATAATGTTTATTTTCTTATAAAATATTTATATATTATTATTTAAATTGTAATTATGTATCGATTTTCAAGAAATAATAAATATTGAAAATGAGTACGTTATTGCGAAATTTGTTTATATTTCGAGAACAAAAAGTAATTTTAATTTTACATAAGTAATAATTTTTTTCTTCCATAAAACATAATATATATATATATATATATATATATATATTATAAGGAAATCAAAAATAAAATTTTGTAAATAGTTATATTTCATAAGATATCTATTTAAGTTTACCCGATTGTATCATTTGTTGTGCATGATCTTTTGTGGTTCAAGTACAATTTGAATTTAAGTTGTGCATGTTACAACATATTTGCTTAAATTTAATTAGATGCTTCATTATTCTTTACAAGCATTCTATTTAATGTATAAGATATGTTGCTTAAAGTTGTCTATTTATCTATTTATGTCCTTATAGTTGGACTATTTTCATAAGTTTTTGCGCCATCTTTTGAAAGAAACGTGACTGTTAAGTTCTATTCGATAATAATATGACTTTTGTGCTCCTTTAAATAAACCTGTATGATTTTAGGTTCTCAACACGAATAAATATTTCGCTCGAATATGACACTTCTTTGAGTGGGGAATGAATAATTTTTATTTAAAATGATAATTGAATCGATATGTATTGATTTGCAAAATCAGAAATTATAATAATCTATAAACTTTCGTTTAGATAAGATTCAATCAACTTATATAAGACGATTTAAATTTTGCGATTTACGATTTGAATTTATTTTTTAACAAAATTTTAATTATTTGACTTTATGTTAATAGTAAATTTGTAAATAAGGTTTATTTTCTTATAAAATATTTATATATTATTATTTAAATTGTAATTATGTATCGATTTTCAAGTAATAATAAATATTGAAAATGAGTACGTTATTGCGAAATTTGTTTATATTTCGAGAACAAAAAGTATTTTTAATTTTACATAAGTAATAATTTTTTTCTTCCATAAAACATAATATATATATATATATATATATATATATATTATAAGGAAATCAAATATATAATTTTGTAAATAGTTATATTTCATTAGACATCTATTTAAGTTTACCCGATTGTATCATTTGTTGTGCACGATATTTTGCGGTTCCAGTACAATTTGAATTTAAGTTGTGCATATTACAACATATTTGCTTAAATTTAATTAGATGGTTCAGTATTCTTTACTTGCATTCTATTTAATGTATAATATATGTTGCTTAATGCTGTCTATTTATCTAGTTATGTGCTTATAGTTGGACTATTTTCATAATCTTTTGTGCCATTCTATTGAAAGAAAAATGCCTTTTAAGCTCTATTTGGTAATAATATTACTTTTGTGCTCCTTTAATTAAAGCCATATGATTAGATGCTTCAGTATTCTTTAAATACATTCTATTTAATGAATAATATATGTAGCTAAAAGTTGTCTATTTATGCGGTTTTATGCATTTCGTTGGACTTTTTCCATAATCTTTTAAAAGAAACGTGACTTTTAAGCTCTATTTGATAATAATAAGACTTTTCTACTCCCTTAATTAAAGCTATATGATTTTAGCTTCTCAACACGAACAAATAATTCGCTCGAATATGATACTTCTTTGAGTGGGGAATGAATAATTTTTATTTAAAATGTTAATTGAATCGATATGTATTGATTTGCAAAATTAGAAATTATAATAATCTATAAACTTTTGTTTAGATAAGATTCAATCAACTTATATAAGACAATTTAAATTTTGCGATTTACGATTTGAATTTATTTTTTAACAAAATTTTAATTATTTGACTTTATGTTAATAGTAAATTTGTAAATAAGGTTTATTTTCTTATAAAATATTTATATATTATTATTTAAATTGTAATTATGTATCGATTTTCAAGTAATAATAAATATTGAAAATGAGTACGTTATTGCGAAATTTGTTTATATTTCGAGAACAAAAAGTATTTTTAATTTTACATAAGTAATAATTTTTTTCTTCCATAAAACATAATATATATATATATATATATATATATATATATATATTATAAGGAAATCAAATATATAATTTTGTAAATAGTTATATTTCATTAGACATCTATTTAAGTTTACCCGATTGTATCATTTGTTGTGCACGATATTTTGCGGTTCCAGTACAATTTGAATTTAAGTTGTGCATATTACAACATATTTGCTTAAATTTAATTAGATGGTTCAGTATTCTTTACTTGCATTCTATTTAATGTATAATATATGTTGCTTAATGCTGTCTATTTATCTAGTTATGTGCTTATAGTTGGACTATTTTCATAATCTTTTGTGCCATTCTATTGAAAGAAAAATGCCTTTTAAGCTCTATTTGGTAATAATATTACTTTTGTGCTGCTTTAATTAAAGCCATATGATTAGATGCTTCAATATTCTTTAAATACATTCTATTTAATGAATAATATATGTAGCTAAAAGTTGTCTATTTATCTGGTTTTATGCATTTCGTTGGACTTTTTCCATAATCTTTTAAAAGAAACGTGACTTTTAAGCTCTATTTGATAATAATAAGACTTTTCTGCTCCCTTAATTAAAGCTATATGATTTTAGCTTCTCAACACGAACAAATAATTCGCTCGAATATGATACTTCTTTGAGTGGGGAATGAATAATTTTTATTTAAAATGTTAATTGAATCGATATGTATTGATTTGCAAAATTAGAAATTATAATAATCTATAAACTTTTGTTTAGATAAGATTCAATCAACTTATATAAGACAATTTAAATTTTGCGATTTACGATTTGAATTTATTTTTTAACAAAATTTTAATTATTTGACTTTATGTTAATAGTAAATTTGTAAATAAGGTTTATTTTCTTATAAAATATTTATATATTATTATTTAAATTGTAATTATGTATCGATTTTCAAGTAATAATAAATATTGAAAATGAGTACGTTATTGCGAAATTTGTTTATATTTCGAGAACAAAAAGTATTTTTAATTTTACATAAGTAATAATTTTTTTCTTCCATAAAACATAATATATATATATATATATATATATTTTATAAGGAAATCAAATATATAATTTTGTAAATAGTTATATTTCATTAGACATCTATTTAAGTTTACCCGATTGTATCATTTGTTGTGCACGATATTTTGCGGTTCCACTACAATTTGAATTTAAGTTGTGCATATTACAACATATTTGCTTAAATTTAATTAGATGGTTCAGTATTCTTTACTTGCATTCTATTTAATGTATAATATATGTTGCTTAATGCTGTCTATTTATCTAGTTATGTGCTTATAGTTGGACTATTTTCATAATCTTTTGTGCCATTCTATTGAAAGAAAAATGCCTTTTAAGCTCTATTTGGTAATAATATTACTTTTGTGCTGCTTTAATTAAAGCCATATGATTAGATGCTTCTATATTCTTTAAATACATTCTATTTAATGAATAATATATGTAGCTAAAAGTTGTCTATTTATCTGGTTATATGCATTTCGTTGGACTTTTTCCATAATCTTTTAAAAGAAACGTGACTTTTAAGCTCTATTTGATAATAATAAGACTTTGGTGCTCCTTTAATTAAAGCTATATGATTTTAGCTTCTCAACACGAATAAATAATTCGTACGAATATGATACTTCTTTGAGTGGGGAATGAATAATTTTTATTTAAAATGTTAATTGAATCGATATGTATTGATTTGCAAAATTAGAAATTATAATAATCTATAAACTTTTGTTTAGATAAGATTCAATCAACTTATATAAGACAATTTAAATTTTGCGATTTACGATTTGAATTTATTTTTTAACAAAATTTTAATTATTTGACTTTATGTTAATAGTAAATTTGTAAATAAGGTTTATTTTCTTATAAAATATTTATATATTATTATTTAAATTGTAATTATGTATCGATTTTCAAGTAATAATAAATATTGAAAATGAGTACGTTATTGCGAAATTTGTTTATATTTCGAGAACAAAAAGTATTTTTAATTTTACATAAGTAATAATTTTTTTCTTCCATAAAACATAATATATATATATATATATATATATATTATAAGGAAATCAAATATATAATTTTGTAAATAGTTATATTTCATTAGACATCTATTTAAGTTTACCCGATTGTATCATTTGTTGTGCACGATATTTTGCGGTTCCAGTACAATTTGAATTTAAGTTGTGCATATTACAACATATTTGCTTAAATTTAATTAGATGGTTCAGTATTCTTTACTTGCATTCTATTTAATGTATAATATATGTTGCTTAATGCTGTCTATTTATCTAGTTATGTGCTTATAGTTGGACTATTTTCATAATCTTTTGTGCCATTCTATTGAAAGAAAAATGCCTTTTAAGCTCTATTTGGTAATAATATTACTTTTGTGCTGCTTTAATTAAAGCCATATGATTAGATGCTTCTATATTCTTTAAATACATTCTATTTAATGAATAATATATGTAGCTAAAAGTTGTCTATTTATCTGGTTATATGCATTTCGTTGGACTTTTTCCATAATCTTTTAAAAGAAACGTGACTTTTAAGCTCTATTTGATAATAATAAGACTTTTCTACTCCCTTAATTAAAGCTATATGATTTTAGCTTCTCAACACGAACAAATAATTCGCTCGAATATGATACTTCTTTGAGTGGGGAATGAATAATTTTTATTTAAAATGTTAATTGAATCGATATGTATTGATTTGCAAAATTAGAAATTATAATAATCTATAAACTTTTGTTTAGATAAGATTCAATCAACTTATATAAGACAATTTAAATTTTGCGATTTACGATTTGAATTTATTTTTTAACAAAATTTTAATTATTTGACTTTATGTTAATAGTAAATTTGTAAATAAGGTTTATTTTCTTATAAAATATTTATATATTATTATTTAAATTATAATTATGTATCGATTTTGAAGAAATAATGAATATTGAAAATGAGTACATTATTGAGAAATTTGTTAAGATTTCGAGAAAAAAAATAATTTTAATTTACACAAGTAATAAATTTTTTTTATAAAACATAATTTATATATATATATATATATTTTATAAGGAAATCCAAAATAAAATTTTGTAAATAGTTATATTTCATAAGATATCTATTTAAGTTTACCCGATTGTACCATTTGTTGTGCACGATATTTTGCAGTTCCGGTACAATTTGAATTTAAGTTGTGCATATTACAACATATTTGCTTAAATTTAATTAGATGGTTCAGTATTCTTTACTTGCATTCTATTTAATGTATAATATATGTTGCTTAATGCTGTCTATTTATCTAGTTATGTGCTTATAGTTGGACAATTTTCATAATCTTTTGTGCCATTCTATTGAAAGAAAAATGCCTTTTAAGCTCTATTTGGTAATAATATTACTTTTTTGCTCCTTTAATTAAAGCCATATGATTAGATGCTTCAGTATTCTTTAAATACATTCTATTTAATGAATAATATATGTAGCTAAAAGTTGTCTATTTATCTGGTTATATGCATTTCGTTGGACTTTTTCCATAATCTTTTAAAAGAAACGTGACTTTTAAGCTCTATTTGATAATAATAAGACTTTTGTGCTCCCTTAATTAAACCTATATGATTTTAGCTTCTCAACACGATCAAATAATTCGCTCGAATATGATACTTCTTTGAGTGGGGAATGAATAATTTTTATTTAAAATGTTAATTGAATCGATATGTATTGATTTGCAAAATTAGAAATTATAATAATCTATAAACTTTTGTTTAGATAAGATTCAATCAACTTATATAAGACAATTTAAATTTTGCGATTTACGATTTGAATTTATTTTTTAACAAAATTTTAATTATTTGACTTTATGTTAATAGTAAATTTGTAAATAAGGTTTATTTTCTTATAAAATATTTATATATTATTATTTAAATTGTAATTATGTATCGATTTTCAAGTAATAATAAATATTGAAAATGAGTACGTTATTGCGAAATTTGTTTATATTTCGAGAACAAAAAGTATTTTTAATTTTACATAAGTAATAATTTTTTTCTTCCATAAAACATAATATATATATATATATATATATATTTTATAAGGAAATCAAATATATAATTTTGTAAATAGTTATATTTCATTAGACATCTATTTAAGTTTACCCGATTGTATCATTTGTTGTGCACGATATTTTGCGGTTCCAGTACAATTTGAATTTAAGTTGTGCATATTACAACATATTTGCTTAAATTTAATTAGATGGTTCAGTATTCTTTACTTGCATTCTATTTAATGTATAATATATGTTGCTTAATGCTGTCTATTTATCTAGTTATGTGCTTATAGTTGGACAATTTTCATAATCTTTTGTGCCATTCTATTGAAAGAAAAATGCCTTTTAAGCTCTATTTGGTAATAATATTACTTTTTTGCTCCTTTAATTAAAGCCATATGATTAGATGCTTCAGTATTCTTTAAATACATTCTATTTAATGAATAATATATGTAGCTAAAAGTTGTCTATTTATCTGGTTATATGCATTTCGTTGGACTTTTTCCATAATCTTTTAAAAGAAAGGTGACTTTTAAGCTCTATTTGATAATAATAAGACCTTTGTGCTCCCTTAATTAAAGCTATATGATTTTAGCTTCTCAACACGATCAAATAATTCGCTCGAATATGATACTTCTTTGAGTGGGGAATGAATAATTTTTATTTAAAATGTTAATTGAATCGATATGTATTGATTTGCAAAATTAGAAATTATAATAATCTATAAACTTTTGTTTAGATAAGATTCAATCAACTTATATAAGACAATTTAAATTTTGCGATTTACGATTTGAATTTATTTTTTAACAAAATTTTAATTATTTGACTTTATGTTAATAGTAAATTTGTAAATAAGGTTTATTTTCTTATAAAATATTTATATATTATTATTTAAATTGTAATTATGTATCGATTTTCAAGTAATAATAAATATTGAAAATGAGTACGTTATTGCGAAATTTGTTTATATTTCGAGAACAAAAAGTATTTTTAATTTTACATAAGTAATAATTTTTTTCTTCCATAAAACATAATATATATATATATATATATATATATATATATATTATAAGGAAATCAAATATATAATTTTGTAAATAGTTATATTTCATTAGACATCTATTTAAGTTTACCCGATTGTATCATTTGTTGTGCACGATATTTTGCGGTTCCAGTACAATTTGAATTTAAGTTGTGCATATTACAACATATTTGCTTAAATTTAATTAGATGGTTCAGTATTCTTTACTTGCATTCTATTTAATGTATAATATATGTTGCTTAATGCTGTCTATTTATCTAGTTATGTGCTTATAGTTGGACTATTTTCATAATCTTTTGTGCCATTCTATTGAAAGAAAAATGCCTTTTAAGCTCTATTTGGTAATAATATTACTTTTGTGCTGCTTTAATTAAAGCCATATGATTAGATGCTTCTATATTCTTTAAATACATTCTATTTAATGAATAATATATGTAGCTAAAAGTTGTCTATTTATCTGGTTATATGCATTTCGTTGGACTTTTTCCATAATCTTTTAAAAGAAAGGTGACTTTTAAGCTCTATTTGATAATAATAAGACTTTTGTCCTCCCTTAATTAAAGCTATATGATTTTAGCTTCTCAACACGAACAAATAATTCGCTCGAATATGATACTTCTTTGAGTGGGGAATGAATAATTTTTATTTAAAATGTTAATTGAATCGATATGTATTGATTTGCAAAATTAGAAATTATAATAATCTATAAACTTTTGTTTAGATAAGATTCAATCAACTTATATAAGACAATTTAAATTTTGCGATTTACGATTTGAATTTATTTTTTAACAAAATTTTAATTATTTGACTTTATGTTAATAGTAAATTTGTAAATAAGGTTTATTTTCTTATAAAATATTTATATATTATTATTTAAATTGTAATTATGTATCGATTTTCAAGTAATAATAAATATTGAAAATGAGTACATTATTGCGAAATTTGTTTATATTTCGAGAACAAAAAGTATTTTTAATTTTACATAAGTAATAATTTTTTTCTTCCATAAAACATAATATATATATATATATATATATATATTTTATAAGGAAATCAAATATATAATTTTGTAAATAGTTATATTTCATTATACATCTATTTAAGTTTACCCGATTGTATCATATGTTGTGCACGATATTTTGCGGTTCTAGTATAATTTGAATTTAAGTTGTGCATATTACAACATATTTGCTTAAATTTAATTAGATGGTTCAGTATTCTTTACTTGCATTCTATTTAATGTATAATATATGTTGCTTAATGCTGTCTATTTATCTAGTTATGTGCTTATAGTTGGACTATTTTCATAATCTTTTGTGCCATTCTATTGAAAGAAAAATGCCTTTTAAGCTCTATTTGGTAATAATATTACTTTTGTGCTCCTTTAATTAAAGCCATATGATTAGATGCTTCAGTATTCTTTAAATACATTCTATTTAATCAATAATATATGTACCTAAAAGTTGTCTATTTATCTGGTTATATGCATTTCGTTGGACTATTTCCATAATCTTTTAAAAGAAAGGTGACTTTTAAGCTCTATTTGATAATAATAAGACTTTTGTACTCCCTTAATTAAAGCTATATGATTTTAGCTTCTCAACACGAACAAATAATTCGCTCGAATATGATACTTCTTTGAGTGGGGAATGAATAATTTTTATTTAAAATGTTAATTGAATCGATATGTATTGATTTGCAAAATTAGAAATTATAATAATCTATAAACTTTTGTTTAGATAAGATTCAATCAACTTATATAAGACAATTTAAATTTTGCGATTTACGATTTGAATTTATTTTTTAACAAAATTTTAATTATTTGACTTTATGTTAATAGTAAATTTGTAAATAAGGTTTATTTTCTTATAAAATATTTATATATTATTATTTAAATTATAATTATGTATCGATTTTGAAGAAATAATGAATATTGAAAATGAGTACGTTATTGAGAAATTTGTTAAGATTTCGAGAACAAAAAATAATTTTAATTTACACAAGTAATAATTTTTTTTAATAAAACATAATATATATATATATATATATATATATATATATATTTTATAAGAAAATCAAAAATAAAATTTTGTAAATAGTTATATTTCATAAGATATCTATTTAAGTTTACCCGATTGTATCATTTGTTATGCATGATCTTTTAAAGTTCCGGTACAATTTTGAATTTAAGATGTGCATTTTACAAATATTTGCTTAAATTTAATTAGATGCTTCCGTATTATTTACTTGCATTCTATTTAATGTATAATATATGTTGCTAAAAGTTATCTATTTATCTAGTTATGTGCTTATAGTTGGACTATTTTCATAATCTTTTGTGCCATTCTATTGAAAGAAAAATGCCTTTTAAGCTCTATTTGGTAATAATATTACTTTTGTGCTCCTTTAATTAAAGCCATATGATTAGATGCTTCAGTATTCTTTAAATACATTCTATTTAATGAATAATATATGTAGCTAAAAGTTGTCTATTTATCCGTTATATGCATTTCGTTGGACTTTTTCCATAATCTTTTAAAAGAAAGGTGACTTTTAAGCTCTATTTGATAATAATAAGACTTTTGTACTCCCTTAATTAAAGCTATATGATTTTAGCTTCTCAACACGAACAAATAATTCGCTCGAATATGATACTTCTTTGAGTGGGGAATGAATAATTTTTATTTAAAATGTTAATTGAATCGATATGTATTGATTTGCAAAATTAGAAATTATAATAATCTATAAACTTTTGTTTAGATAAGATTCAATCAACTTATATAAGACAATTTAAATTTTGCGATTTACGATTTGAATTTATTTTTTAACAAAATTTTAATTATTTGACTTTATGTTAATAGTAAATTTGTAAATAAGGTTTATTTTCTTATAAAATATTTATATATTATTATTTAAATTGTAATTATGTATCGATTTTCAAGTAATAATAAATATTGAAAATGAGTACGTTATTGCGAAATTTGTTTATATTTCGAGAACAAAAAGTATTTTTAATTTTACATAAGTAATAATTTTTTTCTTCCATAAAACATAATATATATATATATATATATATATTTTATAAGGAAATCAAATATATAATTTTGTAAATAGTTATATTTCATTATACATCTATTTAAGTTTACCCGATTGTATCATATGTTGTGCACGATATTTTGCGGTTCTAGTATAATTTGAATTTAAGTTGTGCATATTACAACATATTTGCTTAAATTTAATTAGATGGTTCAGTATTCTTTACTTGCATTCTTTTTAATGTATTATATATTTTGCTTAATTTTATCTATTTATCTAGTTATGTGCTTATAGTTGGACTATTTTCATAATCTTTTGTGCCATTCTATTGAAAGAAAAATGCCTTTTAAGCTCTATTTGGTAATAATATTACTTTTGTGCTCCTTTAATTAAAGCCATATGATTAGATGCTTCAGTATTCTTTAAATACATTCTATTTAATGAATAATATATGTAGCTAAAAGTTGTCTATTTATCTCGTTATATGCATTTCGTTGGACTATTTCCATAATCTTTTAAAAGAAAGGTGACTTTTAAGCTCTATTTGATAATAATAAGACTTTTGTACTCCCTTAATTAAAGCTATATGATTTTAGCTTCTCAACACGAACAAATAATTCGCTCGAATATGATACTTCTTTGAGTGGGGAATGAATAATTTTTATTTAAAATGTTAATTGAATCGATATGTATTGATTTGCAAAATTAGAAATTATAATAATCTATAAACTTTTGTTTAGATAAGATTCAATCAACTTATATAAGACAATTTAAATTTTGCGATTTACGATTTGAATTTATTTTTTAACAAAATTTTAATTATTTGACTTTATGTTAATAGTAAATTTGTAAATAAGGTTTATTTTCTTATAAAATATTTATATATTATTATTTAAATTATATTTATGTGTCAATTTTCAAGAAATAATAAATATTGAAAATGAGTACGTTTTTGAAAAATTTGTTTATATTTTGAGAACAAAAAGTAATTTTAATTTTACAAAAGTAATTATTTTATTTTAATAAAACATAATATATATATATATATATATATATATATATATATATTTTATAAGGAAATCAAAAATAAAATTTTGTAAATAGTTAATTTCATAAGATATCTCTTTAAGTTTACCCGATTGTATCATTTGAAGTGCATGATCTTTTGCGGTTCCAGAACAATTTGAATTTAAGTTGTGCATGTTACAACATATTTGCTTAAATTTAATTAGATGATTCAGTATTCTTTACTTGCATTCTATTTAATGTATAATATATGTTGCTTAATGCTGTCTATTTATCTAGTTATGTGCTTATAATTTTACTATTTTCATAATCTTTTGTGCCATTCTTTTGAAAGAAACATGCCTTTTAAACTCTATTTGGTAATAATATTACTTTTATGCTCCTTTAATTAAAGCCATATGTTTAGATGCTTCAGTATTCTTTAAATACATTCTATTTAATGAATAATATATGTACCTAAAAGTTGTCTATTTATCTGGTTATATGCATTTCGTTGGACTATTTCCATAATCTTTTAAAAGAAAGGTGACTTTTAAGCTCTATTTGATAATAATAAGACTTTTGTACTCCCTTAATTAAAGCTATATGATTTTAGCTTCTTAACACGAACAAATAATTCGCTCGAATATGATACTTCTTTGAGTGGGGAATGAATAATTTTTATTTAAAATGTTAATTGAATCGATATGTATTGATTTGCAAAATTAGAAATTATAATAATCTATAAACTTTTGTTTAGATAAGATTCAATCAACTTATATAAGACAATTTAAATTTTGCGATTTACGATTTGAATTTATTTTTTAACAAAATTTTAATTATTTGACTTTATGTTAATAGTAAATTTGTAAATAAGGTTTATTTTCTTATAAAATATTTATATATTATTATTTAAATTGTAATTATGTATCGATTTTCAAGTAATAATAAATATTGAAAATGAGTACGTTATTGCGAAATTTGTTTATATTTCGAGAACAAAAAGTATTTTTAATTTTACATAAGTAATAATTTTTTTCTTCCATAAAACATAATATATATATATATATATATATATATATTATAAGGAAATCAAATATATAATTTTGTAAATAGTTATATTTCATTAGACATCTATTTAAGTTTACCCGATTGTATCATTTGTTGTGCACGATATTTTGCGGTTCCAGTACAATTTGAATTTAAGTTGTGCATATTACAACATATTTGCTTAAATTTAATTAGATGGTTCAGTATTCTTTACTTGCATTCTATTTAATGTATAATATATGTTGCTTAATGCTGTCTATTTATCTAGTTATGTGCTTATAGTTGGACTATTTTCATAATCTTTTGTGCCATTCTATTGAAAGAAAAATGCCTTTTAAGCTCTATTTGGTAATAATATTACTTTTGTGCTCCTTTAATTAAAGCCATATGATTAGATGCTTCAGTATTCTTTAAATACATTCTATTTAATGAATAATATATGTAGCTAAAAGTTGTCTATTTATCTGGTTATATGCATTTCGTTGGACTATTTCCATAATCTTTTAAAAGAAAGGTGACTTTTAAGCTCTATTTGATAATAATAAGACTTTTGTACTCCCTTAATTAAAGCTATATGATTTTAGCTTCTCAACACGAACAAATAATTCGCTCGAATATGATACTTCTTTGAGTGGGGAATGAATAATTTTTATTTAAAATGTTAATTGAATCGATATGTATTGATTTGCAAAATTAGAAATTATAATAATCTATAAACTTTCGTTTAGATAAGATTCAATCAACTTATATAAGACAATTTAAATTTTGCGATTTACGATTTAAACTTGTTTTTTAACAAAATTTTAATTATTTGACTTTATCTTAATAGTAAATTTATAAATAAGGTTTATTTTCTTATAAAATATTTATATATTATTATTTAAATTGTAATTATGTATCGATTTTCAAGTAATAATAAATATTGAAAATGAGTACGTTATTGCGAAATTTGTTTATATTTCGAGAACAAAAAGTATTTTTAATTTTACATAAGTAATAATTTTTTTCTTCCATAAAACATAATATATATATATATATATATATATTTTATAAGGAAATCAAATATATAATTTTGTAAATAGTTATATTTCATTAGACATCTATTTAAGTTTACCCGATTGTATCATTTGTTGTGCACGATATTTTGCGGTTCCAGTACAATTTGAATTTAAGTTGTGCATATTACAACATATTTGCTTAAATTTAATTAGATGGTTCAGTATTCTTTACTTGCATTCTATTTAATGTATAATATATGTTGCTTAATGCTGTCTATTTATCTAGTTATGTGCTTATAGTTGGACTATTTTCATAATCTTTTGTGCCATTCTATTGAAAGAAAAATGCCTTTTAAGCTCTATTTGGTAATAATATTACTTTTGTGCTCCTTTAATTAAAGCCATATGATTAGATGCTTCAGTATTCTTTAAATACATTCTATTTAATGAATAATATATGTAGCTAAAAGTTGTCTATTTATCTGGTTATATGCATTTCGTTGGACTATTTCCATAATCTTTTAAAAGAAAGGTGACTTTTAAGCTCTATTTGATAATAATAAGACTTTTGTACTCCCTTAATTAAAGCTATATGATTTTAGCTTCTCAACACGAACAAATAATTCGCTCGAATATGATACTTCTTTGAGTGGGGAATGAATAATTTTTATTTAAAATGTTAATTGAATCGATATGTATTGATTTGCAAAATTAGAAATTATAATAATCTATAAACTTTTGTTTAGATAAGATTCAATCAACTTATATAAGACCATTTAACTTTTGCGATTTACGATTTGAATTTATTTTTTAACAAAATTTTAATTATTTGACTTTATGTTAATAGTAAATTTGTAAATAAGGTTTATTTTCTTATAAAATATTTATATATTATTATTTAAATTGTAATTATGTATCGATTTTCAAGTAATAATAAATATTGAAAATGAGTACATTATTGCGAAATTTGTTTATATTTCGAGAACAAAAAGTATTTTTAATTTTACATAAGTAATAATTTTTTTCTTCCATAAAACATAATATATATATATATATATATATTTTATAAGGAAATCAAATATATAATTTTGTAAATAGTTATATTTCATTATACATCTATTTAAGTTTACCCGATTGTATCATTTGTTGTGCACGATATTTTGCGGTTCTAGTATAATTTGAATTTAATTTGTGCATATTACAACATATTTGCTTAAATTTAATTAGATGGTTCAGTATTCTTTACTTGCATTCTATTTAATGTATAATATATGTTGCTTAATGCTGTCTATTTATCTAGTTATGTGCTTATAGTTGGACTATTTTCATAATCTTTTGTGCCATTCTATTGAAAGAAAAATGCCTTTTAAGCTCTATTTGGTAATAATATTACTTTTGTGCTCCTTTAATTAAAGCCATATGATTAGATGCTTCAGTATTCTTTAAATACATTCTATTTAATGAATAATATATGTAGCTAAAAGTTGTCTATTTATCTGGTTATATGCATTTCGTTGGACTATTTCCATAATCTTTTAAAAGAAAGGTGACTTTTAAGCTCTATTTGATAATAATAAGACTTTTGTACTCCCTTAATTAAAGCTATATGATTTTAGCTTCTCAACACGAACAAATAATTCGCTCGAATATGATACTTCTTTGAGTGGGGAATGAATAATTTTTATTTAAAATGTTAATTGAATCGATATGTATTGATTTGTAAAATTAGAAATTATAATAATCTATAAACTTTCGTTTAGATAAGATTCAATCAACTTATATAAGACAATTTAAATTTTGGGATTTACGATTTCAACTTATTTTTTAACAAAATTTTAATTATTTGACTTTATCTTAATAGTAAATTTATAAATAAGGTTTATTTTGTTATAAAATATTTATATATTATTATTTAAATTGTAATTATGTATCGATTTTCAAGAAATAATAAATATTGAAAATGAGTACGTTATTGCGAAATTTGTTTATATTTCGAGAACAAAAAGTAATTTTAATTTTACATAGGTAATAATTTTTTTCTTCCATAAAACATAATATATATATATATATATATATATTTTATAAGGAAGTCAAATATATAATTTTGTAAATAGTTATATTTCATTAGACATCTATTTAAGTTTACTCGATTGTATCATTTGTTGTGCACGATCTTTTGCGGTTCCAGTACAATTTGAATTTAAGTTGTACATATTACAACATATTTGCTTAAATTTAATTAGATGGTTCAGTATTCTTTACTTGCATTCTATTTAATGTATAATATATGTTGCTTAATGCTGTCTATTTATCTAGTTATGTGCTTATAATTTTACTATTTTCATAATCTTTTGTGCCATTCTTTTGAAAGAAACATGCCTTTTAAACTCTATTTGGTAATAATATTACTTTTGTGCTCCTTTAATTAAAGCCATATGTTTAGATGCTTCAGTATTCTTTAAATACATTCTATTTAATGAATAATATATGTAGCTAAAAGTTGTCTATTTATCTGGTTATATGCATTTCGTTGGACTATTTCCATAATCTTTTAAAAGAAAGGTGACTTTTAAGCTCTATTTGATAATAATAAGACTTTTGTACTCCCTTAATTAAAGCTATATGATTTTAGCTTCTCAACACGAACAAATAATTCGCTCGAATATGATACTTCTTTGAGTGGGGAATGAATAATTTTTATTTAAAATGTTAATTGAATCGATATGTATTGATTTGTAAAATTAGAAATTATAATAATCTATAAACTTTCGTTTAGATAAGATTCAATCAACTTATATAAGACAATTTAAATTTTGGGATTTACGATTTCAACTTATTTTTTAACAAAATTTTAATTATTTGACTTTATCTTAATAGTAAATTT